>JAXGGA010000798.1:0-189132 GCA_038373865.1 Uloborus plumipes | reverse complement strand
AATGTTAAATTAGAATCACTTCTATCTTCTGTTATAATTAACGGAGAAAAATGGAACAAACATCTTTTTTTTCAGATAAAAAATCTCTTTCCAACGATATATAACATTAGAGGATGGGGGGGATTTTTTTGCCCCCTTATTCGGTGAAGTATGGGAAATTTATGCTTAAAAAATTAATTTAAAAAAACTCATTCGAAATTAAGGAAAATGGCTCCGAGGTGCAAATCTGCGGGGCTCAAACTAATTTTGTACCAAGTTTCAAATCTGTAGGTGCTATGGAGCCGCCTGGGCGCAGGCCAGTCACAAACATTCTTTACAATTTCTTTGAGTTTACTTTTTTTTAATCTATAGAGAAAATATACATAAAACTTTTTCTGTTAAAATAATTGACCAGTTGATTTTTACATAAGATGCTATTTTTGTAAATTATTATTATTAATTTTATTTTATATATATATATATATATATATTTTTTTTTTTTTTTTTTTTTTTTTTTTTGTAGAATGTGAGAAAAGTCTCCAGTCTTTTTTAGTTTCCTTCAAAGAAAGTCGATATATATTTTTCTTTTTTAATTTGTTACATGCAAACATATATATATATACAGGGTATCTGCTCAACCTGGACTTTTCAATTCCATGACTTTCCCTGACTTTCCATGACTTTTGCAAACTATTTTCCATGAAAAAAAAAACGAAAAACGAATCCTGCTTTGTTTTTGGAAAATTATGCACTTAATATTCTATCTTGCAAAGCAAATGACCAAACATGGTGACTGCGTTTCACAGCAACAGAAGTCCATTCGCTTTTGAGGTCAAAAAACGATCTTTTCCTACCGACACCCTCCTCCCCACCGTGCTTGTCCTTAAACGTACTTTCATGTAGCAATGAATTGTCTGTCCATAAATTTTACTGTAAGTTTAGATCCTGATATGAGTGAGGCGAAATCTGACTTCAAAAGGGAACTCGTTGAGTTCCTGCCCCCCCCCCCTACCTACACGATTCTTTAAAATTCAACATCGTTTTTTAATTTTTCTTTTGCCTAAAACTCCTCGAAAGAAAAAGATTCAAACAAGTTTTAAAAGAAAAAGGAATCAAATGAAGCGGGTAGGGGGGGGGGAGGAGACCAAATGTAAAAGGCAAATCTGCTTATACCGGGGAAAAAACCATCGAGTCTATCTTTTTGTCGTTCAAGGTCATATTTTATCAGATGACGGAGTCCGCGCACATGCGCAGTTACACAAAATTCGCCGCTCACGGTTTTAACGTTGAGAATTCATCTGATTGGTCAACACAATGCAACTTGTTGGAAATTGTAATTGACAAATCAGATTGCACCCAATAACGAAGTAGAATGACGGCGGAAGTGTTTTCGTTCTTCCGAGATCGCGGGAAAATTTTCAATCGGTCCGGAGCGCTAAAATCCATGATAAAAAGTCAGTTTCCATGACTTTTGGACATTTTTCGCTGAAATCCATGACTTTCCATGACCAATTTCGATCATATTTAAAATCCATGACTTTCCCTGACTTTCCATATGCGCGGACACCCTGTATATATCAAGAATATTCGAGTTATAGCGAGTTGACTATATCTCTACTGAAATACTTTACATGAAGACAATGTTTAACTTCTAACAAATGATTACGCTTAAGTGATTTGGCACAATTCTACCAATACTTAAATTCAGCAAATTTAATCAATTAAGACACCACTGTAGTATTTATGATTTCAACAATAATAAAATTACTAGACATATAAGTTTTAAAAAGTTTATAGTTACCTTATTGCACTCCATTGTTTTTAATTTAAACCCATTCACGGAATCTTTCTTTGGTAAAATCTTTGATGAAATATTTTTGTTTTTAAGATGAAGGGATTCAAAGTCTTTCACCATACTCAAGTCTTCTGTATCTCCTTTCGTAAGAGGCGCATGAGATTTAAATGTTTCATCAAATATGTATGGTAAGGTGACTTGGCTGTCATTGTACTTCTTAGAAAAATCTTTCAAGAAACCACCAAGAGCAGATTGTAATTTTGGAGGAGGTGTCACTGATTTGGATTTACAACTTAGTTCTGCCGATCTCGGAGGTCTCGCTTCATACAAATATTTTGTTTGTGTGGATGAAATTTTACTAGGCTGTGCTTCGGATGTTCTGCTCCTAGATGTGGATGATAAATCGTTTAAAATCTTAAAAGAATATTCACCTTTCTGCTTTTCCAATAGTTTTTGCTTGGCTGTAAGCACTGAACTTTCACAAGAATTAACGCTTTGTAAATGCCGAGTTCTCATGCTTTTGTTTTCTTTATGTGTGTAATTCGTATAATGCCGAGATAAGTCACTTTTAGCAGAACTGCTGACTGATGAAGTTTTACATATCGCGTAACCGTTACTGATGTTCGATTTTGTGTCTAAAGTCGCGTTAGCCCTCTGCTGGCTATTGTCATTTCCATCGCCGTTCCCGTTTATGTCGGGAATCGTTCTGATTGAAACGTCATCGGTGTTGTACGCGGGTTCGATGATTTCATCTTCTTTGTTGATGAAGGGCAATAAATAGTATTTGCATCTAGCTTCTTGGGTTTCTTCAGATTTTGAAATGTTGCTATTTGAAGAGGTAGACCTGGAGTATGAAAGATTCAAAAAGAAATTTTAAAACATTTAAATTAGGAAAAACATCGAGTTTGAAATCATTATCGAAATCACAAGTAAAAGATTAATTTTGGATGTGAACCAAAAGAATAATTTAATTTTGATATTTATATGGCATTAAATTTAAATACAGCAGAAGCCCATTTCAGCAAATTCACAGTGAACAAAAATTTGATCAATACAATCAATAAAATTTTAATTTTAGTATTGTGAAAAAGCTACATATGGTACATTAAAAGAAGCTTTCATGCAAATATCCTGCCACTGATGTTTGAAACAAAAACGAAGGGAGGTACAATTTGTTCATAATAGCTGTATTGGGGTAGGTATATAATCATATATCAAACAGTTTACTTAATGTGTTAAAATAAAGTTTACAATTTTGAAGAGTAAAATTATTTTTAAAATGAACAAATAAATTAAAACTGGCATTGAATGTGCCATTCCACGTCTATAAAAAATCAAATTTCAAAGTTGGTAATTTGTTGAATTAAAGAGTCATCGAAGAATCTGGAAATTTCAAAACTCTCAACTTAACAGCATTTGAAGCTAGCATCACTCAAAGTTGCTGTAAAATGTGCTCAATGAAGTCACTCAAATTATTTGATCATTCACATTTCAAGGAAAACTGAAATAACTAAGTTAAAGTTGTGAAATTTCCAGATTTTGGCGAGAGCTAGTCAAGTTGAAAACAATACTACCCAGGATCTAACTCCCAGATTTGCCCTAACAATAAGTATGAAATTCAGAAATTGATTTTCTAATGAACAACAGCACTTCGTTAAGTTTTGTTTTTTGGTCAAATTTGACAGTACGCACAACAACAAATTTAGAGTGTGAACCTACAAACTTAATGGTGTGACAAAGCACAAAATGTCTTCACAAAACGAATATTCAGTTGTTATTGATATTAATTATTTGGTCTCCACAGACATCTGAACTTAGTCAATGGTAATCACCTTCTTTTTGAGCCAAAAATTAAGATGACCCTTATTGTTTCAGCTTTAGGGCCATTCTCCGGTTACGCACGGGACATTTGCAGACTTTTGAAGTTCATAAAATCAGTGGAAAAGGTTGTGCATTCATGTTTTATTGCAGTTTTATTATAAATCAAGATTGATTCTTGAAGTTTAAGTGCAAAATAAAATTATAATTATTGTTTAAATCTGTAGAAAATGATTGATTATGCTGGTTACGCACGGGACTCGGAAAGAAACGAAAATTCCACTTTTACTTCTATAGCTCATGAATCCTGTGAATTTAGAACTTCTATCTAACCATTGTATTTTCTTCCTAACAGCTAAATAGTGCTTCTTCCCAAAAATGCTACACTTTAATCAAATAAATAAATTAGTAAATTTACAAAATTATTGCATTTGGGTTACGCACGGGACAAACCCAAGGTTACGCACGGGATACGTCTGAATGATATTCTATATCAGCTGGAATAATTTAAAAATATTTATAATAATTGTATTTCTAATGAAATAAAAGTTATTGTATTCATTAGCGTGGACCATTTAAAGTGAAGTTCAAGAAAAAAAGAAGGTATTTTGCATAATTAATGTTTTTTTAAATGTGACTAGTACACGATTCATAATATTTATTATTGACTTTGTAATTGTAAAATGTTTATTGCAAGTGAGTGGCAATCGGGGGCAAAGTAAAATCAGAAGGGCAGTAATGTCCAAAAAATCAAATGCCCCAATTGTGCAGTCGGCCGAAGACTTTGCGAGCGTTGTAAAAAAAGGAATGACATCAACAAAAGTCATGCTGTGTTTAGATAAAGACATAAAGAGGGAGACAGTTTGGTCAAAAGTAAATGCAAGACCAGGCATTTCAAAGATGCATGGCATGAAGCATACACTTATTTCAGGATTTGAGTTCTTTCTAAATGCTGCAACACCTGTAAATAATCTGTTCAGAGAAAGGCAGTTAGTAGTGTAAATATTGGCAAGTGAAATTACGTAGCTGAATTATAATTTCAGAAATACAGCAAATTCTTGATTATCCGCGGTCGGATTATGAGGGATTCGAATTATCCGCGGGCTTTTAACACTTTTATTTCCTTTTCCCTTATATTTTCATGGTGAAAATTTAAATTAACACAGAAAAATGCAAATTTGTCATTTATCGTTTTTAGCTTTTAAAGATATTTCTTTCATCAAATGTTCTCATTTTTAGTTTAATTTAAATGTATGAGTGGTATTTTTGACTTTTTAAAAAAGCTTTTACATACACTAGTGTCATTCTTTACCTATTTTTTGGATTATCCGTCGCATTTGCTTATCCGCGGTTGCTGTGCCTCCTTACTCCGCGGAAAATCCGGAGTGGACTGTATTTGGGTTACGCACGGGACAGGAAAGCAAATGCTTATATTTCATTTAATATTTAACTTTCATTAAAAAGGGTTTTGGGCATAAATTTTGATAGGTGAATAAAAGTAAATCCAAAGCAGTTTCTGTTTTGCTCGAAAATTAAGCTTGGAAAACAAAAAATACCATGTTTTGGGGTTACGCACGGGAGATCCAATTATTGTTTTAAAAAATCCTTCTTTTTTTAAAAAAAATATGTTGATACTTATTTATTTTCCTTCGATCATTAAAAGATACAATATGTAGATATATTTAACGGCGAAAGAAAATTGAGTGTTATAATTTATTTCAAATTAGACAATAGCATTAAAATATGTTAATTTTAAGGAGAAAATTGAAAAAACGTAATGATGAATTTCCAGAATTGATTTCAAAATAAAAATTCTGTTAAAACAAGTGTTTTATCTTATTTCCTAACGTTCAACTAACATATTTTAATATTACATACATAAAAAACACAAATACGTATTTTAAAAATTGAGGTTCAGAAGGTTTACAGTGGAGAATGGCCCTTTAACATATGAGGTCCAAAATATTATCAATTTTATACATAGACAAAGTAATGAGTACAACATTTTACCAAGTTTACTGATTATTTCAAAAATTAGTCTAGCTGACATGAACTGACTCCAATAGCAGTTGAATAAACATGATAAATAAGGCATAACTACCCCATTATAAGGTAGCAACTTACGTTTTCAAATTTTTCCGACTCTTGAAATTATAGACCTAATTAACTTCAGATTTAAGACAATATTTTTAACACTATATAAAAGTAATTAACCTGGGTGTGTCTTGCAGGAAAATGACTATGTGCTTTCGTACATAGTCAGTCAACAATAATTCAGTAGCACTTGGTCGATTTTCTGGATCCAAACTGAGCAGTGAAGTAATAAGATCCAAAAGATTTGAAGAATAAAATTCAGGTAACGATGCCAGCTAAAAAGGGAGAAAAAGTAACGCAACCATTATTATTCATTGATATAATACAAAAATTGCATGATTAATAGAAGTTAGTAAAATACAAAATACAGTGAATAAAGTAATCGGTGGAGTCTTGACTTATGGGGATGCATGCCAAAATCCCGGGCGTAAGTCAAAATTTGATGCTGTGAAAAAGAGTGCAATATCAGGGGTTAATCCAGGATATTTGACCAAGGTCCTGTTTTTGGAATTTTGTGAAAACTAATTCGTAATTTTGTGAAAAATAGTTATGGCAAGAAATATTCCCGATCGTTCTTTAAACTCGGAATTCTGTGAAGAGTCAGTTTTCCAGTGAGGGATTTTTTGTAAAAGGTCTATATTTGAGAGCCAGAATTTTGTGAAGGAGCCCTTTTTGAGTTTCTGAATTTTCTGAAGGGTTCCTTTTTGAGTTCCTGAATTTTGTGAAGGGTCCCTTTTTGAGTGACTGAATTTTGTGAACGGTCCCTTTTTGAGTGACTGAATTTTGTGAAGGATCCTTTAACGGACCTAATTCCTCTCTAGATTGACTCCTGAATATGTACATGAACTATTTCATAAACACACACTATTATTTAAGAAACTTGTCCATGCACTTAAAACTTTTAAACCATTCCTCAATTATATACTGTGGATGGCGGTTATTTGAATCTGCCACTTTAATTTTTCATATTGTCAGAAACATAACAAAATCCAGTTTTGTTAAATAAGTTATTCTATTGAATCAAAATTATTTAGAACAAACCTGATTCATATGTTTCATTTCACACACTCCAGGGTCCCCCGTACCTACCAGCTTAGTGGTTTAACCGGGATAGGGCCCTGAAGAGTGCTCTGTTCTCTTCGAACCAGAACCGAGCAAACCCTTGGCCCAGCAACCCCAGAAGTATCGTTTCACTTGGAGGACTTTGTGACCACGACATTTTTAATGTCCCCCAGCCACCATTAATCAAGATGGTGGATCTTTGATCGGCTGGGATCGAACCTGGGTCCCTACGGTCACGAGTCCGACGCCTTACCGATCGGGCTACCACGGCCCACCTGATTCATATAAAAGACAGCCATTGTATTACCATTTCCAATATTTTTAAATTGATTTTTTTTTAAGGTTATATTGTTCAACATTTAAAAAAAAAAAAAGTTACGATTCTCAAACTCTTTAATTATAAAACTTTTTCTTCCATCTTCACTAGCTTCAGATGAGTGCCACTGTAACTTTCAGATTTAGTATGAAAAAAGAAAATGAATGGAAAATAGGGAATGGTTATTTGTGCACACAAACATAGCGTCGTCTGACCAGTGTGTTGGAATTCCTACTTTGATTGATGTTAAAGAGATGAAAGTTCCTTCACAAAGCCAATATTTAGTGGCTAGTGATGCAGCCAATACAGACTCTCTGTCTTTTTTCTGAAAAATCTTGTGTTGCTAGTAATGAGTTTGTACTAGCTGTGAGCTACGTTACTAGGGAAAAACTCGTGTTAACATTGCGAGTAAATTAATAGCATTGTTGCACAAGTCCATTGTACTTTTTTTTTTTTTTAATTTAGTATTGCATTTCTTATGGGATGGAAAACATAAAATCGTATGATGAATGAAATTTTTGTTTAATGAAAAGAAAGTCATGCACAGCATTTACCTGAGAAACATATTCAGTGGCGGATTTACCATGTTATAAGGGGCCTCCACAACCATAGGGGCCCTCAAATGTGCTACATAAGTGCACATTATAAATATTTTACTTGTTTCTGTAATAGAGAAAGACGTGCCCAAAAGTGCATTATGATGGGTCCATAAACCTGTAAACCCGCCACTAAACATATTTGATCGTGAAATTTGGATTTTGATAAAAATGGTTGAGGAAATAACATGTGATAAACCTTTCAATAAGATGTTTTCGTTCATATGAGTTAAGTGCTGGGAGCATTATTACAAATTATGTTTAACAGTCAGATTCATACATACACATTCGACAGAGAAGTAATTAAAGTATAAAAGCTTTATTTACTTTTTCTTTCAAAAATTTGCTCTTGGACATCAGCAAGCTATGAGCATCAAATGCATACTTCAGTGCAGCTAATTCGTACATACAACAACCTAATGCCCAGACATCCGACTAAAAGACAAAAATGTAATTACTGTTTACTGCCAGCAATTTCTTTCTTTCATATTGTTGCTTAAACAATATTTATGCATTAAATTATGAAGTTTTAGTATAGCTCCATAAGTGAGTAATACATTTATATAAACACTTCACTTCACACCTCCAGGGTACCCCGTACCTACCACAGCTTCATGGTTTAACCGGGATAGGGCCCTGAAGAGCGCTCTGTTCTTAATTTTGAACCAGAACCTAGGGTCGAGCAAACCATAGTCCCAGCACCCCCAGAGGTATCGTTTCACTTGGAGGACTTTGTGACCACGACATTTTTAACGCCTCCCAGCCACCATTAATCAAGACGGCGGATCTTTGATCGGCTGGGATCGAACCCGTGTCCCTCCGGATTCGAGTCAGATGTCTTACCGATCGGGCCACCACGGCCCCATTTATATAAACAGATGGAGTGTTTAAACGCTGCAAATTTCAAAAAACTTGCTATATTTTTTAAAAAATTACGAAAATATTAGGATACTTCAAAATTTACATAGTTAAAATAAGGCATCTTTAAAATGTAATGCTCCAAATGAATTGTATAGCATTTTGTTTTTTTCTTTTTGTGGGACATGTAAATAACATAACGGACATGTAAGTGTCATGTTTTACTACGTAAATTATGAGAATTATTCAAAAATAACATATGATCACGGCTATTTTCCCGATTTTTGAAACCATACATAAAAAATATATTGAAAAAGCCAACAATTGTTAATACACCCAACAAAAAAGCTGTAGAAATTTTTAATCAAAGAGAATAACAATTTAAAAAGATAATTAATTAATGTAAGTTTCAATCATTGAAGTATATAAATACGTTTGTGCAATAAATGTAGAGTATAAATACAACGTTAAAAAAGCACAAATACGCAGGGTTTCGGCGTTACATGTCTGTGCATCCATAAGCTCCGAATTTTTTGTTTGCGTTGAATAAGGGGTTCCTTGTTACGCCAAAACATGTGTCTACAGTATCCCTGCGTATTGTGCTTTTTTAACATTGTGTTTATGCTCTACTTCCAATCATTGGTTGATTTTTTCATTTACATTCAATTTCCTGAACAATAAACTAAGACGGGGCCACACAGGCCCCTCCGTTTTCTAGTATTAATATGTTCTCAATAAGCTGCATGTGAAGCTATGAAGTCCTTATTCAGGGTTGCCACTCAATTCCGGGGGGAAATTCCCTGTGTTTTCCCTGCATGAATATGCAGTATTATGAACGAACGAACATTGATATTCTATATGAACATTAATATCCTGGCACAGAAAAAAAACTAACTAAATAAAAATACAGGGAGGCAAAGCAGAATTCATTAAAACTGAAATCATAGAACGCTTGATGACTAATCTCATACTCTCTAATTAAATTAGCATAAGCTTTAAAATGCATTTCAAACTAAGTAATAAATATTTTTTGGTACTATAATACACAATCAAATATTTACTTATAAATAAATAAACTTAGCAAAAAAAAAAACTGTGAAGTAAAATTACTATTTATTTTATTTTACTTATTATTATTTTATTCATTTGCGCATAAATTTATTTATTGGTAGTTTACATATTTTAGAATTCATTTTGGCAACTTGAACTTTTAAACAAAAGTAAAATTCCCTGCACTTTCCAGATTTTTGAAGAAATTTTCAAAATTCCCTGGATTTTCCTTGTTTTTCTGTTGATTTTTCAATTCCCTGTATTTTCCCTCTTTTTTCAAGTTTCCTGTGGCATGGTAACCCTCTTATTTCTATCAATAACTTATGATTGCAAGATTGATCACTACACATCATGAAAGCATGTTTATTTTCAAAGGTGGGAGGAGTCATAACACAGACTGCTCTGCTGATTTTTTTTCTTGGCGCACTCTATATTATTTGGGGAGTGATTCATAATCACCATTGGAAATGATGCACACATACTTTATAATTATATTTATTTTGATCACTTTTTACGACCTAAAATAGTTGAAGAATAGCTAAGTGCAACTTCAGTTTGAAACAAGCAGGGACAGGTACAAGATCGCCCCTCCCTCGAGGGACTCTCCACCGGTAAAGTTTTTTTATTGAAGTTCAAAAAACTTAATTGTTAACTAGTTTTAATGATATGATATTGAAGGAAGGAAATTTGGTCTGTCCCCCGGAAATATTTCTGAATTGAAGTCTGAAACTTATTTTTGCAAACCGGTATACGTAATAGTGAAAAATAATAAAAATCAACCATCCCTCCTTTTAAAAATTTCCGGATCCCCCCTTAGAAACAAGCTCATGCTGCTTTTGAAAAGTACTTTCCACGTTTTACTACACTAAATCTTCTATAACTCAAACAAGCAATGAAAAAAACATTTAAAATAATTAAATATAATAAAGAACAGAATAATTTTCGTTAACAATATTTTTTTTTAGGTTTTAGAAAATGATAGATATACATAAAAATATAAGTGGTTTTCAGAAACAACCTTTTTGAGAAATCAAAAGAACTGTACCTTCTCACTGAAATCTTTTCCAGCATATGTTTCTGGACTTAAATAGCATGGTACTCCTATTAATGTCTTAGCAAGTTCTTCTGTGACTTTCAATGCCCTTGATATACCAAAATCAGCTATTTTAATAAGATTATTTTTTGTTAAAAAAATGCTCTTGGTTTTCAAATTACGATGCAGGATTTTTCGGTCATGAAGATACTGGAAAAATAATTATTATTATTCATAAATATAGTGCTATTCTAATAAATATAAAAGACCATTTGGACAACACATTTGATTATATCAAAATAAAATGTATAACATATTTCATGGTAAGAACATTTTAACCTTTAGGAACTGGGCGGTACACATGTTCGACCATAAGTCTTGTCTGGTTTAGAAGACAGGGTTCAAATTTTCACTCGAACCCTTTGGGGCCGGGGATTTTTTCAAGGTTTCATACATCTGGTATGATAGTTTATACCTTCTCTTTTCAATGGAAAAGAAATCTGTGGTTAAACTGTCGTACTACCTGAGTTGAAAGAAAAATTTCTATATGAACAGCTCAGATCCAAAAGGTCAACATGCCATGATATGAAAAATTGATAGCATATAAGTTTGGCTAAATCCAATGTACTAGTGAGCTAGTTTGGATTCCCAGAAGCCAAATAGCTCTATTTCTGCCTGTGTGTTATATATGCACTCGAATCAGTATGAAAACAGCAAATCCAGGAGCTACGAGCTAGCTCAATTGGAACTTTATCAGCTAAGCTCACATACTAGGAGCTATTTCGTTGCTTGGCAGTCAACGTATTAAATTCTAATTAAAACTTTTGATGGAAAATTGATCAAAATGTTTAACCCCTTAACGCTCGCATAATTTTGAAGAAAATGGTCATAAAAGTGCCAATTTTTTTATTCAAGAAAATTATATTCAACTCTAAAATAAAACTCTAAAATATAACTCTAATAATATTTTTCTCTAAAAACGTTGCAAATAGACTAGTGCAGCAATCTGGTGTACATATTGAGGAATAAAAAACATGATCCCGGGGATAAGAAATAGATTGTTTTATTATTTTTCGCGCATTATTTTTGAACACTTCAGCCCGGAAATATCACGGGCGCGAGAAATAGAGGACGAAACTTCACCCCGTCATTTTCATGGGAGCGAGAAGAAAGGGGTTAAAGAAAAGGAAAAATTACCATTGTTGATAAAACGCGAGAGCAAATATTCATGAAAATAACTCTACAGCATTTTTTTAAACATGAATTTAAAAAACATAGACGAATTTAATGCGTAACAATACCTTAATAGCCATACACATTTGAACGAACCAGTGAACAATCTGCTTTTCTTCAATATGAACGTCATTTTGATTTTTTATGAAAGTGGACAAATCTCCGTTTTCAAAGAAGCACATGACAATGAAAAGATTTCCTTTGCTGTTGTAGAATGAATCCAGATAGGTGGCAATATGAGGGTGCTTGAGGGTGGATAGCAGTTTGGCGTCCAAATGAGCGCTCCTTTGCTCTCTCTTAGGCAAATGGTGGATATCGATTTGCTTCAAAACAAACTGAAAATGTAAAAAAGGTCAAGAATAAAAATTCTGCTTCAGTAAATATCATGAGTATGTTAAAAATCATTAAAAAATGCTTTGTACATAAAAACATGTAAGAGAACTTTCATTACGAGGAACACTTGGTTGCTGTTTCAAAATTTGTCACCAAACTAAATACAGGGGTGATTGTGAGTTCGTAAAAAAATACCTGAAAGTTTTAAAGAGAAAATATGTGTGTGGGGAGAGGGGGGTATTTTTTTTAAACTAAAGCCCCTATTACTTAAGCACACCTAATTTTATAATTATACACATATAATAATTAATGTAGGGCAGCGTCAAAAATAAGAAAAATTCGATTTTCATATCCGATGCAAATCAATTACATTTTTTTAAATGAAGGCATCAAAATCAAAAAAAGATGCAAATAAAATAATTTATTAAAGTAAAAAACAATTATAATGGCAGCTTAAAATTTTTATTTAATGAATATTAATAATTATCGGTATAATCATCGAAAATTCGAAAAAGCAAAAAAAATTCCGGAGGTTTGAAGATAGAAGCATGATTTAAAATATTTTATTTTCGGTATTTTCGAACATGAAAATACCAGAATCAATCATGAAAATACCGGAAATCCGGTGAAATACCGGAACACAATCACCCCTGTAAGTAGAACAGATTACTTATCTACTCATCAAATTACACTAAAATCAATGTCTCTGAAATTGAAAATTTTATACTACTAAAATGTTAAACAAAACAAACAACAATTAAAAGTTACAATAAAAGGGGGGGGGGCAGCCTATTGATTAAAATAAGCCCTTAAAATTCAAAGCAAAACAAGTCATAGACTAACATGAAAAAAAACCATTAAAATGTAAAATTGAAGAAAGAGGAGTAAACATAGCAACAGCTTTTTCAACAATGAAAATGTTACTACCAATTTGGCATGTGTTTCATGTCACAGTAATTACCATAAAACATAATTAAGAGATTTTGCAATAGAGTATAATAGAATAGCGTAAAAATAGTGTATTAAGAAGTTCTAGTTGTCTAAAAAAATAGCAAAATGATTCAGAAACTGATGTTCCACACCTTAAAAATGATAGCAGATTTTTGCTAGTTTCTGTTGTGATTTATAGATTTTTCTAATCCAAATATAATAGCCAAATTTTTCTTTTCCCCTCCTTTTAAGGTGGGTTGAGGAAAGTTGTAACAATCTTTGTGTATGCAGTGTAATGAAAGAAGGATTGCTGTAAAAAGATTCTTCAACTGTTTTGGACAACTTTCCCTAATTTGTTGTAAGAGTTAAAAGATTTTTCGATGCTTGTGTAAAATTGATGTTCTTCAAACAGAAATTGCATGTAAAACGTATATTCGAAGTTGTTATCAAATAACCTTGAAGTAAGAAATGTTTAGTAAAAACTTAAATGGTTGAAAACTCTATGATTAAAGGACTAATTAAGCTAAACTACTAAATAAATAAATAAAAAAGAAAGAAAATAGGTACCTTTCTTCTCGTTTTGGAGCATTTGACAAGCCACACTTCACTAAAAGTCCCTTGAGCAATTTGTCTAATGAATTGATAGTTCTCCATTTAAGAAATGCATTTTCGTTCACATTGACGACTATGAATAGCTGAAAAGTTCAAAGTTCTTAATTTCCTAAAATGAAGCACAAACATTTCAAATCGATGATTACAACATATAATTTTGACAGGGCCTAAACTCTTTGCAAATTTATCAAATCAGCACGAAATAATCGACCGGTTTGACAGAAAATGTTGTTTACTGTTTTAGAGTTGCCAAATGCTGAAGATAAAAGATGAACCGAAATTATGGACGAGACTTTTCATGGAGTAATGCAGCTGGCCCTGAATTATAGGAAAGGGGGGGTGGAGACAAGATATTAAATTAATTTGAACATTTTGGCACACATAATGAATGAAGTTGGGTGGCAACTTTCTGCATTACATCATTATCTCTTTAGTTTGTTTTCATCACATTCCCTGCCTCCGTAACACAATCACGGAGGCAGCGTTGTTCCGAAGCCACGTAACAAGAATATCAACTTTTGAGGAACGCCTCTTGGCCCCTAAAACATTTTTCGAGAACGTTCCCGTCCTTTGTACCTACAAATTTCTATGGCAGCCCCAAACTTGGGTATTCAAATTTCTTATTCCCCAAATTTTAAAAATTGTATCTTTTGTCCTTAAATTTAGCTCCTGATAAACGCACGGTTCTTCAGGTTCGTAGACATAAATACCATAGTTTTAGGGGCTCAAAATAAAGTTTCTTTTTAATTCAATTACGCAAAAAAAAGATCCATACAATTTGCTTTTAATCATATGGCATGAGGTGTCCATGGATTCATACAAACTTCTCTTCGTAGCCGGCTACTGAAGGTCCTGAGTTCAAATCCCAATAGCGCCCTTTATGTGTTATTTTCTTCTTTTCGTTGTAAATCTTTCCCGTGGTTCTCTAGAGGTGAAAGCTCTATGCTGTTTTCTGTGCATATGAGCTTATAAAGCTCTTGTGAAATAATATTGTTGCTTTTGCAGAAAATTTGAGATAAAATAACCCAACATGATTTTGCTGCACAATGGTATGTCGGTATGTGGAGAGTGATTTCAGAAATAAGCCTTATAAAGTGGTCATGCATAGTGTAAGTTAAGGTGGAGTCGCTTCAATTACATATATGAATTTTGTCCTAGTGAAAAATTGAGTTATTATACCGATCAGTTCACGGATTAATCTAATAAACGATAACTAAAAAATGCACAACTTTTATGCAAATAAATTGATTGCAATTTGGCTCTTACGCTATGGACTTATTATGCTTTTTTCATAAAATACTGATTTTTATTCAAATACAGTGAACCCTCACTTATACACAGCCTCATTTACAGAGGTGGCGCTAGGAAATGCCCGACAGGGGGGCAAGCTTACCCGACAGGGGGGCACAGGTATAATTAAAAAATTTAGTTACGAAAACTTAGTTTCTTATAATATGCAGTTATTTTGAAATTCAAGTCCTAAAAACGCTATTTTAGACAATCTTTAATTATGTAGAGGGGCAATGGTGCACTACACTGAATATATATATATATATATATTTTCTTAGTTTTAAGTCTAAAAATCCCATTTGTTGGGAATTTTTGACTAAGTTGCAGAGTTTTATTGCAGATTTCTTAATTGGAGAGGGACCACGTGTGGTACAATTTTTAATCAGAATCACTTGTTCACAGTTTCCATTTTTGAGAAATAAAGCGGCTTCTTATTAAAAAAAAAAAAAAAGTACAGAGGCATTGTTTGGTTCGGGACTCTTCCCCGAAATATTCTTAAGACTCCTAAAAACGCAGTTATTGGGCGCCTTTGACGACGATAGGGTAAGGGTTGTGGTACAGAGACTCTCCCAGAAATTATTCAAAATTGCCCCCAAAACAAAAATTTTATGTGCTTCTTTTCGACAACGTTTTTGAAAATCTAGTTGGCTTTATAGGTTGTTGTTGTTTCTTGGGGGGGGGGGGGGAATTAATTTTGTCAGATGGGGGAGGCGGCCCGGTGACCTAACTGATAAAAAATCGCCCAGTTTCACTCTCGGTGATGGCCCTGGTCAGCTGCCCCAATGAACCAATCACGATTTTTATTATTGTTACTATTTATTTATTTCAACTGCTGCTCACAAAGGTTTCTATGATGTTACTTTTCCTTTCGGTTAAAAAACATTCGAAAATAATATTTCTTTAGTTAGAAGTTAGATTACAGGAAATCCTTAACTAAGATTTAAAGATCACATTTCCTATCGAAATTTTACAGAAAAAAAATTAATCATCTTGATTCATGTCTTTCTATACACTTTATTTATTTTTTAATACTGGGAAGGTTTTTCCCTTTTTTTACATTGAAAAATGAGATTGACGACTCCTTACCTGAAAAACTGGCAGGGGACCGGGAGAACCGCCCTGTGTTAAAGAAGTGCGAAACAGTGTGATTCCATTTGTTTACCTATTTGCTTAAAATTCGAACCAAAGAAAAGAAAAAATATGCTTTCTAAAATGCAAGAAAACTATTTTTTTGTGCACAGTAAAACATTTAAAATTAATGCAGGTGCAATTAATTTTTACTTTTAGATCAAATGTTATAAAGGCATTACAAACAACCAACAGCAGTTACATTCTACTACTATCATTTAATATATTAATGGGAAAATCATATAACGGTAATCTCATAATGCGACAGTTAATTAAAGCGTTTGCTACGATTTATAGATATGCTTCCCATTTATTGACATGTATTTTAAAACAAAGAACACATGCATTTTAATTAAAAAAAAAGTAAATTTAAAGCAAACCATAATAATTTCTGCTTGTTACCTTGTTGATGAAGGAAAACGTTTCAGTCAACCTATCATAAGGTTCAAAGACAACAGGAGATCCACATCCAAAAGGCCCGATGATGGAGAGAAAGACCGGCGGAAAAAAATTTTTCGTCGAAAACGTCTTTCTTTCGTAAACTGCTCTTTCTACTTCTCTGAAGTGTCTGAAGCCAAAGCCTTGCTTCAAGCTCCCGCCAAAAATCATCCCCCCCCCCGACCGACACCTGTTACTCGTGTTACACTAATTAAAACTGTCTGACGATGCACAATCGTACAATAGTGATTCTGGTGGCGCTCGCAATTCCGGAGTCCTGAGGCCATTTTTGGAGAAATGACAGGCGTAGGGGGCAAGAGACTTCTAGCTCCACATGGAGGAGGGGGCAGGCTCTTCATTAGTGCAATCCAGGCGCGGATCCACGGCCCCCTCCCCCCAAATGCCAAGGTGCATAAAAATTTTCAGAACAGAGAAAAGGAAAATAATTTCGTTTTTCAGATTCCTTTCGTTTTTATATTTGAGATTTGGCTACCAAACATTTTAAGTGGCAACCAAAGTTTTTGATTCATGACGTCATTATTATCCAATCGCATCTAAGGGTTTTTTGAGTTGAGTTTAGGGGGGGGGGCATTTTTAAGAGTTGGCAACCCTGTGTTTCGTGTTTAGTGCGCTTATTCTGTGCTGTACAATACCACCACAACGATATCAAATTTATTTGTGATAGCTACGTTTTATTTTCAAGATTTTTTTTGCTGATGAGAACTGTTCTTTAGCTATCTTCTTTTCCTCATGGTAAGTCTTAGTTCTTTCATTCAATTTGTTCTACATTAATTACTTACAGAAAAAATAAATGTAAGCAGGGGAGAGCTGGGCCAAAAGTTCCGTGCTTTACTCATGCTTAAAATTTGTTCGGAAAACAAGATTCTAAAATTAATATTCCAAGGTTTTTCTTTGTCCCTTTGATACAAAAGCTGTTTTTTTTTAGTTTTATTTCGTAAGGTTTTTTAATAATTAATTCTATGGTAAATAAACCCGAAAATTAACAACTTACCTCGACGGGGGAGCAAGTTGTTCCGCGGGTGGAGCAAGTTGTTCCGAGATTAACAGAACGAAGAATGACAATGAGAACAACAAATTTAACAATGTTTCGAAATGAACATCTCATTTAAAACATAATTTTAAAAAAAAATGTTGATGAAAGAAACAATTTATTTAATTTTTTTATCATTGATTTACAAAAATTACTGATTCGAACAAGTTTTACGTAAATGAAAATATTTCCACAGCAATGCTCGAAAAGAAAGCCATATGACAAATTTTCAAAACAAACAGAAAAGAAGGAAAATGTGCTGTTATATACCGTATTTTCGGGCAGATAAGCTCGATTTATACGTGTTTAAAAGCTAAATTTTCACTCCTGCGGCTTTTCGCCATGGCGGCTTGTACGATGTAAAAGTTTTTTTTTTTGGTCTTTTTTTTTTAAAGTGCATGCTATGTTTATTTTTTCCTAAATTCAGTCCGACATCGAAAGCCACTACTGCAACGCCCTTGAATAGTTCTATTTTAAAAAGGGTGACAGCATTTCTGCTTATTCAGATGTTATTTTACTTTCCTAGATCCGATAACGAAGGGGAATAAATTAAGAAAAAAAAACCATCAACAATAACCAACATAATCTAAAAACAAATTCAAACGAAAAACAAATAAAAAATCAAAATCGCTAGTGATAAGGAAGGGGAATAAATTAAAGGAAAAAAAACATCAACAACTCCAAACGAAAAACAAAATCGCCAGCCGCCGCCCGTAGCTGAAGGAATGGGAAGTAAGGTTGCTGTAGAGACTACCAGAGAGTAGGACCGGGTTACTATAAGTTGCCGTTATCGCCAAAATGTTGCAACGTTTTAATTATCTATGATATTGAAACACTATCTTTTTTTACGCAATCTTTTTTTACTAAGTGTTTGTGGCCACAAAATTGCTTAATCACATTTGTATTTATTTTTTGTGGAATTGCTCTTTATGTTTCATAGTTTCTGCTAATGTTTTTTTCTTAATTAAAAAGTTCAACAACAAACAAACGAGGATTGAAATTAAAATTTGAGAATTTGTGACGAAAAAAATTTGTATTGCATTTAATTCTTTATTAAAAAGCACACTGCAAAAAGAGAGAGCTTTATGTTTAAATATTTTTGAGGGTTCATTTAATATACCCCCCCCCCCCCAATAAACAGTTTCTACAAAAGTTCCCCTCCCAAATCCATAGTCTGGATCCGCCACTGGTGCAATCAGAGAGCAAGTCACATCCCCTCCTCCCCTTTTCGGATTTTGGAAACAATGTAATTATGCATTTGTGAATTTATTTTGTTGTTTTCTAAAAAGTAGAGACACAGCTACCCATTTAAATAAACTCCTTTAAAATTCTGAAATAACAGGCCCAGCTGAGGCATTTTTAGGGAGAGGTCGACTGATGCAAGAAAGCTTCTAAAATAATCTCCTAATTTAAAAAAAAGGAATTGTATCATAATAATGCAGTGTCAATATACAGAAATCATAATACAGCAATCTCTGGGCTGGGTCGCATAACTGAACTGTCTGGACCTTTACATCTCGTGAGTGGGGAAAGGGGGATCTTTACAGATACATTATATTAAAAAACATGCATTATGGTGGTAATTACCTCGTATAACTTGAATATTTAACAAAATAAGTTTGAGACAACGGATAAACTTCAAAATCTGGATCTTATGCCGTCGCTGTCCAAAATTGTGAATCTTCTCTCTGTTCGTGGACCTTCTATAAGTCGGACCTTATGCTCCTTGGATCTTATGGCCATTGGACGTCATGTCTGGCGGATCTTCTATACCTCGGACTTTTGGACGTGGATTCGTGAACCTTTTGGTTTTGGACCTTATATCCAGATCGCAATTTTGACTTACTTTGTAAAAAATGAACGTTTTTTTTACGGTATAATACATCTAATTTTACAGTAATAAACTGCAAAGCTGCTAGTTTACAGTTATAAACTGTAAACTTGCTAATTTTACAGTTTATTACTCTGTATTTTATAGTTTGAAACTGGAACCTCTGCTGCCAGTAAAAATTACACCGTTATTTTCAGTAGTAAGCTATTAAAATTGCTAATTTTACAGTAGTAAACTGTAAAATAGCTAGTTTTACAGTATTACTGCGCCTTTACAGTTTTAAACTGAAACTTCTGTTTTCAGTATTATACTGCAAAATAATAATTAATTTCAATAATGCTTCGATAAATACAATGAAATTCCGATTTTAAGTAACCTGACTCCTAAATTTGTCCCTACCTTTTCCCCGCATTTTACGTTTATTCGGTAGATTCCTACAGCAAAGTGCTTTCTATGTGTTTCCCGCATTTTACGTTTTCCCATTTATGTTTTTCGCCCAGTCCCTTAAAAAAAGTAAAATCGGGGTTTGACTGTACATATCTCAAGCTGCTGCTGTGGGCAAGGCATACATCGAACCCAGTAAGCAAGGCCAAAAATTCTTAATCTGAAAGCACAAAATATACTTCGAAAAAAGTGTATAATCATGATGATGATGAATAAATAAATAAATAAATAAATAAGGCACATAAATGAATCGCGGAGACATTATCAGCCAAATCCAGAAGCAAGCAAATAAACAAACCATTCATAAACCCAGTTAACCTTCCGTTCTTAAATAATCATACTTTTCTACTTTGTGGTAAAAAACGACGCGGTAATTCGTTCGGTTGGGAGTATTTTGAGGCTCGATGACAGCCGATAGTGGCCTGCACCGTCTCCCCCCCCCCCCAAAATGAGGTCGTTGGCAGGGCTCCAGCGGGCGACAGATCCTATCAACATTCGAAGTATCGAGGAAGGCAACGTGGTTTTCTAGAGAGCATGCACTAGGAAAGAAATACTGTTTACATACAAGAGATTTGCAGACGCACGACCAGAACAGAAGCCTTAGTATATTTTCCTTTCTTTTGGTTTTTTAGTGAATTTTCTTATTTTTTTTATCCTTTGCTGACTAGACTTACTATAATCACTGACACAACTTAAAGAATCACAACAATTACTGTTGTTGTCAAGGGCGTATATAAGGGGTGGTCCTAGGGGGCCCGGGCCCCTCCCAAAATCAAGGAAAATTGTCTCGAAATAATTTTAAAATGTTTTATCGAAAAGGAAAGGTCCCGAATTCCCCCCCCCCCCCTTTCTACAAACATTAGCAAAGAAAATTTTAAATTGCAGTTGAAGAGTCTCAACGCCAAAAAACTTCCAGAAGAGCCCTCAAGCACCTTTCAACCACTTAAATTTCAAAAATTTTCTAAGAGAGAGCATCCTACCCCCTCGATTTCTTTCATCGAATTATCGCATAATTGCGAATTTAAAACTTCAATATCACAAAAGCAGCTTCTGAATCCATACTTTTTTTCCTAACGGCATTAAAGATAGCCTAAAATGGGTTTTCAGAACATCAATTTTAAAGCATTTCTAGTAGAGAATTCCCGAACCACCACCCTTTCCCTAACGAAAGTCTGAAATAAGCTTGGCTATGCTTGGTTACTTCGGCCCCTCCAAAAACTCAAACATATATACACCACTGGTTGTTGTCTTTTGCTTGCTAAGCTTGCAGTTTGGGGTGCGCTGCTTCACTCCTTTCCAACTGTATACTCTATACTGTACCGTAATTTGATGTAGACTTTCTGACTCTCAAGCACACACATGCCATAAAGACCTGTTTATACTGGAGGCAACCACTCACAACACAACAAGTAATTCACACAAAGAAAGGACGAGTACAGGAGAGAGAAAGTACATCCATGCCGGAGCCAGGATTCGAACCCGGAACCTCCCCATCCGGTGTCAGACTCCTTTGATCACAAGACAAGGTGACCGGTAATCACTGCAGTGTTGTAAATGAACAAAGGAATGAAATCCTATACTATAATACGAGAGATGGTTGCCAAGTCGAAAATCGCCCCAGAATTAATAAACTCCGGTAAACTTGGGGGTCTGGAGTTCTTGGCCACGAGGAATCGATTGGCGTCGGTTTTGAAGAGCTACGGTCGAACAGTTCGGAGTTACAGATAGGATTCATTAAAAGTTTGAGAAATTTCTTACTACGCCATTTTCTTTATGATTACTCTTATTGTTACTGTTTCATAGCAGCCACGTGTTAAAAATGCATTTCATATTTAATCACATCAGCGTAAATTTATATTTTTATATGGTATTTGGCAAATAATTTTTGGCAACACGTTGGAATTGTTAGTGTTTTTGAAATTTAAAAGAGATCGATCAAAATAAAGTTAGAATTGGATATGGGCCGCGGTAGAGCCGCTATATAGACAGGCCGACGCATCAAGCTTAAGTTTCACCACTTTGGATCCAACTCATTAACTTTCACTTTCATTTTTCATTGTTGAGGAATTAGGGTTACCAGAGTAAAGTTTCGGGACATTGCCAAGCTTTGTTAAATTTACGTAAAAAGTTACCAAAAAGCGATAACTGGCCAGAAAAGACAATCCTCACACACGCGTTGGATCCAAAGTGGTAATCTTGATGCGTCGGCTCGTCTAGGGGCCTGAGGCCGCGGTAGTCCAATCGGTAAGTCGTCGGACTCGTAACCGGAGGGTCTCGGGTCGATCATATAGCCGCCGATCAAAGATCCACCGTCTTCATTAATCGTTGCTGGGGGACGTTAAAAATGTTCGTGGTCACAAAATCCTCCAAGTGAAACAAAACCTCTGGGGTGTGCTGGGCCAAGGGCTTACTCGGTCCTTGCGCCTTTTTCAAAAATGAACAGAGCGCTCTTCAGGGCTCCATCCCGGTTAAAAATCGAGTTGTGGTATGTACGGGGGGGGACCTGGAGTGTAAAGTGAACTGAAAGTCAAAACCAACTGAAACCAAATGCGTACTGGAAAACAGGGACTCTGCATCTATTCTCATCAACCCCTCCCGCGGCTTTCGGCGCCAAATGAAATGAAATTAGGTGTGATTTTACGGTGAGCGTGGATTAAATAAGGTTGTGTTTTTTAAAATAAATTACGACTGTTTTGAATGCGTAATTGCAACCAAAGGCTCAAAAATGCTTTTCATGTTTATCTAAATAAGTACTTCGCACTTTAGAAAAAAACACGAGTTTACAAACCTCTTTTTTTTTTACCGAGCGGGCTCGGTTCCCTGGTACACGTTAGGGGTAATCGGTAATACGAAGAATGGTTGCCAAGTCGAAAATCGCCCCAGAATTAATTAACTCCGGTAAACTTGGGGGGTCTGGGGTTTTTGGCCACGAGGAATCACGAGGTTTGGTTTTTCTAAATAAATTTGTCAAAAATATTGAACTTCAACACACTTTAATCTTTGCACTGCTCATTTTGTACCATTTCTTTAATTGCATAATTTTTTATTACCAATTACATTTTATTTCCTATGACTTTTCAAACTTCATCCTTGTATAGAACAGTTCCCTTTCCAAACTCTAACTTTGTTTAGAATAGTTTACAATGGTGCACTTTAACCGGTTATCTTTTCACTAATGGTTTCACAAAATTTCTTATGCCATGTATTGTTTTGATAAATCGCAATTGAAAATTTAAATCTTCGAGTTAGCTTCGATACCTGTTTTCTTCGAGCCGAGCTCGGTCACCCGCTGGGTGGGTAATAATTTAACATAAACTAAACAAGCAGGCGCGCACCCAGGAGGGGACTTTGGGGGCTTAAGCTCCCCCTATGACAAAACTGGACTTGAAGCCTTAAGCATCAACGACATTTTAAATTTTTCCACGGTGTCAGAAAAGATTCAAGTCATTAATATATACTACACTTTGAATCCAATTGAAATAACAAATACGCACACGTATAACATATACCTTGTCTTTTTTAAAGTCTAAGGGAACGTGGGTAAAATTCTCACTTATAAAAGACCCCCTCGTCTACAATTTCCAAGAAACCAAGGCATTGTTTTCAATTAAATCATTCATTGTACATGTGCAGACGCATGAGGCACGAGAATGGGGCCTCAGCAAAGCATAGAACTTCAAATCACAGAGCGTCTCACCATCAAAACCAAAATAATTTTAATTTTGAGGATTTGTCATGGAAAATCATGATGTTTCGCGGCGGCGAATTATAGGTTTGAAGGCTCGTCATAATGAAATTTTTAAAGCTCCTTTCTGTCAAAAACAGAATTCTATAAAACATTTTTCATGCGCATTTTTTCAATCCATTTCATAAAAGCCCCCTATGGTCGGGGGGAGGAGGGCAATTGCGACATGATTAGCCCGCCACTGATTTTCTGAGAAACATGCTTGATAAAAAGTTAAAACAGATTATAAAGAATATAAAATGGTATTAAAAGAAAAGGAAGTATGAAAGAGAGAGAGAGAGGGAAAAAAACAGAAAAAAGTGACCGAAGGGTATCTTTGCATAATAAACAAATTAGTCAAAAAAAAAAATAAATAAATAAATAAATAAAAATAAAAACCTTACACTAAAGCCACAAACTTCTGTACTTCTAACCAATGAAGGTACTGGAAGGGAATTAAAAATTTCAATACAAAAAACCAAAACAGTTTAACTGAAAAATCTTTTCCTATTTTCTCCATTTTGATTTGAAATAAAAATATTTAAAAAACGTAGCTAAGAATATGGGAGGAAGGGGGTATCCGAACCTAATTCCTCTCTTTTTTCGGCGTTGAAGTTAGAAAGGAGCTATAGTTTTAGAGCTTCAAGTCTTGAAAGAAAAATTCCGGGAGAAAGTCTGAAAGTCCTCATTGAAGATCGTCTAATAATTGGTTTTTGGAACAATGAATTTCTAAAAATTTCCGGAGGTGAAAAGCGAGCCCCATTATGGAATTTGGTCTACAGTTTTGCTTTTAAAACTTTAATTTCAAAAAATTAAAAAAAAAGCCCCCTACTCCCGCTAAATAATAATGATAAAAGGTCTTAAATTTGTTTCTGGAACTTTAATTAGGAAAAACTGCTGGTGCAGAGTACATGAATCATATCGCTATGGCTACCGATAAATGGACTATAACCACATTTTTAAGACTTCAAATTTTGAAAACTTTCCTGAGGAAGGCTTCCGAACTCTTAACATCGACAACAATGGAACCGCATTTCTCTAAGCTCAGTTTCGGGGAAAATATCCTGTGGAGAGTTCTACATTCCATCCATTCCCATAACGTCATCAAAGATGGTCTACAATGACATTTTTAAAACTTCAATTTCAAAAAATGTTCGAGGAAAGATCCCGAAAATCGTTTAAAATTAAGTTTTGATATCTTTAATTTCGACAAAAAACATTCAGTGGTGAAAACCGAACTCTATGACTTTCTCTAACATCATCAAAGATGCTATTGCGTTGTTTAGACTTCAGGTTTGAAAAATTTCGGGTTGAGAGCGGTCGAACCCTATTCTTCCTAAGATTAACTGAGATAGTTATAAATTTCGTTTTTGGAATTTCAACATCAAAAAACCGTTAGTGAAGAGTTTCAAAACCCCCATTCATTCTCCTAACATTTTCAAGAGGGCCTACTATGGTGTTTTTTGGACATTAATTTCGAAAATTTACAATGGGCCCCTGACATGTGCTTTTCCTAAGATTAGTCAATGTCTCTCAAACTGCGCTTTTCGAAGCTTAATATAGAAACATTCCTAAACCTCACTCCCAAACAATTGCCAAAATGGCGTGCAATAATAACGTTTTTAAGACTTAAAATTTTGAAAAAATATTAGATGAGGGCCGGCAAGTCTCAAATCTCCTTAACATGACCAAAAGTTGTCTAAATGTTGTGTTTTTGAGATCACTTTTCAGAAATTTTTCCGGGGAGAACACATGAACGCCCTATCAATATGTTTGAATATTCTACTTTATGTCTTTGTTCATAATGATCGTATCATAATGCTATTCTCGTGAGTGCATTAATCACCCCATCTTCAGTAAGGTTGGAAGATCCTCATAGTTTTTACCTTTTATTTTCTTACATAAACACAATTTGATAAATAAGTAAAAAATTCACATAAAATTAAACAGAAGCAAGAGAGCTTCCAATCAAAAAAGCAAAGCTTTTTACTATTATTTCGGAAAAAATAAGTAAAAAGAAAGAAGGGGGGGGGGGGCAATCTATTAAAGTTTAGAATTTTCGCGATTTTAAAATTTTAATCCAATGAGCTCTGGATTTGAAAGGGGTAGGGGTGCTTGATGTCAGAAATTAGCCCCCCCTTAAGTTAAATTCTGGGTGCGCCCCTGTAAACAAGCAGAGGGTAAACTCGATGTATGTGCCAGAGCACTATACTCAGGGGAGCATTCAAAAAGAGATTTGAAATTCCCCTTTGCCCCTCTCGAAACTCGGAGACCTACTTTTTACCGCAGAAAAGTATAGTTTAATTGCCCGTTATTCACCTTCAAAAAAATTTCTGACTACGCCACTGACAACGTATAATCGCACAAGCTTTGAAGTCACAACTTACTTCCTTGCATGTGTTTTGAGATTACAAGGAATCAGTGACTTAGCAAAGACACAAAAATGTTATCACATTGGGTTAAAATTTTGTTTGCTGTTGTTTGTTAACCCTTTGTGTCCCAAATTAATTTCGCAAAATTTGAAACTCAGTAAGGTCTAAGACCCCCTACGCCTTAGGGCCCCCAAAAAACTGTGACCGATTGCAGGTAGCATCTGTCGGCCTCTCAGCGAAGTACCAATTAGTGGTACTTAATACCATTAATGCCTAGCGTCCCTTTTTAGGGACGGTCCAAGAAAGGGTCTGAATTTCCCCAAAATAAACATTTCAACCAAATAATAGTGTTCAATGAGTACCTCGGTATTGTTTCAATTCGTTATTAACAGATTGCAGCACATAACCATTGTAAAATGTGTTCTGTAGCCGTTTTAATATGACCTTTATCAAAAATGACATCGTTCACAATCTCGAGAAAAAAGGCTAAGTTTTCAAAGTTATTCCCAGTTTATGTTCATTGCTGATTTTATTTCTTCTTATGAAATGTCTTTTTAAATATTATATCGTAGGCAGAAAAAATAAATAGTAAAAAAAAGTATGCACCCTTTGGGGTCTATCGTAACTTTTAAGGGACGATTTTCCTTTCCTTAATAAAAAAAATTATTTTTTACATAATATTTTTTTATTATTTTTCCTGTCCATTAAACACTGTTTGTAACCAGTATACGAAATATCTGTGTTCAAAAAAATGTCAGGCATTAATGGCTTAAAATGATTCCAGCCATATAGGATTCATAATACTAAATATGAGCGGGACTTCATAGTCCCACTCATATTTTTCTTTAACACAAATCGTTTTTAAATGTTACGTATGTATTATAACATAAAATATAAATAAAGCACCTCCAATGAAAGGAATTCTGGGACTTCTGAGACTCAGATTATCGAGACCTTACCGTTGTACAACATTATCTTACATTAGTTCTAGATCGTCCGAATCCAAGTCTTATCACTATTGCTGTTTAGATAAGACACAGTACTTTCAAATAAATGTTTCTTTCCCCGCCCTCTGTGATGAACTGACCCCAGGGCACCCTACCTGGTAGGTATTGTGGACTTTATCCATTCTCGGAATGCAGCACTAAAAGTTGCACTCCCCTGAGTGGTCCCTTTCTCGATCACAATTGTCTGACCACTTAAGCAGATAAAAGAAATCCATGGCACTCCTGCAGAGGATGGGAAGTGCTTTTTCGACTTTCACAATAACTATCTGTCAGGAGGCCATTCAGCTCGGCTTCGGGAGAAACAGGTAGGATAAATGTTTCCCAGAAAGCCACCCATGGCTGTTCACACGCCCACTTTGCTTGCAAATGGCATTTGTCGGTGGCAGTTCACAGTGACGGCTTGTAGAGGAGGAATGGCAAAGCCAGATCAGCAAATTTGGAGGTTCTCATCAAACAAGCAGTAAAAGTTCAGGCAGTGTCAATGTCATCAATCCACTAAATAATACTGACCAGGAAAGTACGCGATCATGAAACAATGAATTTTTTTTAAATGAGTACCAATCGAAAGAGCAATGTAAAACATGTTTCTGGACGCACGCGTTTTTGCCCTCGCTCCCCCGTTATCAAAATATAAGGTCCTAAAGTCAGCTGATTTTTTTTGAAAAATCGCCAATTTTAGCGAGTTATAATGAAATTGGAAGCTGCTGTGCGATTATACTATTTGCATTCAACGGGAAACTTGATTCCCATTTTTGGTCATCTGCAAAGCTTTTGAAAGACGATTTTACAATAATGTTTTACTTTACCTGTGCGAGTTAAAGCAAAAAACTACTATCAAGCCTATCACATGGAAAGCAGAGAGTTTTTTAAAGAGGAAAAACAATTTTATACAACACATCAAAATTAAATTTTATCGTACTATTTGCGATTAAAGCAGGTCCCTTGTTTAAGGGGAGTCCCCTTCTTAAGGGGCCCTTGTCAACAGGAGGTGACAACTGAACGTCCTGTTTTTTTTTTTTAATTATTTTTTTTTAAGTGCTCGTACCATTCTGTAGTATGGGGGGGGGTGTATTAGGGGTTTTTAATTGTAAAAATTGCAAATATAAATTTTTTCAAACCACTTTTCTTTTGGTGGGTCCCCTATAACTCAAAGTGAGTTCTCCTAAACATTTTTGTCAATTGCATCACTGGGTATGTAAGAATGGTCTTTCAAAAAAAAAAAATGCTCAAAATTTAATGAAAATGTGTTCAAATAAAAAAATCAAACAGGAATGAGGTGTTTTCTCTGAGATATTTCGAAAAAAAAATGTTCGCTCAAATCGAACTTGTTCCTTCATAAGTTATAAGTGAGGACAGGGGAAAAAATCGGAAATTCGAAATTGAATGAAATATTATTCAAATCAAAAAGTCGAATATGGGAGTGTATTGTCCTCACTCAGGCCCGGATTACCCAATAGGCCATCCTAGGTATTGGCCTAGGGGCGCAAGCTCGTAAGGGCGCATATATCGGAGGAAAAAATTAATAGTTTTTTGTAAAAATAAATAAACAAAAAATAAAGGAAGAAAGGAAAAAAAAAACAAGAACGCAAAGCGCTATAAAATATATGGGGAAAAAAATTCAACTAGAAGGGATTGCAAAATACCAATTCAGCAAAAAAAAAAGCAATTGGAGGGCAAGGGGACGTAAAGCTTGAGTTGAGGTAATTCATTTTCTAGTCTAAGGTGATACTTTTTCATACCTTTGATTTAAACAATCATTTCTTGAAAATATGGTAAAAGCCATGGTACAGATAATGGTTAATATAAAACTTATTTATGAAACAATTTTTCTCTCTATAAATCATGTCAGTATTTTTTTTTTTTTGAAATTAATAATTTATTAATTCATATTTATTTAGGACTGCCAATTAATAGGGGAGCCCAAAGTTAAAATTTTTGGGAGGGAGAAGTTAATTTACCGAATGTGTGCGTGTGTGTGAAACTTCAAATTTTTGTTCAGGATAAAATGCGAGCATGCACAAGTATCAACATTTAACGAAAAGAGACATTAGACATCCTTATAAAAATTTATTGAATTGTTATTTCCAAATTTGCCAAACTGGCAGACATTATTTGCCGAATAAGGAAATTTTGGGGAGTTAGCAATGACCTCATGTCGAGGCACCTCTGCAGAATATATTGATTATTTTTCACTGAAACTACTTTATATATACTTTATATACACTCAAACTTTGTATATATTATTTATAATTACGTCAGTTAATGGGTCAGTTATTTTCCAACATATTATTTATACACATATATATATTGTTTTTTTCCTTCAAAATATCATCACGAAGATCTAAGCCAAGTGGAAAAAAAAATACAGGAGATGCCTCGAAATATGTTTTAAATAGAAGACCCTCCCCCCTTATTCTCCCAACATTTTGAAGATGGTCTAAAATTTTGAAAATTTTCGTAGTTGAGTCCCCAATCCCCATCTTTTCACTCAGCGCCAGCCCTGTCAGATGCATTTGAGTTCCTATAAATGCATATTTAGAGCTTCAATTTCGAAACTTTTTCTATGGAAAGCTCTCAAACGCGTCACTTCTATATCATAAAATATTATTTAAAATTCCGTTTTTAGTCAGCAGGATCGAAAACTTTTTTGGGAAGTGACTTCAGGCCTTTCCCCACCTCATTAAAAATCGTCTAATACCTCGTGTTTAAAAATTTTCCTAGAGAGCCCCCCCCCCCCCCCGGCATTCAGTCCTCATCTAACGCTATTCAAATCGTCTAGCTGTTTTCAGGGCTTCAGTTCCGAAACATTTACGGAAACGAATTACCGAACACCGTCGTTTCTCCTAATGTCCTCAAAAATAGTTTCTCATTGCTTAATGCTTATTTAGGACTAAAATTTCAAAAACTTTCTGGGGAGAATGGCTAAACCTCATCCATTTCTCTAACAACATAGGAAATGCCCCACAATGTTTTTGGTCTTCAATTTCAAAAAAAATTTGTACTAGAGTTACCAATCGTCCCGAATAAAAAATAACCTTCTAAAATGGCAGTTTAGGACCTCAACTTCGAAAAAATTCCGAGAGACCTCTCTCGATTTCCGCCTTTCCCCAGCATCATTAAAGTTCATCAAAATTTTCGAAATGTTGGGAGGGGGAGTTCTCGAACTTATTCCCTTTTCTAACATCATCAAATATGACTTGCAATTGCGTATGTGGAACTTCAATTTTGAAAATATCTGGAGGGGGGGGGGGGGGGAGAATTCCACGGGTATGTGACTGTCATTTCTAGGACAAAAGTAGTATGTATTTTGTAACATCTAAAGCAAAATACACGTTGTGCAACCCATCTTTTCTCCTTGAATGTAATGGAATAATTAAAATTTCAAAACACATTTTACATAATTTTAGAAAAATTATGAAAAAAAGGTAATTGACTGACATGATACTTTTTAAAATGTCAGTCAGTTACCATACTTTCAACACATTTTTAAAAACCATCCAAAATGTATTTCAAAAATTCAATGATACCATTAAATACAGCTTAAAAAATACAATTATCATGGAGAAAAGATCGTTTGTTTGACGTATTCTTTGCTTCGAATATAACAAAATACCTGAATTTTTGCTTAAAAAATATCAGTTCTTTAAAAATACCCGTAAAATTGCCCCAGGGCGAGTTATCTCATTACTTTCCGATAAATGCCTTAAAATTAAATTTTGAAATCTTCAATTATGAAAAATTTCACAGAGATCACATAAGGACCTTAATTTTTTGTGCATTAAAGGAAAACAAAAAGAAAAAAAGAAACTCATCTTTAATTTCATCAAATGGTAATGATGGGATACGATTTCGATTGAGTTCGGATGCGTGAGGTAGGGCGCAGTTTTTAAGTTTGGCCTCGGGCGCAAATGGACGTTAATCCGGCCCTGTCATCACTGAGATTTTTCGATTAAAAAAAAAAAAAAAAAAAAAAAACGAATCGGACTATGCACTCAAAAGTTATTGGGGGGGGGGGGGCAGAAAAACTGACCAATAGACAAACTGACAGGTACACAGTTTCCGCAGCTCAAAACCCAACTTTCCTATTTTAAATTTTTCTGTGTATTTAATTATTTTTATTAAGTTGTGCTTTTTCGACTCAATTGTTTTGAGCGTTTTTTTTTTTTTTTTTTCAGTGCATCAGGCCTTCTTTCATGATTTTTTTTCACCTATTTTCTACTTTTACAGAAAAGTAAGCTAAAACTTGTATTGATTTACAATTTTGTTAGTCTTTTCCTACCCGTTGAACATGTAGCAGAACTAGTAAAGTTATTCTAGTGTTTTTAAACAGTACGAAATTAATATGCAATATGTTTTACATTTACGTTACAGAGACTTTTCGCTACAGTGACCAGTTTGTTTGAACGTCAGGGGCTTTTACAATGAATGCCGACTCTATTAGTATATTTTAAGAATGGAAATAATTAATTCCCTCTACCATTGATGTAATTTCCGACGTGGATATAATTTTGCAGCTATTGATATTTACTAATTCGTTTTCATTTAAAAATTATTTATTTTTTCTCGATTTCAATTTAAAAAAAATAAATGTTTTTGCTAAGAGTTGGCAGACAGTAAAACTTCTTGTATCGATTTTTTTTTCAATAAGAACTGATATCATAATCCATGACAATTTAATTTCTACCCCAAAGATTATTTCTTTCATTTTTTGTACATGAGCTCATATTAGCTGCTTTTCATACTTATTTAATTATCCCGAATTATTCATTTAGAAACACGTGCAATATATTTTAACTTATAATAATTAATACATACAACTCAGTTCAGTAAAAAAACTTCAAATAACTAAAATTCTAAAATGTATTGTTATCAATCGTAAAAAGAAAAAACTTTAACTTCTTTGTAAAGTTTTCGCTCCTCTGGATAAAGTTCTCTGCTTTCCACATCATAGTCTTGACCAGCATTCTTTATTTTAGCTCATACAAGTAAAGGGTTAACGTAAAACATCTTACTTTCTTTGCAAATGACCAAACATGGAAACGATGCGATGCTAAGCAAGCAGCGGAAGGGAGAATTTGGAACTAGCTTCAATTTCTTGCCAAGTCTTCAAATTTGGCTCATTTTCGGCCGACTTTAAGACCCCTCATCTCGAAAACGAGGGGACGAGGGCACTTGATCTTTGGGTCAAAGACATGTCTCAGTATGCTCTTTCGAATGGTACCATTTTTAACTTTTTTCATTATTACTTAAGTCGAGTACTTTCCTGGTGAGAAGCACAATACTCGGAATCTGGAGTTCCCCACCCCCCTCTCTTTTCTGTCACTTTAATTCGATGCGAAATTCTGCCGTTACCCTACCATTTTAACAGCGGTTCCCAACCTATGGGCTGCTGGGGCCCACAGTATAGAAAAATGAAAGAAAGCGGAATATACAAGACAAAGGATGACTTTCAAAATCTGGACCAAATGTCCAGCCTGCTCAGAATATTGGAATTTATGTCTTCTGTAAAAAATGGGATCCTTCTGTCTGCAAAAGGGGATCCAGAAATTTTTGCAAGAGGGGGGGGGGGGCTAGTTCGACGAAACATGTGAAATTTAATCCTTTAAATATCATGCCATTTTGCCCAGCAAGTAATAGTTTTATAATATTCTGTTAAATTAATCGTTTATTTATTTCGGTAAAATTTTATCAGAAAAAAATAAATTTGCAATTTACAAATTGTCTACTTGTAATCAATATTGGAATTATAAAATTCTTAAAGATAAAATTCTTTCAAAATTCTTAAATAAAATTTAACATTTTTCACACATATTGCATGATTAAACAATAAACATTTTGTTTCAATGAGAGCAAAATTGATAATGGTTGTGCAACTGATAAAATGTGTTTCTCACCACAGAGGGGTCAGCTGACACTTTGGCAACCCCCTGAATACGCCCTTGTCTGTCTGTCCTAGATCTTTTGTCCGTCCGACCTTGTGTCTCTTGGATCTTCTGTCCCGCGGACCTTTTGGACGTGGATCTGCTGTCTCTCAGGTCTTATGGAAGTGGATCTTCTGTCCGTAAAGCTTCTCGTTTTGGACCTTATGTCCCCCCTGGAATACAATACGGTTAACTGAGACAATAAGCCATTCGTGTTTGCTTGGATGGGGGGGGGGGGGAAGAGCAGAAAGAAAGTGATTTTTAAAAGGCCGCAGGTACGCCTCTTTTGTTGACAGTGTTCCTGCAGCTCTGCGGCACCCCATAAGAGTCCCAAATGAGCGGAAAATGAAAACATCCGGCCCATACGACACCGAAGATGCTCACACCAACAGATTTTTATCATCCAACTATTTACTAATTGACGCAAACAAACCGCTCTTTTTCACAGCTGCACCCCTACCGCACCTGTTTCTCTGTCAAGGGAATTGATTCCTCCCTTTTTAAACACCCGATTCCTGGAAACGCGTACAGAAAACAGAACTTTCTTGGTCGCCGACCCCTCTCTCCCCTCGGCATTTTCTTCCCTCCAGGGCGTTAACAGACCCTCCTTTCAAAAGTCTTTTGCCTGTCTTCAGGGCACGCGTAAGGGACGGTCTGAAATTGAGAATTGTTACCGAAAGATCCAGTTTTTGTGTAATCAGAATTTTATTTTGGAAGATTAATTTCAGGGATGGGAGGGCCGGGATTGGCCGTCCATGGGAGGGGAAGGGAGGTGGATACTATCAACCCGGGACAGGGACGTCATTTTAAGTTTTTTCAGGGGGGGGGGGCAAAGGGTAAAAACACAATACAATTTCACCAGAAAACAACAAAAACCACGCCCACTTATATGTAAATACATTGATTTCTCAAAGTCGGGGCGGGGGGGGGCAATTGACCCCCTGCCCCCCCCCCTAAATGACGGGCCTGACCCGGGAGCTAAAAAAATGAATGGGCACCACATGGTTAACATAATAACTATATTTAACTGTTTTAATTTTTAACTATTAGTGCTTTTTTTTGAGATTTTAACACATCAAAATTGACAGTAGATTCAACTTTTATTTTTCATGTCATCTGAGCCGAATTTAGCATAACTATATCCATGTGCAGACCTTAAACCTAACCACTTCCCCTAAAAAGAGAAGCAATTCTACTCTGAAAATCCAATTAAAGCCTCTGACAGCAGAGCTTCAAAAATGATCGAACTTTAGACATGTTGCAGGAAATGCTAACTTTTTAATATAATTTCAGTCATAATTTTGATTAAGCCCGAACTCCACATGAGCAGAAAACCGAAAGCGTACACAGAAACGGAATTTTTGTTTCAGTTGAGTTTCCGCCGAACAGGTAGTTTTTAGAGCAGAAGAGCAGTGCGGATCCGATGAGACGAGCTCCCTGAAGACGAGCTCCTATTGGCTGTTTAAAAAGCGGAATTCGCGAGCAGCGGCAAAAAAGTTGAAAATTTTCTACTTCCGAGTCTGCTGCGATTCTGCCCAGCAGAAAGGGGAAAAAACCTATTTTTTCAGTTTCTGCTTTCTGTTTCCGTCGATTTTCCGCTTATGTGGAGTTCGGGCCTTTCAGAAACAAACGTTGGTACGTTTCAATTTAATTTATTCCTTTCTTGTATCCACCCCCCTTCTCTCTCTTTACAAAAAAAAAAAAAAAAGAAGAAGAAGAAAGAAACTAGCCCTAGGTATGGGTTCCATTCAGAGCAGAAAACATCAGCAAGGGGAGAAAATAAAAGTCTTGGAATCTCATATTTAAGCCAATAATTACCCACTAAAAGGTGCAAAACGTAATATTATTGGGACCGAAAAGTTCTGGCATGTTTTTCAAACAAATCAATTGTTTAAAGTTTTTTATTTTAAATCAACGATGTAATTATCCTCCTTATCAAGTGCCTTTTGATATCTAGTGGTAAATTTTAAATCCCGGACAGACAAAAAAAAAAAAAAAAAAAAATTAGAGCAAAATATCTTGAAATGGTATCTTGGATACAAGACAAATTTTTAAGCTTTTTTTTTTCATACATTGATAGCAATAAAGGGAAATCAAATGGTGCAATGTCAGGTGAGTGTTATGGGTGAAGCAGTCAGATTTTCCTTTTCTGCCGATCGCTAAAACCCTTTCTTTTTCACAAAACTTGAAAATTTGGCTTGTATCCAAGATGCTTGTATTTCAAGATATTTTACTCCAAAAATCATTTTTTTTTTTTTTAAATCTAACCGGGATTTAAAATTTTCTACCAGATCGCAAAAGGCCCTTGACAAGGAAGATACTACATCGTCGATTTAAAATTAAAAATAAACGACTTTACTTTCCGGTCCCTCTAATATTGATGCGTAATGGAATGCTTAGGCATGGCTTGGGGAATCTTTCTGTCATACTTCGAAGAGAGGTAGGAAAAGTAGTTTTACAGAGATTGTCTCTCTCAATGATGGAGAAAAGGAGAAACCATAAGTTGTACTTCCAGATGTGTTAATTGATTTTTTAAAGCTCAATTTGCCACAATAAACATGGATTTCGCATTACAGTGGCCACGGCTTATGTGAATCTTGTCTTTTAAGAAGAGTTTTGATTCAATAAAGCTGCTGATTCGACAAAGCGGCTAGTTCAAAGCTGGATTTTGTTCTGTTTTTGACGATTCGGCAAAATTTGGATTTCCATTCGGCAAATTCGGCCTTTCTGACCGAAAAGTTACGTCGGAGTGCCATTGAGATTGTATTTTCGGTAGAGTAAAGGCACAAAAAATCCATCTGTAGCGAAAAATCATAAAGAACATGATTCATTCGTAAAAGAAGTCTCCGTCAGGAAGAGTTGGAAAAAATTAAGTGGTTGGAGGAATCGGACAGCGCTGCATTTATGCTGAAATGTATGAAAAATCAGTTCGCTTTTTCAGTAGGTGTTGCAACAAAAGTCCCAAATGTCCAATGGAGGCCAGTCATTTTGGGGGGTCAAAGGGAGAGGGGTCAATTGCCCCCCAACTGACTTTGGAAAATCAATCAATCAAACCACATGCAAGTGGGCTTGGTTTGTGCTATTTTTAAATACAATTTAGGTTGTGGATACACCCTTTGCCAACCCCCCCCCCCCGCCCCCGGAAAAATTTGAAATGAAATTCCTGTAAAGGTGCTACAGCTACTGAACAAGCTAAAAATTATTTTTCAAATTTTATTTTGATGTAAATGCACGGTGGTGGCATTTTTCCTACGAATTTACACCGTTTTCTCATGAAGACAAGGCAGATATTTGTTTTGTTCCTAATAAACTCTGGTAAAATTACGCTTCAATTTAACATTATAATTACTGCACTTAGTTTTTACTTCCTTTTACGTAGTAAAGGAAGTATTGTGATCGCGAAAAAAAAATCACTCAAATTTGAGTCTGAATTTTGATTTTGCTCACCCCCGAATGAATGTTCAGTAGTTTTTTCGACCTGTCAGCACGTGCATATGTACCTACCAACAGATAAGCAGCCTAAAAATCCTTTTCAACCACCCCCGAGTTAATTACGACGAGTTTTCTCGTAACGTCTGTATGTATGTGTGTCGCATATCTGAAAAACTATATGCCGTAGAAGCTTCTAGCTTGGTATGTAGGCTCTGAGGATGGTCTAGTTGTGCACCTCCCCTTGTGGTTGCATTGGAATGTTCCCAAGGGGGTGTTTTACCCCTTTTTTGGGGTAAATCAGTGTTAATTTCAATGCAGACTCAAGTGATATGAATTGGCGCGACCACTTGGCGATATGTCGCCAAGCTTTTGGTCGCCAAGTGTTTGACGCCAACTTGGCTACATATCGCTAAGTTGGCGACAAATTTGGCGAAAAATTGTTTTTTGAATTTGAGTTCAACTTGGCGCTATTGGCGATATTTTGCTAAAAATTCACTAAATGATATTAAAATCAGCAATATTTAGAAAATTAACCATTGTAAAATATTTTTTGCATTACTAGTTAAGGATTCTGGGCTGTTGTGCCGTGGTCCGAATGGCTTTAATCCATACGTTTTGATCGCAACTGCGGCGGTCATCTTCAGTGGGTGTCGTTGATTAATTTGGCGACTGATGCGAAATTTCGAACTGCTGCAAGATTTTTTTTTTTTTTTCAACGACACCCACTGAAGATGAACGCCGCAGTTGCGATCAAAACGTATGGATTAAAGCCATTCGGACCACGGCACAACAGCCCGGAATCCTTAACTAGTATTTACTCCGGCCGTGAAAGCCTTCATTCTTACATTTTTTGCATTGTTTCGTGGCAGATTAGGGGAGTAAATATTTGAATTGTTACCTTGCTCACTCCAAGCACTTTTTTTTAATACTTAAGGCAACTACTAAGAAATTTACAAGTAAAAGGAAGTAGTGTGGGGTCCATACCAGATTTTTTTTAATTCGTGCGTAATGGATGCAGTGACAGTAGCGAAAATCCTTTAAATTTTACCACAGGCAAAGCCGTGGCGAGTTAACCCTAGTTATTATTATAAAGATAATTTCATTTGAAAACTCTTAAAACTGGGTCCTCACATGATTTTGTTTCTTTTCTTTTGCAATTTTAGATATCACACACCAACGAAAACATTAAATTTTTCTAATAGTTAAAATTACCACACTTCATAAAACTCAGAAAAGGAAAAATTTGCATCTAAGAAGTATAATTTTTAATGCCTTTACAGGAGCACATGCACCAATTTTTTTGAGTCAATGAAATAGATTAAAATTGATCAGGTAGCAGAAACATTACGTGTTAGTGTGTGAGAGAGGAAGGGGAGGGGGTAGACTGGAATTTGAATTCTGCTGGGCCGCTTTTTTAGAAATAATGCTTGAAGCACAAGCGAGATTCATTTCAATGTGTCAAGAGTGTAGAAATATCCCTCCCCCTCAAAAAAAAGGGGGGTACCCCTAAAAGAGACCGCTTCCCCAAAAATCAGTGGTTAATAAATTAAGCCCTGCTTTTTGTGCCTGCTCTGCTAATAATAAATGAACCGACAATTTTGAAGATTAACCGCACTTTGCGAACGGCCCCTTCTCCCACTCGGAAGTTGTCAAAGGAGATCGCCTGCGCCCGCGGTTCCTTTTCTGTTCTCTTCCCCCTTTTTCCATTCCATTCATTCGTGCGGCCGTTCTTGCCGCGGACGGGCGCTCTCTCTCGACCCGCGTGGATTTAAACGATTTTGTGGCCAGGAAAGATGGCTCGCTATCGGAGAAGCGCCGTCCAGTGCTTTGTGTTGTTCAACCTCGTGTTTGTGGGATTTGCATATCAGGGGCAGGAGCTCAGTTATCTGGGTGAGTGATTGCTTTATTTATTTATTTTTTATACAGGCAGGGTCTGATTACCCAAAAGGCTCGGGAAGCTTGAGCTTCCCGAGCTTGTCAGTCATTTTTAGGGGGCCCAAAAATGACTGAAAAGCTACAAAAAAATTCAAGTTTCGACTTTTATATTTAGTTTTAAAGAGATCTGGTTCAATATAATTTGTCCCAACCAGGGGTGCCCATCCCCCCCAAGCTCAATGGCGCAAAATCTCCCCCAAAAATGTTCAAAACCATGTTGTGCTTTTTATTTTTACCTCTCTTTTTTATTTTATTTATTTTTTTAAATATTATTTATTTATTTTAAAAAAATATATATATATTTTTTAAAATTATAACTATTATTTTTTTTATTAATGCTTTGAAAGAACGAATTATGCGCAGAATAGAATCGCTTTTTCTCTTCCAGACATTCCAATTACACACACAAAATAAATAAATAAATAATAATAATAAGGAAATAAAAGAAACAATTTAAATTAAAAGAATAAATTAATGAATGATTTTTTATTTAAAAAATCAGTAAATAATTTAAATTAAAAAATAAATTAATAAATACGAGTAATTTAACTTAAAAAATAAATTAATAAACAATTTAAATAAATAAGTTTAAAAAAAATCCCACCCCAAAAAATTTGATGGCGCAACTTGCGTTATAATCCCCCCCCCCCTGTGGGCACCCCTGGTCCCAACTGTGCTATATTGTACTTTAACAGCTTTTTTTACTCTTAAATCCTTTAGATTTTAAATTTGCCAAATATTTTTAAAAATTATAGACATCTTAATTCGGGGATAATCCAGAGAGAAATTAAGTCCGTTAACGGACCTTTTACCCTTTATGCCCCAACGGGACTGAGAAGTCCCGCTTATATTTAGTACAGTGAACTCTCACTTATACACCGCCTCATTTATGCGCCTTTTTCACTTATGCGACGATTTTCAGTGGTCCTGGTACATTCCATGGTAAAATAATAATAATTTCATTCATTTATGCGCCTTTTTCACTTATGCGACGATTTTCAGTGGTCCTGGTACATTCCATGGTAAAATAGTAATAATTTCATTCATTTATGCGCCTTTTTCACTTATGCGACGATTTTCAGTGGTCCTGGTACATTCCATGGTAAAATAATAATAATTTCATTCATTTATGCGCCTAACGATAAATATTTCACTTATGCGCCGAATTTTTCAAAAAATGTAAACAATTTAATTTATTTTCTTAAAAAATGAGCATATTTTTACCCTTTCCTCTTTAACTTTTCGCTTTTATTGCTCACGGAAGGCATTTTTTCCACATGGACTAGGATACGGAGAGGGACAATTATCTATTATGGATCGTTTTAAAAGGACTAGTTTGTAATTAGGTATGATACAATTTTTGTTTTCTCCTTATCATTGCAAGTAGGTTTCAGTAGTTGCCAAACCGTAGAAATATGACCATTTTCGAAAGAAACATTTTTATTCCTTCTTTCATTAGAACTTATATTGCATTTTAGTCCTTTAAATTGGCTTGTTCACTTATACGTCTCTCTCAGTTATGCGCCTTTTTCTGTTGGTCCCTGGGGCCTGCGCATAAGTGAGAGTTTACTGTATTATAAATCCTATGTGCGCTGAGAGGCCGACAGATGGTACCTGTGATCAGAAATATTTTTCTAAGGGGCCCTAAGGAGGTAGGGCCTTGGACCCTACTGATTTTAAAAATTTGTTAAATTAATTTGGAACATAAAGAGTTAAACTCAAAAACGGGTCCTTCACTAAATTCGGTTACTCAAAAACAGACCCTTCACAAAAATTCGAAAATCAAAAACGTGCTCCTCATAGAAATCCGAGATTCAAAAACGATCGGAAATATTTCTAGTAGTAATTAATTACACAGGCCAACGATGAAAAAACTTTTTTAATGAAAATACCTTATTCTTATGTTGTTTAGGTTGCTGAATCCAAATATGATGCTTAAAAAGTTGTATCACCCACCATTTATTCACATTTTATAGTTACATTCATGAAATAAAGAAACATTTTTAGAATTTAACAGCTTTTTCATAGTTAAGATAACATGAAAAAATAGGTCTAATGAACAAAGATGATGTTGGCAGCACTGCTGAAACACATGCTACAACATGATGGGGGATTACTGTTGGTCACTTCACCGGGAAGTTCAGCAAGCTATTCATCGCAGGAAAAGCTACACAAGAAGCTTCAAGGAAAAAAGGGAAAGAAAATATAAAGCAATTCCAGTTGACAAGTGAACCTTGTATCATCACATAAAATTACTATTCCAAGTATTTTACTGTAAATACAAACCATTTTTACGATTCTACAGTGTTTCATTGATTTCCCTATATACTGTAAATGGGTATTAGACTATATAATAAAATACATTTTGCTTGGAAACTAAGGGTGATACATAAAAACTACAAGCAGATTTGGATTCAGCACATAAAAATCTATCAAGATCAGCTATTAAAATTAAAAAAGTTTTCAAAAAGTTTTTTTTTGTTGGCCTGTGTTATCTTTCACAAAATCCCAAAAACAGGACCCTCGTAGGGACAGGACAACCCTGGATTGACCCATTGACCCCTGCAATTTCTCATCGGTTTTATTAACTAGTAAACATGCTCGTCAGGAAGGGTGGTTGCGTCCATGGGGTTAACTGCCCACCCCCTGCTTTGTGAAATCAACGTGTTTTGTTTACATCTAAGCGGACATGGTTTTTGTTCTTTTCCGATGAAATTTTGCATTGGGTTGCCTACTTTTGATCCCGTCTAGAAAAATTTGAAATGATGAGCCTGTAGATGAATTTTGCTTGTGAAATATTGAGAAATCAAAACGTAAACATCAAGAGCATACAACATCACTCGAGATCATAGTCAACTTTTTGTTTCTTTGTAAAATATTGCAGATATTGATTGAAATTTGACAAAATAAATTGTATTTAGGTATCTGTTGGGTAACAATGTTTTTGATCTTGTATTAAAAAATATAGTAAAAAAAGTTAAGAAACTTTATTGGAATGCGATTGTCAGGCCCTGATTGTTTACGAGTTGTAAAAACTAAGATTTAGTAATTTAAGTTCTAAATTGCATAAATTTTAAATATTTTAACACGGACTTCCAATTGTATAAATATTTCTTTTTGCATTATTTTGCTGTTTGCTGAGCTCAGTTTAAAAAACCTTTCTCCCCCTCCTAACATTCATTACTTCTTTTGAATAGCTATTGATTAATTGTAATTGATTTTAGACAAGCGTTATCACACTGTAAAAAATCAGTTGTTTGAAAACAGTATAATACTGAAAGCAAAGGTTTCAGTTTTAAACTGTAAAAGAGCAGGAATAAACTGTAAAACTAGCTATTTTATAGTTTATTACTGTAAAATCAGCAATTTTATAGTTTATTACCATAAAATGAGCTGTATTATACTGGCAGCAGAGGTTGCAGTTTAAAACTTAAATGCACTTGCACAGTAATATAATGTAAAACTAGCAATTTTAGTTTCTCACTAAACTAGCAATTTTACAGTTTACTATTATAAAATTAAGCAATTTTACAGTTCATTACTGTAAAATTACTATAAAATTAGCTGCATTATGCTGTAAAAACAAAATTCATTTTTCACAGTGCAGTTAGGTTAAGTAATGATCTTTTCCTGAATAATCGAATATCCCGCTTACTTAATCGAATCGGGCATTTAAAAAGATAATTTAGTTGGAACTAACGATCTTCATTTCAGCGGGACCTACTGTTTCTGTAATTATCTATGAATTTACGTCACTTTGAAAGCTCATATTTTTTCTGAACTCTACTCTCCACTATTGTGAATTTTGTTGGCACAGCGTTAAAAGGCTTGAGTCACTCGGACGTCGAAGGCATGTTCTTGTACACTTCTTCCTAGATAAGGTTTAATCGAACGCGCCAAGGATGCCTTATAAATCACAGATAACACATTTCGATAACATTTTCTACTTTCTCTTTCATCCCCGATTAAAACGTTTCGATGATCAGTTACAAATTGTAGTACTATCATTCCTTGAGGCGTTTAAAATCAAGTCCATTTTGAAAAATTTTACTAGAAGAAAAACATTCTGCGCTTTGCACACTTAAATTTTCATAGAATTTCGTTTTCCTTTTGAATAACATTTGATTTTTCGCTTTCTTTTTAAATTAGCGATGTCGGCAAAAAAGTTACGGTAGGTACGGAATGAGTTGGTTGTGAATTGGCTTCTTTTTTTTTTCACTAATTTCAGTTAAATTTATATAGTATAGTATATCATGTATTAGCCCGTAAAATAAACCTGAACTGATGAAAAAAAATATTATAAAAGTGTTATTGGTGTTATACTTGAGTTTTTACAGTGGTAGAAAAAATAAGATAATTCTGTGTTCACGGCACACTGTTCTCGTGCGAAAACGGTAAGTCTTGGGATTATGAAAGTTGATATAGTCGACGCTCGTTATAACGACCACACATTATAAAGACCCATCCGATTATGACGACCAGTGGAAAAAGTCAAAACATTTTCTCTATAAACTACCCCATGACCCTATTTACTACTTATAGCGACCACTCGTTATAAGGACCTTTTTTTATGGAACAGAGATGGTCGTTATATCGAGCATTGTCTGTATACTTACGCAGATTGTTTCCGAAAATGTGTACCGCGCCACCCGATTTTTGATCAATTAATTAAAAGAAAAAATTTTAATGTTTCATTTCAATTTAGTACTTCTGAAGTAATTGCTGTTCTTTGACATTTTTTTAAAAATTTTTATACAGACGACGCTCGATATAACGACCATCTCTGTTCCATAGAAAAAGGTCCTAATAACGAGTGGTTGCTATAAGTGGTAAATAGGATCATGGGGTAGTTTATAGAGAAAATGTTTTGACTTTTTCTACTGATCGTCACAATGGGTTGGTCTTTATAATGTGTGGTCGTTATAACGAGCGTCGACTGTATAATTAATTTATTTATTTAAAATTAAAAGGCAGATGGAAGAAGAGAACAAGTTAGCACTCATTTTTTTTTTTTTTTCTATGCGTAATGAAGTAAAAGTCAAAAAAAAAAAAGAAGTAAAACTTGGTTCCGACTGTCGTAAACTTCACTTGTACGCTAATGGCAGTCGTGTGCTCACGTTCTTTCCCTACTTTTTTAACTTCAACATTCGCCACACACAACAAGGCGCCTTCCCCACATTTTTCTTCTCCATAAATTACCGGATTCCAAGAAACTCGCGTCGACGGCTCTGTTGCAACAACTAACCGGTGAAAGTGCTTGCAATCATTTTAAGTGGGGTTTTAGGGAAACAAATGCGTTTCTTAGTGTTTTTAAAGCGCTCCCCTACCCCCACCACCTTTTGCTTTATGTTGTTAGTCTTACAAGTGTAAATCATATGAAGTAAGCTCTTGAGGATAACGATCTTGGATTCTCTCCCTTTTTTCCTCTTTGAAAAGCTTACATCCTAGGTTGTATAAATTGTGGGGTTTTAAGCAGATAAATTTGGTTCCTAATTTTTGCGTTTATTTAAATAAGTTCTCTGGAGACCACCCTTAAGTTTTTTCAACATGCGGACTTCCCTCTTTTTCTTTCTTTCTTTTTTCTCTCTCTCTCTCTCTTTTTCTGACTTAGGGTAAAAAAGTCGAAAATCGAAGTTTTAAATTTCAAGTCTCGGAGTCGGAGATTTTGTCCGAAACTCTTTGCGCTGCTGTGCCGGAGTCTGACGGATTTGGGAATAAAAGAGTTAAAATGTGAGTTGGAGTTGAAATCTGTAAAATTCCAAGAGTCGGAGTCGGTTATTTTTCCGTCGACTCTGTAGTCCCAGGTAAAACTTAACGTAAAGTAAGAAAAAGCAATGTTGAATCGAATCCTTAAGTCTTGAAGCTCCAGGGGGTCTAGTTATCCTATGGAACGGGCAGCTCCATATCTGTATTTCGAAAGGGAGGGGCGCTCCCAAAGGGATAAAAATAATTGAACTAAACCATAAACTATTTTTTAATTGATTTCTTCACTACATAAGTAATTATTTTAAATTTATTTCTTTAAAAATAAAACACACACTTCTACAATACGTACTCTTTTGAAACCTCATCATGCTCTCAGAATCACCCCGTATTTTATGAATTCTGAGGTCTTCTTCATTGTGTCTTTCTGCACTGTTTTGTTTCAGAGATCCCGGCCGTTGGTAACAGTAGAACCTCAGCTCTATAAAACCACAACAAAGCCTTGTTTACTTTAGCCTTCTCCTGCTATTTTCATAAAGATCAAGTGGTTTTCCAAATTGGGTCATATCATCATCCATAGGCATTCCTTTGTGACTGGTCCCGGCCCCGCCCAACTTTTTCCTTTTCATATTTCGGGCAGAAGACACACGTGCGATCTGAAGTTACCAGATAAGAACCCTCCCAGGTGAACTATCGGGTGTACGTCGGCAGCTGGTATTAATTACATCCCACGTACCGCGGTTCCGGCACGTCGGGAGTGTCACCCGACCCCCCGGGGAGGGGAGAAGCCTGGAACAAATGGAGAGCGATTCGGATGACCGTGCTCTCGGATTGTGTTTCAGAGGATTAGTTGGGAATTGAGAGAGTATCTTTGATGGGGATCGTTGGATGGTTGGTTTGTTTTTCAATATTCATTCAAAAACTCAATATAAGCAGGAAAAAAAAGTGACACATTATCATCAGATCATAGTAGCTTCATATAAATGCGGAAATTAAGGTTCACTTCATAGAGTATAACAGTTTATTCCATGCATATGCACTATGGGAGAGTTTTAGGCACATATTTAGGGCCGCCTAGAGCCAAGGAGGGCCCTTTGTCAGTTGTCAGTTTCATCACTAGCCCCCCCCCCTCCTCCCCAGCAGGCCATGCCTTTAATTTCTGACAAGGCTGACATGGCCCCTCTGTGGTCCTGCATATAATTGTCCTGTATTCCCAGAATTTCAAACTTTGGATGTCAATTGTTATTGTAATCATATGAAATACCATTCTTTTAAAACGTTTTAAATCTGGTTTAATCTGTAAGTTTCCACATAAATATGCTCCTCAATTATACAATTATTTCTCTGAAGACGATAACCACGAAAAGACTGCTGATATTCAGGATGAGTCATAATTTTCAATTCCTCAATTAAAATAAAGACATCCAGTTCTTCCATCAGTTTTTTCGGTTCCAAATCTGATTTAATCTGAAAGTTTCCACATTAACAGGCTCCTGAATTATCCAATTATTCCACTAACGACTATAACAACCATGTGGTTGTGCTGATATTAGTGGAGCAATTGATTCCAGAATCAGGAATTAAAGCCACTAAAAGACGTTCTTCTTAAATCTTTCTGATCCTTCCGCACTCCAATCAGCAGCTCATCATGTGCAAAATCCGATACACATGTCCCCTCTCTAATAACCACATGCATCGATTGCCCATCATTCAGTGGCCCGAGTCATAAATTAAACAAGAGATGGGCTTGCCGTTGTTATCTGACGTGGCAGTAAATATGGCCCAGAGACAACTCCAGCGTTATCTGCGGATTTGCAGTGTTATCAGGGGGGTCATGCCATGGAACTCCCATTAGGAAGGTCTGGGGGCTAACGAGGCCATATTTTTTGCTTAAGATGTCAGTCGTTTTTGCCATATTTTTCTATTAAACTCGGTTTGTTGTGTGTCTCTGTTCGGGTAAAAGCTTGTGATTGATTTTGAACTAACTTTCCGATTGATGTTGAGACTTGAAACTTTGAACGTAGTACAGAATCGGATTGTAATGCAAATAAATGAGATTAAAATGTTCCAAAGTGTTCGAAATTTAATATTAAAACCGTGAAATTTCATAAGAAAGTCTTTTGTATATAGGGGATATATTGCATCATTTCATATTTGGCATCATTGAAAAACCTGTAAAAAATTACCGACGTTGATGCTTGTTTAAACTATGTACGACGGTTAGAACGTTTGGCATAATGTCTTTAAAAGTTCTGAATGAAATTATTTTATAGTGGGATTTTACCAGGTTTTCCAGTGGTAATGTAGGTGCAACTCGATTTTTTAAAAACTGCGTGATTTGGCAGCGTTTTTATCTACAATAAGGCTCTTTTCGGGAGCGATATATACTGAAAACAGCCGCTAGTTTCTGATTAGGCTGACATGACCCCTCTTTGGCTCTGGTCCATGGTAATTCTAAGAATTACGGCTAAGAATTGATAAGATTTCATAGTAAATTTTTAGTGATTAGTATAGATCCGCAATATATGTGGTGACTTTTGCACAATACATTACCACCAGAAACATAGCCGCTGTTTCTGTTGTGATATGAAACTTATTTGCATTTGTGCAAGAATAACAGTACATTTAAAACTCGGGTTGAAACAGATAATTTTGGTGATTGAATTCGCTGCGGTTTGTAAACAATAAAGGTTTTGCCACGCTAAATTGTTTTATCTATACTTGATTCTTGAGTGTCCGTGCCTGTCAAAATTTTATGTCTCGCGATGCAAGAAGTGCTCTCACTATCTAAATAGTAACAAATAAAATAACTCGGTTCTTAAAGGGCCTCTTTAAGAACAAATCTTGAGCATGTTACCTCAAAAAGTGATTAGTAAAGAGGGTACTTATCTTCGATGAGTGACAATATAAAGATACAAGGCCCTGCCCTCGATGATAATGAATCTCGATAGTGTCTAATAACACGATTTTCTTTTTATTTATTCGTGCCTTATGGAAAAATATGCAATGTAAACTTTTGAAAAATACTCTTATGAACTAACTGCTGATGAAATATTAAATTGCTGACCTTAATATTGAATCTTAACAGATATTTTATATCTGTAATGCTGCATCATACTTATATTTATGTTTTTTTTCTCACAACCAGTTAGAACAATGTGAGTGCAATTAAAGTACTTATAGTGTTTTAATTGATTTAATTAACATTTTAAACTTGAAGTTTTACAGTATATCCTCAGTAATCCGGACTTCTCTCAATCCGGACAGTGAGTTTTCATTCGAATTATTACCGTTTTATTGTGGCTACGTTCTTTGGTGTTTCTTCTTTCTAATTTTTATTTTTTAAAAGTAATTTATTTTACGGCGGTTGTTTTGACTGATTTTAAAGCGCGTTCAAATTTGATGACTTTTTTTTTTTTTTTTTATAGTTTTGACGAACCGTTGTCGTCATTGTGCCAGAGCTTAAATTCTGTGCGCACATTTTAATTGTCGAAGCAAATATCCTTCTTTTTATTTTAATACGAAAAGGACAGTTTTGCATTTGCTTAAAGATTATTTCTTTATCTTTATAGCACGAGCACAGCCGTGCGGGTACAACTAGTATTATTATGCTTAAAAAAATATTTGGTGAGTTTTAAAGGTTACTAAATAGTGTGGATAAAGGCTTGGAGTAGGGCGGCATTTCATAACGGTTAGCCGAAGTAAATGGGTGAAAAGAGCACCAAGAGATGAAAAGAAGCTAAATGCACTCAAAACAAACAGGATTGGTAATTTTTACTATTCAGCCCCCGGTCAAGGTGGCTGTTTTTTTTTTTTTTTTTACAATAATTACATTTTTCAATTTAAATTCTTTTACTGTCATGTGCTAAATGCTACAATGTGGAGGAAATCTTCTAACACGAAAAAGAATGTCCTAAAAATGTCAGTATAAGCTCTCAAACTTTGAAGAGGACCTCATAATGGTAAAACGTACTTAAAAGAAAGGAGAAATAGATGATATTATTATTTTTTTCCATAAAACCACTTCGTGGCTACAAAAGCCACATGAAAAAGTTTTGTTCCATCCAAATCTCTTGCCTTTATAGCAAGCTTTTAGGCTAAGTAATGCAGTTGTCCAATGTTATCTCTTTTTATCGCTCGCTTGCTGATTCTTCTGGGCAGCCATAGATCAAGCTCTTAAAACAATGAAAAAAGCAGTCAGATGGAGGGCTTTTCCCAATCCGAACATACTTTGTCCTCAACACCACAATGTATTCGTCAAGTTTTCTGTGGATTTTGGTTTCATATCGAAACTTAAAAATACTTGACCACCTAAAAAAAGTAATAATAAATTAAACAATTGAAAAATTTAAAAAATCCTCCTTAATTCAGAACTCGATTGAGCTAATTTTATGAACTAATTTCAAATTAAAACTTACCATTTCCAAATAAAAGACTGTTTTACCTTCAAATTTAATGATGGTGTACGAATTATTAGGCATCCATTTATACTAAGTAGAAATCTGTTTCTTAGTTTTTGTTTTAACTATTAAATTTTTATTCCTCCGCACCTCAGTATAATTAGGAGGGCTCAGAATACAAGTGATAAAAGCTTATTTGTGCTACAGGGTTAAAGTTCTATTTCATTGCAGTGGCCAATCCGTCAATTTTTTTTTTCAATTATAAATTTTCGGATATCATTTGAACTAGGATTTGGTTCATCATCGTGTATCCTGAACCCTCTATATATTGAATGATGAATGATCTTCTGGATAATACACCGACATCACACGAAGAAGTTGAATATATCTAAGTAAGGAAAAACTGATTAAATTCATTAAAAAAAAAATCACCGATTTTCAGTGGCGCACCCACGGGGGTTGAGGGGGGAGCTAAGGGGAAAAAGCCCCTCCCATAAGTATGAAGATGAACCCCCTGATAAAACTAAACTGCTTAAAATTGAGTTTTTTGGACTTGACTTTTTGAAATTTGCCGAGAGATAGCCCTAACCACCTTATTAATTTAACCGACATAACTTCAGTTTTTTTTCCTCTCTCTAGGAGTTCAAATTCGAAAATTTTCTTAACTTAGCCCCTACGAGAAAAGTATCCTGGGCAGGGGAGGCCAGAGCTAAAATTTTTGGGAGGTGAAAAATTATCAATTTACCGAATGAAGTTTCAATTTTACCAAATGATAAAATACAAGCATGCATACATGTCGTATATGCATAACATTTAGTGAGAAAAAACATTAGGCATGTTTTAAAAAACAATTCTAAAAACTAAAAAGAGCAAATAATTTCAATGTTGCAATGTTGTCTTCAAATTGCCGAATCGTCAGCGAAATCTGCCGAATACGGAAACTATTGGGAGGTCACAGTGACCTCCCGTGACCTCCCATTGGGGCGCGCCACTGCGCGAGTTTCGGCTGAAAGATCTTTGAAATACCTTCTAAAGATCTACCGTACTGCAAATCCACTCTAGAGAGTTCACTAGTCATCTCCTCCTAAATTTATTGACAATCTAAACAAATGACACATACACATTCCACTTAATTTTACTATATGATTGATGGCAACAAATAGAGTAAACTGATATGCATTCTTTTTGCACTGCTAAATCATTCTGAGCGGGAAAAACTGGCGAAAACCACTCGTGGCAAGCGATGCCAGCTGCGTTGTTTGTTGCTGTTGTTGACGATGATGGATTCCGTAAAGTTCCCTCCAGTCTACGCAAAACGTCCAAAATGGTTCTTTCTTGTCCACGCCCCCTTCGTGGCCAGTCCATGATACAACAAACGGGTATTGTGTGAACCGGAAATCACCCCAGAAAAGTTGCAAAGAAGAAATTGCTTTTGAAAACCCTGAAAGGAGAGGAAAAATAAAATCTCTTTACCAGATCCGGTAATGACTTATTGTTCAAATATTTCAGGCATTCATAGGTTACAAAATATTTCATAGAAAAATAGCGAAGTTATTGAAACACAATTATTTATGTTTGCCTAAAACCGTACTTAGTAAATGAATTTTATCTGAGAGGAGAAAATGAACTTGGTTCTGTCAAAATAAAGTTTTCGCCTCTGTAGCGCAAAAGTGCGACGTGCCTCGCTGATTCTTGTGCTACGATTCCTTTGATTACGAGGCAAAATATTATTGCACATTATATCATCTCTTCAACTAGTTGAAGTCAGAAGTGAACAGAAACAGAAGTGAATTATTAGTTTAGTTCAATCAAATCGTCTTAGAAAACTCTAGAAAATTCCTTGATTCTATTCTATAGAATTATATCTCAAATATCTTTTAGATTTTTCAGGCTAGATCACTTTATAAGAATAATCAGGGCCTGATTACTGAATAGGCTAACTAGGCCATGGCCTAGGGCCGTCACAATTTAGGGGCTCCCAAGTGGCTGAAATTGCTCCCGTCAATGACTAAATATGTTTCATCCAACGCTTAAAATTTTAAAGTCTCAGTACAGGGGGCCCCCAAAATGTATTTGGCCTAGGGCCCCTTTTAATCGGGTCCTGAGAATAACTACAAGTTTTCAAATATTTGTATTCAAATTCAGAAATAATCTTCTAAAAAGCACGAAATTTGTAAAGTTCCACGTGCTGATGTCCAGTAGAAAAGAAGTGTCTGCTTTAGAAACTTAAAATCTTTCTTTTCCGGTTACACCCTCCCATGTCTTGTCATCTCTATTATGATTCGCGACATCACTGCGGAATAACACCTTATAAGAGCTGTCAGCACCGAATTAAATCCACTTTCACGACAAAGTGGCGGTTAAAACGGATGCTGTTTGAAGAAAGATTTTGACGTTTTCCATTTTTTTCTAGTTCGTGGTATTTATTCCGCTAACTTGCAAATTAGTGAAAGAAAACTCATTCAAAAATGGATTTTTGGTGGTAAATGAAACTAGTCTTGGAATAAAATATCTTTTTAGAGTGGATATTTAACAAAATACAGCATTTTAAACATTTAGCACTCGTTTAAAATTCCATTCCAAGATTTTTTCTTTTTCACATTTCTTCCTTCTCCTTACTATCGAACTTGCCCGAAACAGGGGTGCCCACAGGGAGGGGGGGGGGGGGGGCTATCATAGTGCAGAATTTTTGGGGGGATTTTTTAAAACTAATTTATTTATTTATTGAAATTATTATTATTTTATTTTTTCCAATTTAAATTATTTCTTCATTATTATTTTTTTAATTTAAATTAGTTCTTTATTATTATTCTTTTGTTTCGTATGTGTGTGTGTGTGCTTGGAATGTCTGGAAAAAAAACGATTATATTCTGTGCGTAATTAGTACTTTTAAGAAATTAATACATAAAAAAATAATAGTTATAATTTGAAAAAAATAATAAAATAAAAAAAAATGGGGTAAAAATAAAAATAAAAAGCACAAGACGGTTGTGAAATTTTTTTCGGGGGGGAGGGAGGAATACCCCTGGCCCGAAATAAGGAGCTAAGGGGGAGGGGAGAGCATAGAAGTAGGCTCAGGGCCGACGAGAGGCCATGCCGGTATAATTGGAAACTAAGGGTCCGAGTCCTTAGGGGGCCCGGTTCGAACGTGAAGTGGTAGAAATTTTATAAGTTTTATGGGAGAAGAAGGTGTGGTGACGAATTAGGCAAAGAGACCTGTTTGGCTGTCGACAGAGCTGGTGGCGGGAGAAATTTGAGACTTTTTATTTGTACCCAAAAGAAAGAGCTACAAACGATTTTATTTTTTATGAAAATGTTTAAATATTTGGTACATTTCTTTTTAATTTTAATTTTACTTTCCCATTTTTGACACTTAATTGAATTCGAAGTATAAGTTTTATAAAGTTATAGGAGAAGGGGGTCCTGCGACCAACTGACACGGAGCCCGCCGCTACTCTCGGCGGTCCTGAGTAGGCTTAATATAACAAAAAAAAAAAAAAAAAAAAATCGTGGCAAAAAAATCAAATTAGCATATATTTCTGCCCAAAAGCATGTGTAACATTTTCATAATTTAATTTTGGGATACACTTTTTTCTTTCTTTTTTTGTGTCGGTAAAAATGTTAAATGACGCCCCTCCTCCCTAATGAACGTCTGTTTCGGTCCCCATGCTTTTTTGTCATAATAGAGCTCTCTATGTAACTTTACAACACCGTGAAAAAGACGTGCAGATCAACATCCTAACCAATTAACGTTTCAAGAGCTTTCCTCCTAGATAAGGCGCGAAATAGATAAAGAGGCAATTTTACGGATAGATGTCTTTTGATGTAAGATCTCGGCGCCTACACATTTGGATTATGTCTTTCCATAAAGTTGAGTGTACATTTCAAAGTTCACTGACATGCGAAACATGCTTTCAGAATTCTTTCCTGATAACTGCATGTGTCAGTGAACAGGTATGAAGGACTTTTGATAAATTCAGATAAATCCTTTCGAATGTGGGACTCGAATAAGGAGGATGATATTGGAGCCAGTTATAATTGACGACCAAAATATTGACGAATTAGAAGGACATTTTAAAAAAATAATAAAAACTTATTCAGTTATAAGAATTAACTCATATTGTTAAAAGGAAGGAAAAAGAGAGAGAGAGAGAAGAGGAAAAAGAAAAGGGGAAAAAAGTCGAAATAACTTAAATGATCAACTATTAAAAATTAAAATTTTGAATAGGTCTGTCTGCAAATGCAGACTCATCATTTCACATTTTTCTGGGGAGAGGGGGGGGGGGTAAAAAAGGGTTTAAACTCAATGCAAATTTTATCGCAAAACAACAGAAACTACGAGTTATTTTTTGTGAAATCTTTTTTTTTTTTTCAATGCCAGGCCCTCCTTCTGGTGGGGGCTGAGCCCCTTTAAATGATTGGCCAGGTTCTCTCAACTTTTTACTTCCTTTTTTTTTTTTCTAGGATTACACTGCTGAGATTATGAGAAACAAACAACAAAACCCTCACGAGTGTCATATTTTGTTAACGATTGAGGGTCATAACGTAACATTCAGAGCTGATTTTGTAACTGTATTTACTTGTAACTTAAAGGATAAAAAAATATTTTTTATCTATGCCGATGGATTTACAATGTACATGGTATCTATGTATCATTTCCGCTAAGAACTTAAAACGAAATTACTGACAGTAGATATTTTTTCAACCAAATGGGCGGTGTGACTAAACGTAACATTTTTGCAACCCTGAACATTAATGCTCATGTTGTGAGGCAAAAATTTCTCAAAGTTAAGCAAGTGTTAAAAACTGAATGATGTATTTGAAAAATGTGTAAAGTTGGCTTTTAAAAACATAAAACACATTTACTAAATTTAAATTTTTTTTAGTCTTAAGTGTATCTTTTACTCAAGATGGAGTGTGACTAACGTAACGTGACTAACGTAACCATCGAAATAACAAGCAGTAGACACACTAAAAACTATTTATTATGGCTAATCTCAAGGATAATTACAATACCTTTTCATTTGTTTTAACTTCTTATGTTGTATGATTTTTATTTATTTATTTATTTATTTTTTTATACTTTTTTCATTTCGGTATTTTTTTTTCCTCGGCTGAGGTTGACATTTCCATGGAATGACCCTTGATACCAATTTTAATATTGAAAACAGAAATAAACTCGACTGAGTCATTTCGTCTTGAATAAGCTTTGTGCTTTTGGGAATAACTTCAGGGTTTTTTCACCCGTGTGAACCAATAATATGTGATTTGTCAAAACAGTTACAGGATTTTTTACCAATCAGATTGAGGAGCCTGATTCTGGCTGGCTAGTTGCTTTGTGTAACTAGCCAGATTGTGTAGAATAAAAATAAGTCTCTTTTTCCTCCACAGAACAAAAACACAAGACGCTATTTTACAATGCGCTATTTCTATTAGGCAGTGCGGGCAAGCATTTTTCACTTCCCAAACTCAACAAAACCGCATGTGTCAAACCTTTCTTGAATAACCTCTTATTTTACCAGAAACACAAATATTAGTCGAAAGACACAGTGGTCCTTTCAGTCTTTCTTGGCGTAAATCTTTGTTGATTTCCTGGGCCGTACGAAGGAAGAACAGAGCTCCAAGAAGAATCACACGTGTTTCGGATGAAACAAAGAGTTGCTAGTGTCTGTGATGAAAACCGTTTTGTAAATTTGTATTTGAACTATTTCTTCGAGTAGGATTTCTTTTTCCCTTTTCTTTGATTTTTTTCTTTTTTTCTTTTGATTGAAAGACATGTATTAGTTCATTTGCATTTTTTGGTGAGTCATTTTCATCTGATCATCCAGAGGAGGAAGATGATTTTTTCTTTTCTTTTCGTCTTCAAGATGGTATCTCGAGATTTAGCTCATCAAGAGTAGCAGCGAGATAAGAAGCAAAAGGATGTGAGTGCCAAAACTGAAAATGTCTGGATAACGGTAAAAGAAACTTTTCTCTGTTTTGGGATAAGAGATGGTACTAGTAGCCCTGGTTGGTACTGCTGTACAGTAAGAATGAGAAAACTTAGGGTTGCCCCAACTAAAGGGTTTGAATTTTAAACGCGTTTCACTCAAAACTTTAAAACGTCTACTCATTTCGTTTTGCTTCTTAATACCTTAGTTTTAGTACCTGAATGTATTACTCGGGAAAGATTTATCCCTTTCTATTTTCCTCATCTGTCTCTTAGCTTTTAACCTTTAACTGGTGAGTTGGTGTTGCACCTCAGAAGAATCGGATTTTTGCGTTCAAATGCTTTGCATTATTTACAAGTGATGGCTTTTATACCTTTTCGCATGCGGCTTACGGCACTGTTCCAGTTGTGTTTAGACAAAAGCATAATAAAAAAATTATTGGAAATTTTCCAACTTTAATTCGATAAATTTGATGGAAATGCAAAAAAAAAAACTATAATTTTGTTCACATGCACCACGCTATATTAATAAATTTCGACAGAGAGTTTTTTACTATTCACACAATTTTATGTTCAATCATCCTATTTCCATTTCACGTTAATACAGTGCGTCGCAAAAGTTTAAGCACAACCGAAATATTTTGATAAGACGAAAAGTATACACCAAAAAGCTTTGAAATTTTTACTGTAATTAAACAAACAGCTTACAAATCCATGTTTCGAATTTGAAAATAATTCATAGAAATTAAAATACGATTACATGATAAAATCAAAATTTTTCTGTCGCAAAAGTTTAAGCACAAAAACAGAATATATATGTTTTAGAAAGCATAAAAGTCTTTTAGTACTCTATGGTGTTACAGTTGCATCTAATGAGTTCGAATATGCGATTTTTCATCGATAGCACGAGATTAGGGAAGGTTTTAGGAGTTAGTCTGTACCAGGCTTCCTTGATTGCAGGTTTAAGCTCTTGAACAGAGTATTACTGCTGCCCATTCTGGTATACGTCACTTTCGAGAATTCCCTGGATGTTTTCTATGGGATTTAGATCCGGGCTGAGTGCTGGCCAGTTCATTACACTAATATTTTGAGAAGCAATCCATTCTTTCGTACTACGGGCATTGTGTATTGAAGCGTTGTCTCGCTGAAAAATCCAATTAGGACCACCTTGGACTTCACCAAATGGTAACAAATGCTTTCTCAGGGTATCTTGATACCTTTCCGAATTTTGTCTACCCTTTAGAAAGCTAAGAGAAGTTTGTTCGTTGAAGCAAAAAGCCCCCCATACCATGACTGAGCCACCACCATGTTGCCTACTGAATACGCACTTCGGATCTCTCCTCAAGTCACGCCAGTAGTATGAGAACCCATGTGGACCGTCTATTTTTCATTTTTCTATCAGTCTATTTTTCATCAGAGAACACAGCAGTAATCCATTCGTCACTATAATGCATATGATGCTTTGCCCACTGCAGTCTTGCTTGTTTGTGACACTCTTTCAGAAAAGGTTTGCGAGCTAACTTTTGTTTTTTGATAAATCTTGATTCTTTTATTCGTCTGCTTATGGTATCACGTGATAATTTTGTTGCAAGTCTAGTTTTTATTTGATTAAGTGACAAATGTTCAGTTAAGGCCAGTTTTTTAATTCTTCTATCCTCACGAGAGTTAGTTTTTCTCGGTCTTCCTGAGCGAAAGGCAAGTTTAAATTGATTTCCACGTTTCAGAACATTATAAATACCACGTTTAGATCGATTTAAAATCACTGAAATTTGCATAACAGAGTTACCTTCTGCTTTCAGCTTCCAAAGTTTCACAACTTCTTCAGACGAGAACTGTAGTGACTTCGGCATCTTGATAACACTTTAAGCCATTGCTACACTATGTAACTCGTTCAAAAGAATCGCACTGGTTCTTCACGCATCACATTTCAAGAGATATTTGCATAAAATCTGATCTGCGCATAAACTTTTGCGACAGCCAAAAAAATATCTTTTGTATTTTCTGATTTTCGTTGCGGTTATATTTCTCAAAACTTCAAACACTTAATTAGGATCATAGTAGCCACTTACAGTATAAATATGAAAGCATTCTGCTGAAAAAATTTATTTTTATTCAAAAATTTGCATAGTGCTTAAACTTTTGCGACGCACTGTAATGTCTCAATCCAAAAAAAAAAAAAAAAAACACGCTTTTGAAATGTTAATGTTGAATATGATAAACTAAACTAAATCAGACCCGTCATTTAGGGGGGGGGGGGCAGGGGGGGGGGTCAATTGCCTCCCCCTGACTTTGAGAAATCAATGTATTTACATATAAATGGGCGTGGTTTTTAATGTTTTCTGATGAAATTGCATTGTGTTTGGACCCTTTGCCCCCCCCCCCTTGGAAAAACTCGAAATGACTGCCTTGAACTAAATCAAACAACTTACTTCAATGTAAGAAAAAGAGCGTGGGGGCTTTTTATCTGTTGCCTTAAACTTCTAATATTTGTTGATGAGGAATCGTTGCAAAAATGTAATTAGAGAGCACCACGCGTTTTTTTACACTAATAGGGAAGTTTTCGATTTTTCAATTTTATTTTTATATGATAGAGCAACATACATGAACATCAACGGCGAAAAAATTTTTGCGCTGCGACAAGTAGTTTTTTAAAATAGTTTTTAAATTTCAAGCGGGGGTGACGTCACTGGGCATTCGTTGGCGCTTTTGAACTTTCTACTAAGACGAAGAAAGAGCGAGAAGCTTTAGATGCGAGCTAAAAATTTGAATACGAATTTCGCCAAAAAATATCAAAACAATCACCCTTAGAAGGGTATTGGATTGCTCTTTGATTAATCCAGTTTTAAATAGTGAATTAGTAGACTTTAAGGTATTGATTACGGAAGGAGAAAATCCCGCAATGAAACGATAATATAGCGAAAATCCAATTTTTATGGATGAAAGGCTGAAAGTTACTGCCATCCGACGTCATGGGTTTCGGTTTCAAGGCGCGCTTTTTTTGCGCGTGGGTTTTTAAAAAAATCATTAAGAATCAACCGTTGTGTTTTAAAATTCGGCAATGGTGAATTTTTGTGTTTTGTAAGCCTCTTAACAATATTTAGTAGTTAAAAAAGGGATATTCAATAGGTCACAACTACCCTATTGCTCGGTCCATTTTATCATATTTTACTTTCAAATATTATTTTTTACTTTTTCGTTAATGTTGATGCAAAAGTGTGTTTCGTAGTCTTTTAAAGTGTTATTTTATTGTTGGATAAATTTTGTAAATTGAGTTTTCGTTTATTGATTTAAAAAAAATATATGAAAACCAATTTGAATTTTTTTTTTTCATCTTATTTCAAATCATTCTGTCGAACAGCTGTCCAACTGGAGCATCATCATCTTCACAAAATGAACTCGTCCTCCGTATTTATCCCAGGAGGAAAAAGCTGCTTTTCGCTAACATAGGTGAGAAGAAAAATTCTGTCGCCAGCACATTTCCTCTCCATCCGTATGACCATAATCGGGGAAAACGGTTTATGTAGGTGAGCTCTCTCTCTTTTTGTTGCTCGGAGGTGATCAACAGGTTCACGAAGAAGACGTGGGCGGGAAAAAATCGTCGCGTTTTGAGAATTGAGTGGCGTAAGTGCAGATGGAGACAGAATTGGATATGGAGGTCGTTTTTTTGGGTTGTGGTCTTCTGTCCGTAGCAGGTTTGTTTGCTTGAAGTGCAAAAGAATCAGGGGCGTGGTGAGAATTTTTTTATGAAGGGGTTTCCATTTATTTTTGCACCCACACCATAACATTTGCAGACTATATAGGGGCGCCCCATATGGGGGGGGGGAACAGTGGAGGTTTTACCCCCCCCCCCCCAAGAAATTACTACTTCCTTGCTCTTAATTCGAATTTTTCGACAAAGATATAATAAAAAGTTCTTCTTCAGCCATTAATGATCACGCTATTAAAAATGTAAACTTTTAATAACTTAAATCTGCACTGAAATTGCGTTCCATGGCAAAAATATCCTACTAAGAGGTGGGAGAAATTAAATTCTAATTTTTAAACTAAAATTTCAGAAGAATTGCCTGTTAAAAGGATGAAGATTTTTTGCACTCTTTAACATTCTATCATTTAAAACAGCTTGTTTTTTCTGCACAAGATAAAGTGAAGTTTGTCCCTTTTTTCTCCATTAATTAAAGCAGGAGATATAGGGGTCTGTGTACTTTAGCGAAAGTCTGAGGCTAATTCAAGTTCGGAGCGAAAGAGTTGTAAGAAAGTATGAACTTGAAATCTACAGTGAACTCTCACTTATACGACGGCCCAAGGGACCAACAGAAAAAGGCGCATAACTGAGAGAGACGTATAAGTGAAAAAGCCTATTTAAAGGACTGAAACGCAACATAGTTTCTAATGAGAGAATGAATAAGAATATTTCTTTTGACAAGGGACATATTACTACGGATTGGCAATTACTGTGACGTAACTACAATGAAATAGACAAAACAAAAATTGTAGCATACCTAATTACAAAATTCCCTTTAAAATGATGCATAATAGATAATTGTCCCTCTCCAACCTCTAGTTCATGAGGAAAAAATGCCTTCCGTGAGTAATAAAGGTGAAAGATTGAAGAAGAAATTGCGCATAACTGAGAGAGACGCATAAGGGAACAAGCCTATTTAAAGGACTAAAACGCAACATAAGTTCTAATGATAGCATGGACAAGAAAGTTTCTATAGAAAAATGACATATTACTACGGTTTGGCAATTACTGTATAGCGTAACTACAATGATAAAGAGGAAACAAAAATTGTAACGTACCTAATCACAAATTGTTCCCTTTAAAACGATCCATAATAGGTTAATTGTCAATCTCTGAACTCTAGTTTATACGAAAAAAAAGGCCTTCCGTGAGCAATAAAGGCAAAAGATTACAGAGGAAAAGGAAGAAACATGCTTATTTTTTAAAGAAAATAAATTAAATTTTTTTACATTTTAGGGAAAATTCGGCGCATAAGTGAAATATTTATCTTTAGAGCGACGCATAAGCGAATGATGCTATCATTATTTTGCCATGGAATGTGCTGGGACCATTTAAAATCGTCGTATAAGTGAAAAAAGCGCATAAATGAGGCGGTGTATAAGTGAGAGTTCACTGCACTTTTCACGCGTGCAAAAGAGTTTGCTTTTCCCCCTGTCACCTAGCTGTCAAATTTGGTACAAGATAGTTGGAACCCCGGGGTCTGAGACTCTTCGAAGTTTTTTTATAATAATTTTTGCATTCCAAATAAGTGCGATAAAATTCCCGATTTGTTTATTCGTTGCAAAGTTTTTTTTTTATTACAATTCCTTTTTTAATTATTCATTTAATGTATTTGTTTATTTAATTTTTCACACTCTTGAATCATTTAATATTGACAACATCCAATATTGCTTACAATTCCGTGACATGCATTCTGATGCAGGGGCGGCCCTAGCAGTTTTGCCGCCCGGACAAAAATGAAAAATGCCGCCCTTTTCCACGATTAACGTTTGAAAAGTAATAATGGTAAAAAAAGGACAACCCAATAAATAGATGTTGGAAACTAAACACAGTGTGACAAAATAAAATCTTGTATTCAGGGTCGAATTTAGACCGAATGTCACCCTAAGCTATTTTAGATATTGAGGCCTTTTTGTAGTTAGGAAAAGTTAGTTGTAGGCAGAACAGGCCATTTTTGTCACCTGTATCTTTTTTTCGCTGATTACAGAACATCGTGTATTTTATTTATTTTTTTTTACCTCTCGTTTTTTACACTTTGTGATGCTTTTATTCTTGTCTTTTTTTTTCTTTTTTTTTCTTTTTTCATTCACCCTTGAAAGGGGGTGGGTGGGTAGGGTGTGATTAAACTGAAGCAGTGACTATTTTTAATGAAGTAGAGAATATCCGCAATTTCAGGGGATTCGGGGGTTTCTCACCCGAGGAAATTTTTGAAACATAGACCTAGAAAAATGCTGCATTTTGGGGGTAATTAAGACTACAAAAATAATAGGAGAAAAATAGGCAAACAATACCTTTTAAAAGTTGTAACTTCTTTTGCAAATTAAAATCAATCAAAGTAATAGGGCCGCCCCTGTTCTGATGCTGTGACAAAATAGACAATTTATTTCACTGCTCACTGAACGTGGGTCCACCTCAAAATTTCACACATCCACATTTACCGTGATCACGTTTTTAATGTCCTGCCAACGACTTCTCCCACTTTGGTGCTGAACTCCCAGTTCACAATAAATTGTGATTCCGTAACCAGAGAGGCGCCGTGGGTAGCAGGCGGCGGCGCGGTGCTTGTTTACGAAATCAACACATCTGCTTTTAATATTCATCCCCTTAATTAAAACGCTCGGAAATGTCATCATTTAAGAGCGCACGCTGGGTTGGAATGATCTAAATTTTCATATTTTCCACGTCGCACGTTTTCAAGATACTGTTAAACTCGATTAAAGATGCAAAAATGGTCTGACCCAATTTGGAGGAGAAGATAGTGAAAAGTATTTTTTTGTGCTTGAAGAAGAAATATTTCTGGATCTGAAAAGGATTTCTGCATCAGTTTTCTGCAACACAAACTATCATGAACAGATGTTTTCAATGCTTGAAAAGCAAGAATGCGTCTCAAAAATTTAGTCATAGGTATTTTCGTGCTTTGAATTTAAATGAAAATCTTTCATCATGGAACGAAAAGTATACGAAAGCATACGAAAAGCAATTGGAGTTTATAACTTTTTAAGTTTGAGTGTTTAGATGCTTTTTAAAGTACAACTTAACTTAGTTTTCTTTGTAAATGTCACACAAACATTCTAAATTTTAAAAATCAAGTCTGCATCTCTTCTTTCACTGCCACCTTTTATTTTATCTTTCCATCCTTAAAACGTTTTTTTGTTTACATATTTTTTTGTATGGAATTCATTACTATTATGTTCTCCACCGTTTTCCTCTATTTCACTCCTCCAGAAAAATTGTACTCCTCTAAAAAATGCTGAGAAGTGTTTTCACATCTTGGAAAAAGAAAGAAAGAAAAAAAAAAAAAAACTGGCTATATTTCTGATTATAAATTAATATTAAGTTTTAAAAATTTTATTTTGAATGCAAGAAGGTATTTTCTCCCTTTCAGACAGTAATGAAATTCCAATCCTTCTGAAAGCGAAAATTTTGAATAATTTTTATACCTGACTTGACCCGTAACTCACAGCAATTCTCTAATATCGATGTTGGCTCATTTCACGTGATTCTTTATTGGCCAATCACGAAACAAATAGATCTGACATTAAGGCCTTGGTAAAGGGAAAGCAATTTTGGATTGCTCAAAAAAAAAAAAAAAAAAAAAAAACCGCATTTTGCTAGCTAATTCATAGCTTCTTGTTGTGCTTTGTTTCTCGAGTTTTTAAATTTTTTAGCATCTGCTTTTTTTTAATGCATTATTATGCTTTTCTCAGGAAAACTGCAATTTATGGTATGGTTTAAAACTAAATACGTTTAGAACGGCATGACTTTGGACTTACAGACGAACTGCTTTAACCCATTTATGCCCAAGTTTCTTTTAACATTTTTTTTTTTTTTCAATTTTTATCTGCTTAAAACTCTTACTTGGAATGGTTTACATACATTTTAGGCGTAAAATAGATCGTCGTTGCCATATTTATTAAGTTACTAGCTGATCCGGCGAACTCTGTTCCGCCTTAAAGAAAATAAATAAGCAAGTTTTTGAATTTATTAAGTTTTTTATTATTAGAAAATACAAAAAAAAAAAAATTAAATACTTACATTAATCATTCATTATTGTTTCTGTATTTAAGTACATAGGTTGCTCTTCACTTAAGTACCTTGTGATACACAACTTTTTTTGTTTTATTATCAGGCGCAAAAACAAACAACGCAGATGGTCTTCCGGCCCGTGAACATGCCACATATAATTGACCATGGGAAAAACAGTGATGTTCTAGACTCAAAATACAAACTTTTAAGGATTGGCCTTGTGATTTGTTGATGGTCCTGACAAATTCAAGGAGGATTGGAAATTTAAGTCTTTCAAATTCAAACGGCATATCGGTTGGGATCATCGGGATCCTCGGAATGATTAATCGTTTCTAACAGCTTATCACATATAAATTTCAAGATAAGTAACGCGTTTGTATATTTATTTATTTTACAAAAAAGTCAAGTAACACTCAACGCACAGCTAACTTGCAACCTGTTTACTACGCTCCGGAAGCTGCCAGAACGTGTGCTTAATGTCGCTCAGCCATGGAAGTATCAAAAAAGGCTTCGTAAAAAGGCGAAGTCAATAAGACATTTTTTCTATTTATGTAACTGACACACATAAATTATAGCCTATGTCCGTCTCCTGGCTCTAAGCTACCTACCCACCAATTTTTAGCCATATCGATACAGCCGTTCTTGAGTTATAAATAGTGTAACTAACACGACTTTCTTTTATATATATAGATTTAACGTCTTGTTTATGGGACACTAGGCAGATATGTATGCAAAACACGAACTTACTTGATTTTGCTTTTGCAAAGTAAGATCACAGAAGGCATCTGTGATCAGTTTTAAGTAAATCATTTTAAAATAGTTTCATTTTATGGAAAATAAGTACGCAAAAAAAAACTTACTTTCTGTGGCTACCCATGCTGGATCGTTGCTTGACTGATTTGTATGAAAATAGCTGTCAATAAATAAACTCTGATGTCCAAATACTGGCTCTAACTGGTTTTCTCAAGAAGAAGGACTATTTAACTTGTGAAAAACAGCTTTAGTAAAATGATATACCCATTACAGGTTTTTGTATGCAGTAACTAACAAGCGTCCCGTTTTTAGGCTACTGGACATAAATGGGTTAAGACGATGTTTTTCATATCGTTTACGACGACGCTACCACAAGCTCGTTACGATAATCAAACCTTTCACTTTTCGTATATAACACGCGCGCTTCCAGCTTAATAACTTATCCGAAATTGCTCTGGCGTCTCCCCTTCTCTCGCCGGGTGTCTTGAATCGGTCCTCGTTTTTCTCGCTTCCTGACAACTCAACTCTTTCCATGCCATAGATCTCATCCACCGGAAAGGAAGATGGAGATGAACTGCCGACAAACGAAGCGTGCTTCCCGCACAAAAAAATGTTAGTTTATTGCACGAGGAGGGGGAACTGTAGGCACACTGTGACGTTTTGTTTACTTGGATGTCACACATGTCACAACTGAAGGGCTTGAGAGATGAAGGGGTTAAGTGACAAATCAGAAATGGCGAGTAATTAACTCATAAATGCCTGACATTTTTTTTTCCAAAGATATTTTGTATACTGATTACAAACAGTGTTTAATGGACAGGAAAAATAAAAAAAAAAATATCATGTAAAAGATATTTTTTTTATTAAGGAAAGAAAAATCGTCCCTTAAAAGTTACGATAGACCCCAGAGGGTACATACTTTCTTTTACTAAATTTTTTTTCTGCCTACGATATAATATTTAGAAAGACATTTTATAAGAAGAAATAAAATAAGCAATTAACATTAACTGGGAAGCTGGGAATAACTTTGAAAAGTTAGCTTTTTTTCTTAAGATTGTGAACGATGTCATTTTTGATAAAGATCATACTAAAACTGCTACAGAACACACTTTACAATGGTTATGCGCTGCAATCTGTTAATAACGAATTGAAACAATGCCAAGGTACTCATTGAACACCATTATTTAGTTGAAATGTTCATTTGGTGGAAATTCAGACCCTTTTTTGGACCGTCCTTAAAAAGGGACGCTAAGCATTAATGGGTTAATAACTTATCTGAAATTGCTCTGGCGTCTCCCCTTCCCTCGCCGGGTGTCTTGAATCGGTCCTCGTTTTTCTCGCTTCCTTACAACTCAACTCTTTCCATGCCATAGATCTCATCCACCGGAAAGGAAGATGGAGATGAACTGCCGACAAACGAAGTGTGCTTCCTGCACAAAGAAATGTTAGCTTATTGCACGAGGAGGGGGGGGGGGAATATAGGCACACTGTGACGTTTTGTTTACTTGGTTGTCACACATGTTACAACTGAAGGGCTTGGGAGATGAAGGGGTTAAGTGACAAATCAGAAATTGCGAGTAATTGAATTTTATTGTTGCAACTCTTTTGTTTTCTGGTTTTGTCGTTAGTGTGCGTATGAAATTGGTCTATTGACATCTACTGTTTGATGTACCAAGTTTTATTTGCTTACCTGTATCCATTGCTTACCATTGTAAAAAGTGTTCAGTTTTTAAAGTGTAACACAGCCCCTTCATCCTCCAAGCCCTTCAACTGTGACATAGAGAGAAAGATGGGTAAAGATAAATAAGTAGGGCTGTTTTTAAAAACTTCATTTCTTTATTTCCTCGCAGATAGGACGATAGGAGGCGACCCGAACCTAAACTGCAAGAGGGTGAGGGCTCCATTTGCCTTTTTATATAGTCTCTATATCCTCCCATTCATATTTAGGAAAATCATTAAGCATTAAAAAACAGTTCGAACGTGAAAAATTTGAAGCATCCATTGACGACTGAAATTCAAGGAGATATGTATTCAAGTTCAAATTTCTATAGCAACCGTGCTGAAAATCAGATGGGAACATATCGCCCTATTAGAGGAACACAGGTTCTGATTATTACGGAAACAAAAAAAAAATTTTTTTTTTCATTGCTATTGGAAAAAAAAAACACTATGCACTCTTATGATTTTAAACAATCGTTAATTGCCGTATTTGCCCCTAAAAAGGATCATTTACTTCAGTGGCTCACCTAGGATAGCTTACCGGGAGGGGCTAAGGGGCCCTCCTTTGGAAAGTTTGGAGTTTGAAGTCCTAGAAAAGAAACTGTAGTAGTTTTTGGTTAAATTAAGAAGGGGGTTGGGGCTATCTCTCAGCAAACTTCTAAAAATTAAGTTCAAAAAACGCATTTCAAGCAGTTTGGTTTTGTCAAGAGATTTCATCATCATGCTTTTAGGAGGGGTTTAAGCCCCTTAGCTCCCCTCGTGGGTGCACCACTGATTTACTGCAAGTGTAAAATGGCGTAAGTCACAAAACGTTGCATTTCATATCCTAAAAATAAATGGATGGGGATCAAATAAAAGGTTAGATTTCGTATTTTTTCATCAACATTTTGTTTTGCTCCAAACTTTCAACTCTGCACCTCGTTTTGAGCATTTTTGCAACTGCAAATATGTATCTAAAACGAGCGGTTGCCCAAAATGAGGTTGAACGACTGGGGCTGAGGATACTCTTTGCTAAATTTTTAATTGCTAATTGATATGTCTCCCACAAATACGAGGTTATTCTGCAATATGATTAAACTATGTTTTGAACTCGCAGCTGCTTTGTGTGCGGTCAATCTCTTTTTAAGATGTGAAATTGTAGCTGATAAAAATTTATTCATCATCGTTTCCTCAAAATAATCCGACGTGAGTGCGAAATATTGACAAGAGAGCGTCACAACGGAACATTTTCCAACGTGCTTCAGATTCTTCATTTTGTTGTGTAAGCAAATCTCATTGTTTCCTCTCCGTGTTTTGCACAATCACGATATGTGTTGTATCACAATGTACCTAATTATCTTATATTTTATATCATTTGTTTCATTCTCTGTCAACTCCATATGGATCGTCACAGACAAAACAAACAAACAGTTCCAACTTGAATGTGAATGTAGCACTCGCCTCAGCTATTATCACCAGAGAATAGCAGTTTAGTATTGATTACATTGACCCCTGCAGTGATTGTTGGTTGCTGTGGTATGTTGCCTATTTTTGCCTGGTAACCATTTGTACTGTATTCTTGTGAAAAAAATTCAAATAAGTAGCACTAAAGATCATGTTGAGACATTTTTTTGTTTTACTCATTTTTTAGTTACATAATTATTTGTCCTCGTGCCCTCATTGTCGAGGTATCATATGAGGGCTTAAAGTAAATTAAAGAAAAGTCGCCAAGTTTAAAGGCTTAATGAGCCGCGGACTTCATTATCTGCATGTGGCAAAACATGTGAAAAGTATATCTTCCCAGGGGTGTCCCGGGCTTGCTTTTTTAGGGGGGGGGGGGGTAATCATGAATTTGCAGAATGGACTGCAAAATTTGCCGAATGATAAAAACGGGCATGCGCACAGAAGTATATCTATTGAAATGGAAGATTCGGACATTTAAAAATTGCATTTATGTCTCGAAATTTGCCGAATCGTCAGACAAAATTTGCTGAATAAGAAAATTTTAGACGGTCACAGCGACCTCTCGCAACATTCTACCAGGGTACTCCTGGCCAGGGACGTGTACAAGGGAGGGAGCGATCTCCCCTTCCTTGGAGGGACTCAGCTCATCACTGTTAAATTTTCAATATCGAAGTTCGAAAACGGCATTTTTAGATCATCTTTGATGATGGTAGCAGCAGGGAAGATTAGGGCTCTCCTCGCCAAGATACTTTTCGGCAATTGAAGTCCAAAACATGAGAGATCAACATTTGTGAAGCAAAATACGTAGTAATGGGTACGTAATAAAACCAGTCACCCATGGGCACCTATATGCGAAATTTTAAGAGGGAGCTCAGATACTTTCTCCGTGGTTTAGCACAGCAGAATATTTTTTCCATTGAAAGCAATTTCAGTGTAGATTAGAGGAATTGAAATTTGCTATGTTTAATAATCTTTTCATTAATAGTTGAATAAGAAATACTATAAAATTTTTGATGACAAAACTTCTAAAATCAGGGGAATACCGATCTCTAGGGGGGGGGCTTGAGCCCCTTTTGCCCCTCATTATGGGCGGCCATGCAACCACCCCTCCCTTGAAACATTTCTAGATCCGCCCTTGCCCCGAGCCCCCCCCCCCCCTGCACCGAGATATTCTCTTCAGAGCAAATTGTATTATCAGTGTCTCAATGTCATTTAATATTTTTTTTTTTCCTTACAGAGGACGACCAGACTCGCGGTTTGTTTCCGAACGTGTTCAACCTTGCAGCCACCTCCACGATCACCGTGAACGCAACCTGCGGCGAGACGGGCCCGGAAGTGTACTGCAAGCTCGTAGAGCATGTCCTTATCAGGTACGAATGGTTAGCATGGGACGGAGTGAGAATGTTAAATTTTTTAAAAGAGATTGGAGGTCTCTTAACTCTTAACCCTTCACTGCACGGTGTGCCAGATCTGGCACAAACCAAATAAACACTCATATATTCCTATGATTTTTAAATGCAGTTAAACTGAGCTTTGTGCCCCTTCTGGAACATTGCTATAACAGTTTAGTGTGATTTTTATGCACTAGTTATCTGCACTAGTCTAGGTATTACAGTTCTTGCTTTTTTAAAAAAAGGGTCTGCATTTCCGTTAGAAGTGTGCTTAGTCATTATTTCCTTTGTTCTAAAAATGTTTAAATACACTTAGTGGAAAGTTTGTTTATACCACTTATGGCACAAAATACATTGTAGATTATTACACTTATCGGTATACAAAGCATATGCTATGTGCTTTGTGCCATATATAGAACAAACAATTAAAACATCATTTTTGGTGCACATTTTTAAGATTAATTTTTTTCTTTATTTTTCCTGAACTCAGGGCTATTTAAAAGGTAACAAATGATTTTTTTCATGAAAATATAAAAAATCGTGCAGTGAAGGGTTAAACATCTGACTGAGTAGTTTCCAACCTCTTTGAGCCTATCGACCCCCCCTCCCCCTAATACCCAAGGTCGTAATTTGAACGTTTCCAGGGGGGAGGGAGGGGGCTGAAAAGGGTACGGACCCAATCTAAATTATCTCCCCACCCCAAAAGAACCCAGCAAAAACCACACTCATTAACATGGAAAAACACTGATTTCCGAAAGTCACTGTGGAGGGGGGGGGGGGGGCAATTGGTACCCCTGCCCCCAAAATGACGAGCCTGATGACACCTATCGCCCCCTTCTTACTTGAAACGCCATAAGTTGGTAATTACATCTAATATCTTTAAACGAGCAATTCTTGATATATATATATTTCGGATCTCGAAAACGGCTCTAACGATTTTGATAAAATTTTGTATTTAGATAAAGTTTTGGTTTCTGAGTTCATCTACATCGGCGTTTTTTCTGTAAAAACGCGAGTTTTCACAAAAAACCCCGTTTTTTGTGCCTTCATTAACAGTTTGAGAAGCTTTCTTTCGCCATTTTCTTTATGATTACTATTATTGTTACTGTTTCATAGCAACCACGTTTTATTATAACAATGGATTTCATATTTAATCACATCAGCGTAAATTTAAATTTTTATGGTATTTGGCAAACGAGTTTTGGCAACGTTAGAATTGTTATTGTTTTTGAAATGTTAAAGAGATCGATCAAATTAGAGCCGCCATATAGACAGGCCGACGCATCAAGCTTGAGTTGGATCATTTTGGATCCATTCATTAACTTTTGTTTTCAATTTTTCATGGCTGCCGAGCTAGGGTTACCGGAGTAAAGTTTCGGGCATTGGCATTGCCAAGCTTTTCCAAATGCACATGCCGCTAATCATTGCTCATGGTAAAAATTACCAAAACGCGATACTTGCCAGAAAAGACAACCATTCATCAACCGGCTGAAAAAACAGCACACGCGCTGGATCCAAAGTGGTGAAACTTAATCTTGATGCGTAATCTCGTCTATATAGGGGCCCTTACATCAAATTAAAGTTATTGTGGTGTGATTTAGTGTTACACATTGTTTAAATAAGGAAGTGATGATGATGTCTTGTCCAAATAAGGTTGTTTTTTTGAAAATAAATTATGGCTGTTTTAAATGCATAACTGCAACCAAGGGCATAAAAATGCTTTTCAAGTTTTTTTAAATAAGTTCTTCGAAGTTTAGAAAAAAACACGATTTTACAAACCTCTTTTTTTTTAACCGAGCTGGGCGCGGTCGGCAGGTACTGTATCTACAGGGTGTTCACTCCAATCGTGGACCAATAGCTAATTTCTAAACCGTTAGAGATAAGCATATAGTTTATTTGGGAAAAAATCTCCAAATTATGAAAGGAATTTTGGGTCTATTCAATGTTTTTCAAAAAATCAAATTTTGAAAGAGTTACGAAATTTAAATTTTTATACAGCCCCCCAGTCCTATCAATCATATTTAGTAAAACATTCTTGACACTGTAACGTTTAAAACTAAAAAAAAATCACTCTTCTACGACAAAAATTGACCGAGTTATGACGTTTTGAAAAATCAAGATTTTTGAAGGATTTCGCATACGGTTCCTTAAGCGATCTCTCGATGACGTCATGAAACAATGCAAAATCTTGATTTTTCAAAACGTCATAACTCGGTCAATTTTTGTGGTGAAAGTGTTAATTTATACTTTTATCTTTATCATTGTGGCAACGTGTTCACATATACTTCAAACAAAATTGTCGTTACTCTGTTCTTTAGCTTGTTATCCACTGTGTGTTTGTCTCAATAAAATCCGTGTTACAAAATACATCTGTGTCCTCCATTTGCTTTAGTTTACTTAACATGGTAGCAGAAGCTGTAGTTATTGAAAAGTAGTGAAGTTTAAGAAAATTTATAAGTAAGTTGCTGAAGAAATACTGAGATAAGAGAAAATTAAAATGGCGTATGCAAGAAGCAGCAATATTGGTATACCGCTTTTTGACGGTTCTGATTATTTTAATTGGAAAACACGGATGATGAAATTTTTGCAGTTCAAAAAGTGTAAGGAAGTGGTCCAACGGAAAATGAATGCAAACGATGATCGAGCAAAATGGGAGGAAAAAGATGTTCAAGCTACGAATTATATTTATGGCGCTATTACAAACAAGCAATTGGAGTATATCCATGAATGTGAGTCAGCTTTCGATATTATCGCCAAATTTGACACAATGTATTTGAAAACTTCCACGTCTTTGCAAATTGTGTGTAGAAATAATTTAGAAAATGTGAAGTTGAAAAATTACCCCGAATTAAGTTTATTTTTCGATGATTTTGAAAAGTGTGTGAACGACCTTAAACAAGCCGGTGCAACTGTGACGGAGCAAGAAAAATTGAATTATATGTTAAGAGCTTTACCATCAAACTACAGCCATATTGGCGATTTAATTGACATTTTGCCAGAGATTGATAGAACAGTTGAATATTTGAAAAGCAAAATTAAAGCGAAATCGCTCGAGGAGAAAAATGATTGCGAAGACCGTGCGCCAAGTGAAAAATCAAATGTTTTTAAAATTGAAGCAAAGCTAAGGCCCCTATATATACGAGCCGGCGCATCAAGATTAAGTTTCACCACTTTGGATCCAACGCGTGCTTGTGTGTTTGAGTGGTTGTCTTTTCTGGCCAGTAATCGCGTTTTGGCAATTTTTCACTGTGAGCAATTATTAGCGGCACGTGGATTTGGCAAAGCTTAGCAATGTGCCAAAACATTTTTCTGGTAACCCTACTCCGCAACAATGAAAATATGAAAGTAAAAGTTAAGGAATTGGATCCAAAGTGGTGAAACTTAATCTTGATGCGTCGGCCTGTCTATATAGCGGCTCTAAGCAAAGCAAGCAGTCCCACGAGGAAATATCTGTGACAATTGTGGTAAATCTGGACATTTTAAGAAGAACTGTTGGTATGGCAACGGTCAAGTAAATGATCGCGGAAGAGGTTATACAAGTTACCGTGGACGAAGCCTTTTAAATAATCGAAAACAAAGTAGTAATTACAATAAGCATCGCGCACGTGAAAAAAACTTTAACCAAAGCGTAAACAATAATCGCATAGGAGAAAATTTTTACACTACAACAATTGAAAGTAACTTTTCAAGCTCAGATGATCGCAAAAGGAGGAATAAAAATGAAATTAACTGGTTGCTGGACAGCGGATGTACCGATCATATAATAAATAGTGATGAACATTTTGAGCAACAAGTGACATTAAAAGACCCAATTAAAGTAAAAGTTGGTGATGGAAGGTTGTTAGAAGCTACAAAGGTTGGTAACATTAAAGTCTCTTTTCCTGTTTATGACACTGAATCTGAAGTAACTTTGAAGAATGTATTTTATGTTAAAGAAATGAAGGCAAATTTATTAAGTTACGCGAAAATTACCGACAATCATAAAATAGTTTCAAAAGGACAGTTCTCAAAAATTTATAATTTTGATGGGAAATTATTGGCAATAGCGAAGAAAGATAAAAGATTATATAAAGTCATTAGTTATGTTACAAATGATAAAATAACTGCAAATGTGACTAATAAAACCTTAACATTAAAAGAAAAGTTGCATCGCACATTCGGACATGTAAATTTTAAATACCTGGATATTATGTGCCGAAATCAGTTATTAGAGGGAATGCCACAGGAAATAGAATCAGAATATATGAAGTGCGCTATTTGTATTGAAAATAAGATGCATAATTTACCATTTAAGAATAATAGAAGGCAAGCAGAAGGTATATTAGAGATTGTACACACTGATGTAAATGGACCTCACAGAACAACTGGATGCAATGGTGAAAAATATTTCGTGACTTTTATTGATGATTATAGCAAATTGGCAAAAGTTTGGTGCATAAAGTCGAAGGATCAAGTGACTGATTGTTTAATAGAATATGTAAATGAAGTTCAAAACTTAACTGGGAAGATGATAAAAGAAATTAGGTGTGACAACGGTAAAGAATATATGAATAGTAAGATATATGCATTTGCAAGAGAAAAAGGTATACAGATAAAACCGTGTCCTCCTTATGTACACGAATTGAACGGTACTGCCGAGAGATACAACAGAACAATAATGAATACGGCTAGATGTTTACTGGCAGAAGCAAAAGTTGATAGGCGCTATTGGCCTGAAGTAATTAAAACTGCTGTTTATTTGAAAAACAGGACACTGTCAAATACTGTAGTGAGAAAGACACCTTATGAAATATTTTTTAATAGGAAACCATCAGCAAATGAATTAAAATTATATGGAAGTAGAGTTTATGTTAGAATACCAGAAGTAAACAGAGAATCAAAGTGGGATAAAAAGGCTGAATTTGGAATTTTACTTGGATATACGGAAGTTGGATACAGAGTTTTGATCAATAATAGAATAATAGTTGCCAGACATGTTGACATTATTGAAGAAGACGTTATGTGTATAGGATGTAATGATGAAGATGACAGTCATGATCAAAATGAGAAGAAACAATCCGAAGAAGTGCAAAATGGGCCAAGTAATGAAGAGAATTCCGAAGACTATAAAAATGATCAAGAAGAAATTAAAAGTGAAACAAGACCGAAAAGGCAAGTGAAGAAACCTGTTCGATTCAAAGAAGAATTTGAATATTATGCTGTTTCTGCGAATTTTTGTGATGCTATGGTTCCAAGTAACTTCGAGGAGGCGATAACATGTAATGAGGCTAATCAATGGAAAGAGGCAATGGACAGGGAAATGAACTGTCTTATCAAAAATAATACTTGGACACTAGTGAGTAAACCAAAAGATAAAGCGGTTCTAGATGTAAAATGGTTGTTCAAAAAGAAACCAGGAGATGTTTTCAAGGCTAGGTTAGTAGTTAGAGGGTTCCAACAAAAGGACAGCCTAGATGATATATATTCACCCGTCGCTAAAATGCAAACTTTAAAATTATTACTTTCTTATTCTTGTCAGTATGGTTTAAACATTCATCAAATGGATGTCGAGACAGCATTTTTAAATGGTAAAGTGTTATCTGAAGTTTATGTAAAGCAGCCACAGGGCTATAATGATGAATCCAATCGTGTTTATAAGCTAGACAAAGCATTATATGGTCTAAAAGAGAGCCCACGTGCTTGGTACGAATGTTTTAATGTTTTTATTGAAAGTCTAGGTTTTCGTAGAAGCAAATACGATTTTTGTCTTTATGTCAAAACTGAAAACAATGTAACTGTATACATCCTTTTATTTGTTGATGATTTGTTAATATGTTGCAAAGACATTCGAGTAATTAATAACATTAAGAAAGAACTTCATAGTAAATTTAAAATGAAAGATTTAAACCAAGTAAAAAGTTACATTGGCATTGAAATTGAATATAATTATGAAAAAGGTAATACCTTAACATTAAGCCAGAAAAATTATATAGAGTCCCTTGCAAAACTCTACAATATTGAAAACGCGAAACTTTATTGTACACCGATGGAAATTAATCTTAAACTGAGTCCATCAAATCTAAATGAGAATATTAAATATAGAAATTTAATAGGAGCTCTTTTATACATTAGCCACGGTACTAGACCAGACATTTCTTTTAGTGTAAATTATTTGAGCCGATTTCAAAATTGTTATGATGAGACACATTATAAATATGCCTTGCGAGTTTTGAAATACTTGTATTTAACTAAAGATCTTAAACTAACGTATAACCAAAGTCATAATGCTGATATAATGAACTGTTATGTTGATGCTGACTGGGCAGGAGATGTTATTGATAGGAAGTCAACTACCGGATATGTAATTGAACTATTTGGGAATCCCATTTATTGGAAATCTAAAAAACAAAACTGTGTAACTAAGTCATCTACCTTTGCTGAATACATAGCGTTATCGGAAGTTGTGACAGAGATAAACTTCGTAAGAAATGTTGTAAATGATGTTTTTGAGGAAATTGTTCAACCTGTTAAGATTTACGAGGATAATTCTGGAGCTCTTGCTATAGCTAAATATGGAAACTTTACGAAAAATTCTAAGCATATTGAAGTACAATATCATTATGTTCATGAAAGTGTTAAAACTGGAGTTATTGAAATTGTTAAGATTGACTCAGATTCAAACATGGCTGATATCTTTACTAAGTCATTAGGAAAAAATAAGTTCACTAAGTTTAGAGAAATGTTGAAATTGATGTAAATATTGCATGCTCTAAAAAAAGTTACTAATTTAATTATATTGCTATATTTATGTTATGTCTAAAATTGATAAAGATAAAAGTAAGGAGGCGTGTTAATTTATACTTTTATCTTTATCATTGTGGCAACGTGTTCACATATACTTCAAACAAAATTGTCGTTACTCTGTTCTTTAGCTTGTTATCCACTGTGTGTTTGTCTCAATAAAATCCGTGTTACAAAATACATCTGTGTCCTCCGTTTGCTTTAGTTTACTTAACAGAAAGAGTGATTTTTTTTAAGTTTTAAACGTTACAGTGTCAAGAATGTTTCACTAAATATGATTGATAGGGCTAGGGGGCTGTATAAAAATTTAAATTTCGTAACTCTTTCAAAATTTGATTTTTTGAAAAACATTGAATAGACCCAAAATTCCTTTCATAATTTGGAGATTTTTTCCCAAATAAACTATATGCTTATCTCTAACGGTTTAGAAATTAGCTATTGGTCCACGATTGGAGTGGACACCCTGTATATGGAAGCAAAATAAAATGTATATAACAAAGCAATTCTACCCTAAATAAATAAATAAAATTTTCGAAATTATGTTGTTTTTTTCCTTCTTTCTTTTACAAAACGAGCTGATAGATATTTAAAGGAAAAAAGTTAACTGAGATCATTGGCGTATGAAGCAGTGAGTTACCGTCCCTAAGCAAGGGCCAAGGCAGGGATTCAAGTGAAACACCATTGCAATCGCTTCGAATTGCAATCGCTACTGGAAGTGAATTACATTATCATCAACTTAACTTGGCACTGACGTCACTACGGGTGGAGCCAATAAGAGCTCACAAGCACTCAGCGATCTCCTCTTATTCGCCAAGTAGGCTGTGACGTTTTATCTAGCTCGTTTTTCATAGGCAAACGTCACGATGTTTTTATCAAGAAACGTTCTAATGTAATTCATTTCCAGTCGCGATTGTAATTTGCGATTGCCTGTTTCACTTGAATCCCTGCCTTAATCTTTGAAAAAGAAAGACGTCGCGTTAAAATACAGTCAAATGACACACAAAAAACCCCCGGCAAACTGCTAAGCTGAGTCTCGCAAAAACAGCAGTAGCAAAAAAATTCTCAAAAACTGAACGAAAAAAGTGTAGCAATCATCAAATAAAAAAATATAGTTGAGTTCAATTTCGTTTGACAAGTTTGGAAAGCTGCGAGCGCATTTCTTCTGCTTTCTTTTCATTCAAAGTCAATAGATGGCAGCAGCAATGATGTGGGAAAATCGAAATCGAAAAATTTCACGACCAACGTTGTTTGTAAACAAATCAGTTCCATGCGTAGCTTACCGGATTTTTTTTTTTTTTTTTAATTTAAGGAACAAAAGCTGTGTGCTCGTCTGAGCTTTAATCTAGGATTGAAAATGATGCAAACAGATAATTCTTACTGCACATTATTGCGGCAAAAGGGCCGTTGTTACTTGAGTTTTTGCTTCCCGTTTCTCCGGGTGAAGATTGAAAATTTTGATTTTCGTGAAGTTCCTTATCAACACTTTGGGAAGGTACAACCTCAAAGTATTGATGAGGAAAATTTAAAGATATGGAAAATGGTGGTGAGTTCTGTCGTTATGTTCCGATGGTGATACCACGACGGCGACGATTATATGCTGCTATTGACTGATTTCCACATGGTTAGTTCCACATGGTTAGAACAAAAATGTTTTAATTTCTGTTCATGGTGAACTTTAGAAAATTGTAAGAAATCTGACTTTTTTTCAGAACTATTCCCTAGTAGTACCAAGGACAGGTGTTCATATGATTTTTAGTTATAGAATTTAGAACTAATGTCCTATTTTTTTTTGTTTTTTTTTTTTTAATTTATTTTTTAAAAGAGTTCTTGTATACTGTCTGTCTGCGTATTGCGAGCCTGGCAGTCACGATCGCTTCCATTTGAAAAAGGGGTGATAGGATAAGGAGACGCACTTGCCGGTGCTTTCTCTTCTTACTTCCTGTTGAATGTTTACTAATGTCATAATGCTTTCATCATTGACGTCTCCCTCAGAGAAAACGAAATCTCTGGAATCGGCCAAGAATCTCCGGAGCAATGTGGAGTGTGCGATGCCCGACCTGCGGACAAGAAGCATCCGATTGATAATGCTATTGATGGGACCAACCGCTGGTGGCAAAGTCCTACCTTGCAGAATGGAAAACAGTATGAATGGGTGACAATCACTTTGGATTTGAAACAAGTATGTTTTGTTATTGAAAGCAAAGAATTCAGGGCCGTGGTGGCCTGATCGGTAAGGCATCGGACTCGTGTCCGGAGGGACCCGGGTTCGATCCCATCCGATCAAAGATCCACCGTCTTGATTAATGGTGGCGGCTGGGAGGCGTTAAAAATGTCGTGGTCACAAAGTCCTCCAAGTGAAACGATACCTCTGGGGGTGCTGGGCCTAGGGTTTGCTCGACCCTAGGTTCTGGTTCAAAATTAAGAACAGAGCGCTCTTCAGGGCCCTATCCCGGTTAAACCACGAAGCTGTGGTAGGTACGGGGGACCCTGGAGGTGTGAAATGAAATGAAATGAAATGAAAAAAAGCAAAGAATTCAGAATGTTTATTAACACGTTGACTGCCACAGTAATTTTCAGATTTCTGGCCAAAAATGAAATTTTTATTTTATTACATTATATTATTAAAACGTCTAAATCTAGAGCATAGTTATAAAATAAAAGAGTAATAAGTAAAGTAAAATAAAAAAATAAATTTAAAAGTAAAATAAAAGAGTAAAAGTATAATATAAATTGTCTTTTCATGCAAGCCAACATTGATTTTTTGTTCTTTCCCAAGAAGCCATCTATCAATATTAGCACTGATATATTACGAGTTTAATAGTTTAATCGTAGCAACACAAGAATGGCAAGTGAATACAGTACGAGATAACTCGTAGTTGGTGTCCTTGAAAAGATCGCTACCTACGAGTTATCTTGTAGTCGGCAGTCAACGTGTTAATAGTCATGATCAGAGTGTATTTTTAATAGAAATATGAGCTGATTTTATGTCATTATATATTTTATGAATTTATATAACAGTTGACGTTATTTTATTAGGCAAGGAAATGAACGCATTTTTTTAATTATTAAGAATTGCAGCAATTATAATTAGTTTTATGAAACATGAAAGTTTAATGTCGAAAAGTATGAAGCCAAAGATTTTACTAAAATACAGTTTGCCATACAATCTAGCAAGACTCTTGATGTACACAAGTAATAATAGACTGTATAACTTCGGAAATAATTTATTAAAGTGCAGTGAGTTTAGGGAAAAGCTAAATTTTTTGAAGGATAAAAGTCACTTGCTCATTTACATATAAAAGTAATATTTAATATGATAATTCAATGTTAAAGGCTGAACTATATTATTCAAAATATGATTATCACAAAAACTCAAGAAGAACCAAGAAATCATACGATAGTCTGTTGTAATGAAAAAAAAGGCAATTGAAAGAGCAGAGTAAAATATGATTTTGGAGACATCTGCCGTCATGTCACCAGTATTGAAATATAAGATCTTAAAGTCTTAAAATTTTAATGAAAGTCGCTAAATTTAGAGAGTTTCTGTGACCATTTGTTAGGTTTTAAGTGGAATATACAGATACAGAAATGAAAGATTTTATTTTGGCAAGTGAGCCGAACGCGACAATGTAATAATGTTGTCAAACACACTTACATAATGCAGTGTTGGCAAATAACACTAGTTACAGAAACAAGTATGTACATGGGGAATATAATCACACGTAATAAAATAATTATTACAGTTTCAGTGAGTAGTAGAAGCCTCTTTCACTTGTTTTGCAGATGCATTTCTTGCTAAATGCAGAAGGTGAAGCCGCATCATACTTTCAATTTCACTCCAAGTCTTTAAATTTGACCTCCACTGAAAAAATGTGTGGGAAACTGCTTTGTGGGTGAACAGTAGGGTGGGGCGAAAAATAAAAAGTTTTTTAGATCAACTTCTAACAGGGGCGCACCCAGGATTTAACTTAAGGGGGGGCTAATTTTTGACATCAAGCACCCCTACCCCTTTCATATCCAGAGGTCATTGGATTAAAATAAAAAAATCACGAAAATACTAAACTTTAATAGATTGTCCCCCCCCCCCTCTTTCTTTTTATTTATTTTTTCCGAAATAATAGTGTAAAACTTTGCTTTTTTGATTGGAAGCTCTCTTGCTTCTGTTAAATTTTATGTGAATTTTCTACTTATTTATCAAATTGTGTTTATGTAAGAAAATAAATGGTAAATACTATGAGGATCTTCCAACCTTACTGAAGATGGGGTGATTAATGCACTCACGAGAATAGCGTTATGATACGATCATTATGAACAAAGACATAAAGTAGAATATTCTAACATACTGATAGGGCGTTCATGGGTTCTCCCCGGAAAAATTTCTGAAAAGTGATCTCAAAAACACAACATTTAGACAACTTTTGGTCATGTTAGGGAGATTTGAGACTTGCCGGCCCTTATCTAATATTTTTTCAAAATTTGAAGTCTTAAAAAGGTTATTATTGCACGTTATTTTGGCAATTGTTTGGGGGTGAGGTTTAGGAATGTTTCTATATTAAGCGCAGTTTGAGAGACATTGACTAATCTTATAGGAAAAGCACGAGTCCGGGGCCCATTGTAAATTTTCGAAATTGATGTCCAAAAAACACCATAGTAGGCCCTCTTGAAAATGTTAGGAGAATGAATGGGGGTTTTGGAACTCTTCACTAACGGTTTTTTGATGTTGAAATTCCAAAAACGAAATTTATAACTATCTCAGTTAATCTTAGGAATAATAGGGTTCGACCGCTCTCAACCCAAAATTTTTCAAAAATGAAGTCTAAACAACGCAATAGCATCTTTGATGATGTTAGAGAAAGGCATAGAGTTCGGTTTTCACCTCTGAATGTTTTTTGTCGAAATTAAAGATCTCAAAACTTAATTTTAAACGATTTTCGGGATCTTTCCTCGAACATTTTTTGAAATTGAAGCTTTAAAAATGTCATTGAAGTTTTAAAAATCTTTGATGACGTTATGGGAATGGATGGAATGTGTAACTCTTCACAGGATATTTTCCCCGAAACTGAGCTTAGAGAAATGTGGTTCCATTGTTGTCGATGTTAAGAGTTCGGAGGCCTTCCTCAGGAAAGTTTTCAAAATTTGAAGCCTTAAAAATGTGATTATAGTCCATTTATCGGTAGCCATAGCGATATGATTCATGTACTCTGCACCAGCAGTTTTTCGTAATTAAAGTTCCAGAAACAAAATTTAAGACCTTTTATCATTATTATTTCGTGGGAGGAGGGGGCTTTTTTTTTTAATTTTTTGAAATTAAAGTTTTAAAAGCAAAACTGTAGGCCAAATTCCATAATGGAGCTCGCTTTTCACCTCCGGAAATTTTTAGAAATTCATTTGTTCCAAAAACCAATTATTAGACGATCTTCAATAAGACTTTCAGACTTTCTCCTGGAATTTTTCTTTCAAGACTTTAAGCTCTAAAACTATATCTCCTTTCTAACTTCAACGCCGAAAAAAGAGAGGAATTAGGTTCGGATACCCCCTTCCTCCCATTTTCTTTGCTACGTTTTTTTTAAATATTTTTATTGCAAATCAAAATGGAGAAAATAGGAAAAGATTTTTCAATTAACTATTTTGGTTTTCTGTATTGAAAATTTTAATTCCCTTCCAGTGCCTTCATTGGTTAGAAGTACAGAAGTTTGTGGCTTTAGTGTAAGTTTTTTTTTTTTTTGACTAATTTGTTTATTATGCAAAGATACCCTTCGGTCACTTTTTTCTGTTTTTTTTCCCTCTCTCTCTCTTTCATACTTCCTTTTCTTTTAATACCATTTTATATTCTTTATAATCTGTTTTAACTTTTTATCAAGCATGTTTCTCAGAAAATCAGTGGCGGGCTAATCATGTCGCAATTGCCCCCCCCCCCTTCCCTCCCGACCATAGGGGGCTTTTATGAAATGGATTCAAAAAATGAGCATGAAAAATGTTTTATAGAATTCTGTTTTTGACAGAAAGGAGCTTTAAAAATTTCATTATGACGATCCTTCAAACCTATATAATTCGCCACTGCGAAACATCATGATTTTGCATGACAAATCCTTGAAATTAAAATTATTTTGGTTTTGATGGTGAGACGACGCTCTGTGATTTGAAGTTCTATGCTTTGCTGAAGCCCCATTCTAGTTCATCATCCGTCTGTACGTGTACATGTACAATGAATGATTTAATTGAAAACAATGCCTTGGTTTCTTGGAAATTGTAGACGATGGGGAAGCGGTCTTTTATAAGTGAGAATTTACCCACGTTCCCCTAGACTTTAAAAAAGACAAGGTATATGTTATACGTGTGCGTATTTGTTATTTCAATGGGATTCAAAGTGTAGTATATATTGAGTTATTAATGACTTGAATCTTTTCTGACACCGTGGAAAAATTTAAAATGTCGTTGATGCTTAAGGCTTCAAGTCCAGTTTTGTCATAGGGGGAGCTTAAGCCCCCAAAGCCCCCTCCTGGGTGCGCGCCTGACTTCTAATAGTTGCCAAAAGTTGTCTTTGGTGATAGTTAGCTTTTGTGCAAAATTTGAGAAAAATCGGTTAATATCTTCAGGGGGCGCTGCGATCGCAAAGTTTTATCATAGATTTTATCGGGATTTTATGGTTAAAATATGAAAAACAATGCCGTTAGCTAATCTCATTGCATTTTTTTTACTCATAAGATATATTCATGCATTCAAAGCATATGAAATAACTCACAAAAAATTATTTTATATGATATATTTATATTTCAAGCATTTAAAAAGAAACAAAAACGTGAAAAAAAGGTGATTTTTTTGAAATATAAATATTTCATATAAAATAATGTTTGTGAATCATTTCATATGCTTTTAATGCATGAAAACATCTTTTGAGTAAAAAAAACGCAAAGAGACTAGCTAAAGGCATTCTGTTTGATATTTTAACTATAAAATCCATAACAAAGCTATGGTAAAACTTTGCGATCGCAGCGCCCCCTGAAGATATTAACCGATTTTTCTCAAATTTTGCACAAAAGCTAACTATCACCAAAGACAACTTTTGGCAACTATTAGAAGTTGATCTAAAAAACTTTTTATTTTTCGCCCCACCCTAGTGAACAGCCAGCATTGTTGGTGCAGAACATGTGCACAAATCCTATCCATTTTCATTTATATGAAGTGATCTATTCGAATGACAGATAAAGTATTTTAGACCAGCCTTTTGAAATTATTCACTTACTAATTTTGTGATGCTCAACTGGGGTCTTTTTTTTCTACAATTCTCCTTTAAAATTAAAATATTTTAAATGTTAACTTTATGCATCATTATCTGCAAAAAATTGATGTGTACAGAAAAAGAAATAATTTTTTTGAATATATTTCCTAATAGATGTTTCAAATTGCATATGTGATTGTTAAAGCTGCTATATCTCCACGTCCTGGAAATTGGATACTAGAGAGGTCACTCGACGGCATTATTTATAAACCTTGGCAGTATTACGCTCTCACAGATACAGAGTGTTGGGAATCATATGGAATAAGACCAACAGTTGGTAAACCACACTACAGAACGGACGATGAAGTTATCTGCACTTCATACTATTCCAAGTTGAACCCTTTAGAAAATGGTGAAGTAAGTTAAATGAATTGTCTTTAATTATTTATTTGCTAACAGTGGTAATTGATTAAGTTTGAAAGTAAGGGACTTTTTCATTTAAGATATGGCATTTGGTTTTGCAACTTATTTACTTTCTACCTTGGCAACAGTAGAGAAATTGCTGAAAGGAATAGGTGATAAATAAATAGAAATTGAAGTTTTTGAATGTCGTCTACTACAAAATTTTTAGTTTGCAATAGCAGTAAATAAATGAAAATTGTCAAACATAAAAAATGCTCCAAGTAACGAAAAGTACTGAAATAAAATTTGAGTGAAATATTAATTTGAGTTAGTCCTTTCAATGTCTGCTATTATTTATACGAACAAAAAATCAAATATTTTACTGTCTAAATTGATAATCATTTATTGTATATGCACATATTATATTTTCTTGTATGTTTTTCTTCTACAGATTCATACGTCTTTAATCAATGGAAGACCTGGTGTTGATGGACCTAGTATAAAATTAATGGTAACTATCACAAGAAATGATATTTTCAATCGCAAAATTTAACCTTAACCCATTCACTGACCCAAGCGAAAAATGTTTTCCGCCGCAAAGCGACCGCTCCGTGCATCACTCACCGGTTCCATTTCGCCGCAGTATGATAACACTTTTCTCCTTATTTTGCTACGGGGTTTTTAATGTTGTTTTTGCAGCCGAACATGAACTTGAAAGCTATATTCGCAATTAAGTATCTGTAATTTATTTATATTTTACATTATTTATTTTTGTCAATCATTTTAAAATTATTTTATTTTTGCTCATTTTTATTTATTTACTTATTTTTTTATTTACCATTCCACTAATTTATTTACTATTCTAACATAACTGTGTTAGTACTCATCGCTTTCACAAAATAAAGTGGAACATATTCCCTTTTAATATCCCTATAAGTAATTACGTGCAACAAATAGCAGAACAAGGGAATCCTAACAAACGAAAAAACTTTCATTTGTTGTTTCATTTTATCTAAAATGTAGTTATTTCTTCCAGGGAAAGGAACAAAAGTCCATTCCTTGAGCATAAGATTTTTCTTTTAAAAATAGGGGTATCACAAAGGACAAAAACTGAACTCTATTTTGACATTTACAGAAAGCACTGTCAATGAAGCCCTGCTAAACTGCTCATAACAAAGGTGCATCCCAAAGAAAAGGAGGGAGGAAAGGGTGTCGCCTTATTCCCACGAGAACACTTCTCACCGTTGCTTGCTGTCCGAACCAAATCGGACAGTGGTATTGGAACAAAAGTGCCGCTCCAATCCCTTCCATGTGGTTATTTTACAATGAGACAATTCAAAGTGATTCGGGTACTTAAAAGGAGGTTAACTAATGCAATTTTACAGAGCATTTGACGTGCTTTAGTACAAGATCATAAAAAAAAGCTTAGCTGTGTAAATGACTTTTTAAAAGGGTCGGCGACTTTTGATGCATTGTAAACATAGTGACCAATAACACAAAGAGATATCTTTAAGTGTTGGTCCATTTATCTTAACTTCTATAGGAGTCTATATCCCACTTTGAGTGCACGGATTTTAGTAGCTCAATCGTGTGAGCTATTTTAACGATAAGCAGTTACAAAAGATCAAAACTTGCGACAAATCCCCCGTTTCCCTAAAGACTATTTACTTGAATATACCCCCCCCCTCGCCCAAAGCCGTATCCACTTAATCTCAGTCGTATAGCTTAGAGATGCCAGAAAGAAACACTATGGGAGGTCTCCCAAGAAAGCTTTTTACAAGCCATCTGAACAGGTTTCCATTCAAGCAATAGCCAGAAAATAATTTGCCATGCGCTACCCCTTCCACATGATTTTCTTACAATAAAATGTAATTAAAATCAGAAATTAATTTCAAAACGAGCATTACTACTGTTACATTTTGGAACATGAAATGTTCCAAAATTAAAATACAACAATTAAAAAATTAAAACACAATACAAAAAATATTGTAAAAAAATATCTTATAAATTTGGAGAATTATGATAAATTTGGCAAAAGAAGCTTTTAAATGAAGAAGGTTTAGTCGAAAAAGTAGGGGGGGGGGGACACTGATTTAGTTCCTTTATTTTTTAATCAAGCTTGTAATAGTCCCTCAAAGAGAATACTTTTTCACTTGTTTATCAAGAGTTTAAATAACAGAAAGCAGAAGAAACAAAGTTTCCATAAAAAAAATAAAAAATCAATAAAAAAAACTTTTGTCTGATGATTTAAAGCATTATACTGGATACATGACATACGACATTGTACTCTTTAGTTTTTCTAAGAGTACGTGAAAGGATGAAAAATCTCGATAAAATAAATTATATAACGATCACAGGTTCTTAATATCTTATAAGTTACATCCATTTGACCAAAGAAAATACCTTTGGTACCGCTCCCCTCAAAGCACCAAAACCCAGCAGAGAAGCGAGATAACAGGGTTTGCGCCTGGAAAAACGGCCGACACAGGATCGTCAAGAGCGAAAACTGCTAGGTTCGCTGTGACGATACAGGATCGTCGCGGCCAGTTAGGAACCAAATTCTGTGGACGAGCCTACGTCGGCCGGAGCGGTTTTTACACAAAGTGCGCAGCCGATCGTGTGTCGGCCGGGGCAGGGAATGGGTTAAAAAAATGAAAATATGAAAAGTTTGTAGTCTCACCCATGTATTTAGAACTTAATTAATGTGTTCAGTATCATTGATGATTGTAACAATTGTATTTATGCTCAATATAACTATTTTAGGAATTTACAAAAGCAAGATATGTCAGACTGAGGTTGCAGAAAATTCGCACTCTACACGCTGATCTAATGACCATGAGAACTGGACTTGAAAATATAGACAAACTTGTAACAAGAAGAGTAAGTTTAAATCAGTGCAATATCATTCTATTTCCTTTCTTCTAAAACTTCTGGAATAGATCGACTGCAAGATTGAAACCCCATGGATTGAAATTATGTGTGTGGAAAAGAGGACGCACTAAGTCCAGGCCATTATTTATGAAAATAAAATTTATTGTATGCTTTATTTTTAAATGATGGATTTTATACTAACTGTTCAACAAGCACAAACCTTTAATTTTTCAAATCTATAAAAGTTTTAATAAGATTCTTATTTAGCTTAACTTGTGTTGTAATCATAGAACAGAATTTTATGCATCGTTTTCCAAAAAACTTGTAACAAGAAGAGTAAGTTTGAATCCTTGCAATGTCACTCTCTATTTCTTTTCTTCTAAAATTTCTGGAATGGATCAGCGGTAAGATCTCAACCCTGTGGATTGAAATTCTGTGTGTAGAAATAAGGAGACATTAAGTACTAACCTCTTCCATTATTTATGCAAATGAAACTTATGATATTTTTTATTAAAAGCTAAACTATGCCAAATGTACAACAAGCCCAAATTTTTAGTTTTCAAATACAAAGATCTTTTAATGAGATTCTCCTTTGGCAAATGAGTTTTGTAATAATGGAACAAAATTTTACGTTTGTTTTGAAAAAATAAAAAATAAATAAATAAAATAATAATAATGATAATAATAAATGATAATAATTTAAAGAAATAAATAAAAACGAATTTTATTAATTCAAAGTACTGCTTGATATAGATTTTATTTTATTAATATGAAATTGTTCATTTACAAAATAGTCTGCTAAAATTTTCTGAGTACTTCGAAAGAAAGTAAGTTGATTTTACTTTACTTCCTTCCAAATATATAAAGTTAAAATACAAGAAGGTATTGTTATCCTTGCAATTTCTGCACCTCAAAATGAATCATGGCTTGACCTGCTCTTAGATCCATTAACAAGAATGGTTTTAACTTCCTATCAATATTAGTAGTATTTTGTAAATTATGCCAGGTTCTGTGGACTTAAAAACAATTTCTTTATATGTTCACAAACAAGTTTTTCAGTTAATAAATTTAGGTATTTAAGATTCATTATTAGTGGAAAATTTGCAAAATTTTAATTTCTTCGTATAGCTCAAAGAACTCTAACACTGTTTAATATTTTAGAAAAGTCTGTTGCAGGTTTATGTCTTTATACATAGCTTCATTTATATATAAAAGGTCTTATATGCCCTTGATAATCTGGCATGGTTTTACACAGTTTTGGATTTGTGTCTACAGATCACCGAGGAACTCTCTTAGTTTTTGCTGTTTGTAAATTTCTTACATGACAGAATTATCAGCTACATATATGTTTTCCCCCCATCTTTTTTTGCAATACTTCGATGACATTTCTAGTTTATTAGTAAAAGGTTCATTTATAGGCCTGTCATTTAGGGGGGTCAGGAATGGGATCAATTGTCCTCCCCGCCTCCCGACTTTAAGAAATCACTCTATTTACGTTTAAGTGGGCATGGTTTTTGTTGTTTTCCGATAAAATTGCTTTGTGTTTGCATTCCCCCTCCCAAGAAAAACAGAAAATGAGGGGCCTGTTTATTTACCTTAGAGATTTTGATTTTTATATTAAGGTATAATTTGTAATAATACAATGAAATAAATTAATATTGATCAATCTGTGTAATAATTAATCTTTTTTTTTCAGTACTTTTACTCGATAAAAGATATTTCTGTTGGTGGACAATGTGCTTGTTCTGGTCATGCTGCTACCTGTTCATTAGAACCTTCCACCGGAGTAAGTCCTTAACGGCACAAATTAGCAAAGAACTGGTTACACATGTTTCAGGGTTACAAGGAACATCTTTCTCAGTTAAAAAAGGAGCTTATGGATGGAAAGACTTCCAGCAAAAGAATCACAAGGAAGTCGAAAGAAATCATTTTTCATTGAATGTCTTTTCATCCATATGCTCATTTTTTTGTATTGGAAAAGGTGTACCTTGTAACCCCAAAACATCTATATCTGTTAATGTGTGCATTTTAATGTTCTACTATTTTCTTTTACTTTTCTGTACAAAGATACTGCTTTATTTCTTACCTTATTTCATTGTTTATTGATATTGTTTCTGAAAATTTTAGTATCTTTTATTCAATTTGATGTTTTGTAGCTGTTATGGCTATTTATTAATTTTATTCTCAAGTTTCAAGCAGGGTTTAGTTTGCATTTAAGCTTTCCAGAACTTATCCTCCTATTAATGCTGAGAAATAATTTGCCTGATGCCTCAAAAGTTTTCCTGGCTCCTAAAATTTTACAATTTTTGTAGATCTCTGTACATACCGAAATCTGAACATCAGATTTTATAAGCCGTTAACTTGATGATGGATAACATAAGCAAAATATTAAATACATAAAAAAATTGACAGCTTCAGTTTTAATCATAATCACCTGAGAATACTTATTCACTCTAGATTTTGCTATCATTTTAATAACATATCTTTTTGAATGAAAATTAAATTTATTTAATTTTCTAGAAACAACAATGTCAGTGTGAGCACAATACATGTGGTGAAAACTGTGATAAATGCTGTCCTTTATACAATCAGAAACCTTGGAATCATGGTACTAGTAACAGCGCAGGAGTTTGTGAAAGTGAGTGTAGTGGTTCTTTGGTAAAGTTGTTTTTGCATGCATGTCTCTTTTTTTGAATTTCAAAAGATGGGAACGTTCATCTGGTTATATTCAATGTATGATTTAACAGTAAAAAGATGTTTTAAATTAATAAGATTCTTTCACATTCCGAAAGGCAATATTCTTTGATTTATGTCAATATTCATAAATTTGTATCAGTTCAGTTCTTAATTTTTCTAATTGCAAAATCAGCATTAGATAGTTATTGGCATTGTAAATAGTACCAATTATAATTGTGTCAAATTAAACATTTTGATGTACCTCTTCAGTGTTGATTAGTTTTATGATAGTTAAAAATAATTTTTGTTAGACTTGCATAATATGTTGAGTTTTGTAAGTTAATATTTTCATTTAAAGTTTAAAAAAAAAAAAAGCATATTTTGTGGAAGGTAAAGTTGGAAAATTTGACCAAGCATTTTAAACTCATTATTCAGTGGATTTGAGATAAATTTACTAACAAATTAAAATTTTTAGTACATTGTAACTACAAAAAGATGTTTTGAATCAATGAGATTCTTTTGCACTCGTAAAAGCAGTTTTCTTACATCTGTGTCAATATTCATAAATTTCTATCAGTTCAGTTCTTAATTTTTCTAATTGTAGAATCAAGAATAGACATTTATTGGCACTGTAAATGGTACCAATTATAATTGTCAAATGAAACATTTTGATGTACTTTTTCAGTGATGATTAGCTATAAAATAGCTAAAAATAATTTTTGTTAGACTTTCACAATGTGTTGAATTTTGTAAGTTAAAATTTTCATTTCAGTGAAAAAAAATCACGTTTCGTGGCATGTAAAGTTGGAAAATTTGACTAAACATTTTAAACTCATTATTCAGTGGATTTGAGATACAATTTACTGACAAATTAAAAATTTTCAGTATAGCCAAAAACAAGTACACACTATACTACACTGCAACCTTTCTTGACAACAGCATCGTGACGTCAGAGTGACGTTTGCGTAACGTTAGCCTATGAAAAACGAGTTAGATAAAACGTCACAGCCTACTTGGCGAATTAGAGGAGATCGCTGACTGCTTGTGAGCTCTTATTGGCTCCGCCCGTAGTGACGTTCAGTGTCAAGTTAAGTTGCATTCTAGTATAGAATGCTGTTTTTAAAATTTACTGTTTATTCCTTATTTTCAAATTGTATGTTGTGATGAGAAAATAAGTGTTGCATGCATGTGTTATAGAACATGTTTATTTATTAGCATCCATCTTAATTCTTCTATTACAGTCGCCCCCGTTTATAGTGACGTCAAGAGAGCAATATAAAGGGTTAATCTGTGCTTTAAGTCCCTTTTCTCGCCAAACACGGATTTTGGTTTTGTCGCCATAGAAACGCCATTTTTGCGTAATGTCTCTCGGAGCTTTCAACTACGCGAGACAACAAGGAAAATGCGCCAGTTGGCAATTTTTTGAAAATGTGCCAAGCAGGGACCTAAAGCGCATTTTTACCATATAAAGTTTTGTTATATCCCTAATTTTGTTATAACAAGTTAAATAATACACAGCAAAATATGAAAGGGATGTTGTTATCCTAAAGCCATAAATTTACTATAAAGGGGTGTGACTTCCAATTAAAGAATGGAATAGATAGAATGAAGAATCCTCTAACAGAATATTTTTCTATAACAGTATTTTAGTATTAACTAATTCTATTTATTTATTATTATGTTTGTCAGGGTTTAGTTTTTTTTTTTTAATTTCTTCCACCCCGCAGTTGTGTATTATTTGAATTGAATAAATAAAGGAAACTTATTTCTGCATTGCAGAATGTGAATGTTATGGACATTCTGATAAATGTCATTACGAACAAGTTGTGGCTGATAAGAAACTGAGCATTAACACTCTTGGCAAGTACGAAGGAGGTGGTGTCTGTGATAAATGTAAAGTAAGTAGATTTTGAGGCAATATCCATGAATTGGCAACATTTTGATAAAATTTACATCTTACAATTTCACTTTTTTTTCTTTTCTTATTTCAGCATCATACCACTGGTATTAATTGTGAGCAATGTGAAGACGGATACTTCCGACCGTTGAACACTTTACGGAATCACACCAGGCCGTGTCGAAAGTGCCAGTGCTCTGGGGCTGGAATGACTGGACTTTGTGTGAAAGATGATTCACATTTGAAGGAAGGATTGGTATGATTTTTTTTTAATTAAAAAAATCGTGGAATTTTAATTTCAATTTGTATGCTTGAAATTGTTTTATGTTATTCGTAATGGTAAATTAAAGAATGGTGATTGACACACCATTCTTTAATTAGTTTTAAAATGTTTAACAATGACAGCATTTTTAGTTTTCAAATTGATGTTGTTTTCTTATAAAGTTTATTAAAAATATATACTTCAACCTAAAGCTCAAATTTACCAAATTGAAGTCTAAATACTCTCTATGTAACCATTGGATCCATTGTATTTGACTGAAATTTCCCATAGGTGATGCTAAATGTTAAAATCTTTATCTTTTCACTATAATAATACAGATACTAAGATTTTGTATTATTTTAAACTTTCATTTGTATTTGTATAGTGGAAAAAAATAAATATTTAAGATTTAGCTCTACTTGCAGCACATTTCACTGTCAAGTACTGTGGAATTGACCCCATTATAAGATACATAATGAATAGTGACTAATCTTTGTCTCAAATATTTCTTAACATACGAAAGTGATTTTAGCAAATATCAACTGGACATTAACCTTTAGGAACCGGGTAGTACACATATTGTACCATAAGTCTCATCTAGTTTAGAGAACGGGGTTGAAATGTTCACTCGAACTCTTTGGACCCGGGAATTTTTTCAAGGTTTCATACGTCTGGTACGACAGTTTATACCTTCTCTTTTCAATGGAAAAGAAATCTATGGTTCAACTGTCATACTACCTGGGTCGAAAGAAAAATTTCTTTAAAAACAGCCTGGCTCCAAAAGGTTAATTTTGAAAACGTAAAGTTTCATTTGATCAAGAAAAATCAACGCCTCCTTAATACTTAATGCCTTTCACTTTCTGGTCCTTTACACAGAGCGAAAATTGGCCGTTTGTTCAGGACTCACTGCCATCTATCAAAGTTCTTCGAAACAAAAAAACTGTTAAAGAAATTAACAGCTGGTTGATGTTTAAATTTAAATTAAAAAATTAACCAATCAAAAATGTAATTCAAATATTGTTTGGATACATCACCAACAGCTTAATAGAGCCAAATAGGCCTCAAGGTAACGCTTTGTCCAGAACAGTTGGACCCCTTTTTGAGGCAAATGCAGTATACATTTAGTATTATAAGGGCATTGTTAATATGTAACAAATGTTTTGAATGAAACTTAAGTGGCACTTGAGAGACCAATATGAAATATTTTAAATCTATCAATTGTAAATAGATTTGTACATACAGTCGAGCCCGCTTATTAGAATATCGCTTAAAGGAATAACCCACTTAATGTAATACGTTTTCAATGTACCAAACCATTGAAATGCATTATTTTCATCCCGTATAATGGAATATCCTGCTTATTAGAATATTTTTTCGTGGTAAAATGGCTATTCCATTAAGTGGGTTCGACTGTACTTATATAGATTTATTTGTCTGTGATGTTTCATAACATCAATGTTAAGAATTAAAACATTGGTAGTATTGATGCATCCATGAAAAAAAAAAAAAAAAAAAATTCAAATAGGTGTTTTAAACATTAATATAATTCAACCGCGGCAAGATGGCCGGTGTCAATCAAATGAGAAAACGAGTCCATTCCTTAAAATAGGTAGAATTTCTACCCATTCAAATTCCCCCATCAATTGTGAATCCCATTCCTCAATTTTCATCTGCGTATCACCCCTTCCTAAAAATGGACAATCCTGAAAAAAGGAGGAGTCATTGGCCATCTCTGCGAAGTTGAATTATATCAAATAAAGTATACTTAAAGTGGAATGTGATAAAATAGTTAATATTTTGCTTTATGAGTGCCTCCGAAATTCTCAAATAGTTGTTGAAATCAAGAATCAATGAAGACATGCAAATTCATTTAGGCCATCTTTTGATTGAGTAGTCACTCGTTTGTAGCAAAGCCTTATGTAGGGACTTGATTGATATAACCTAATAGCTTCAACTTCCCTTGAAGTTTTACTATATATTATTATAATTCTTATAATTTAGTTACGGTATTAACTACATTTTTATTCGGTTCATGCTACTTTGCTTTAACATGCCAGACTGCGTGCACGCTTGTGTATTCAGTTAAATTAAAACCATGTTGCAGTTTTTAAGCATGAAATCATTTCATTTAGTGATTTAAGAATGTTATTTCAAATGAATGCAGTTGGGGTGATTCTACCGTCACACCATATAAAATTTCTATTAAATTTTTCCTAACATAGAAAAATTGATAAAGGCTGACAGTTTAAAATTTATTTGTTTTGTGAAAGTGCTCTACTGGTGTGATTTCTGAAGCAAAGCATTTTTTTTTTTTTCAATTTATTTTTAAGCATTATTTTTAAAATGAAGTTTATCTATCAAGTGCGGGACACACTTTTGGACATCAGTTTTAGAGCTCTCAATTCTATTAATGTATCTTTTGAACATATCATGGTAAATGTTTTAAGTATACACTTTATTTTATACAAACCATTTTTTAGTGTTAGTTTCTTGAAAAAAACAAATATTAAACCATCCTACAATCAATATTAAACCATCCTACAAATCGGACATTTTGTTTCACATACGATAGTTATAATTCATTTTTAATGTTCAACTAAACATGTTATAAACAAAGAAAAAAATCTCCTGAGAAATAGCAACTATGTGATTTATTAGGCCAAAAAAAAAGAAAGGTTATTTTGTATTTTGAAATGAAATATAGACTGTCGCTGTCACTTGCGGGACAAAATGTCTGCTCTCATGTTGAATGATCCACTTTGTTTAAAAATGATATTTTATTCTTACTCAAATCATATAATCACGTATTCGTCTTTATAATGTGTACATATCATGATATTTTCTAAAGTGTGAGATTTATGTGTGTTTCATATTATCTAGCCTCCAGGATTCTTTGTTATTTCCAGCTTCTCATTTAACTGTGGGGTAAGGTGGAACTTATTTTCTTGGATGTGCTCCCTGAATGTGCACTGTGTTTTGCCACCTGTGTTCTGTAGAACGCTCATCCTTCCAATGATTGTGCACGATTGTGTTCTTTTGCACTGCTATCTGGCTTCTTGTGAATGAATTTGCAGTTTTGTGCGTTGATGCTTGCATGATTTCAATTGATTTTTTTTCTTAGTCACTATGTTATCGCAGGCTTATGCTTTCAACCAGCACAGTTTTTTTTTAGTTTATACATTCAGGGGTCAATCTAGATAAAAATAAGGTCCGTTAAAGGACCCTTCACAAAATTCAGTTACTCAAAAAGAGACCCTTCACAAAAATCCTACACTCGGAAACGGACTTTTCACAGAAAGAGTCCGTTTAAAAGTCCGAGTTTAAAGAACGATCGGGAGGGAATATTTCTTGTAACTATTTTTCAAAAAAAATATAAATTAGTTTTCACAAAATTCCAAACTATTTTTCACTGAATTATGAATTAGTTTTCGCAAAATTCCAAATTAGTTTTCACAAAATTACAAACTATTTTTCACAAAATTCCAAAAACAGGACCTTGGTCAAGTGTCCTGGATTGACCCCTGATATTGTTATTATTTTTCATTCATAATATATGCAGCTTGGAGCAAAGGAGAACCAGAGGGGATGTAATTTAGTTGTGTAAATTTATTACAATGAAAGGTGTTAATGGGTTACATTTTTGCAAGGAAATGAGAACAAGGGTTCAATTTTTAAGCTATTCAAATCTTAATCTAACCTGGAAGTTAGGATTTAAGATTACTTCAGTTGGGCTATGAGCACTTGAACAGTATACCAGAAGAGGCGGTAAGGAGCAAGGGAGTAGTTAACTTTAAGAGGGCCATTGATCTTTATTAGGGGCTATAAATTGACTAGGACTAGCCTAGCTGAGCCCGAAACCTGTTGCCATTCGTCAAATTTGTATTTATTCGCAAATGATAGTCTCTCGAATGATTTTTATTGTAAATGCTTTTGAAATTAAAATCAAAATAATTACTATGCATTTAAGTTTTCTCAATTGAAATCTTTCTCACCAAATGCTTCTAAACTTTTTAGAAGTACTTTTAAAACTAATAAAATTTACCTAAGTTTTGAGTAAAGCTACATTTTGTAACTATGGGCAAAACATCAAAGGGGAACTAAAAAGTACTTTAACTAAAATATATATATATATATATATGTATATATATTTGTGCTTTATTATTTCATAGAAAATCATCTTATTTTAATTTATATTTTGCATTCTATTCTTTCTTTGAGCATGTGTATGTTTTATTACATTGCTTAAATTGAGCAGCATGTTGAATTGTGATTTTGTAGTCTTGAATGGAATTTTTTTAGCATGAACTTTTCTTCCCTTGTTCCTAGAAGAAATGCATTTTTGTGCATTTCTAATTCTTGAATTTGCTTTCTTTCTATTTGTTTTATCTTGTTCTTCTTGACAGCTATATTGCCTTAGTTTTTTTTAGCTTTAAAATTATTGAATTATTTTTTGAACTACAATGATATGCCTTGCTTTTTTTTTTTTTAATGACTTTTAAAAATAAATGAAAAATGATAGTTTAAGAATGAATAGGTCAAATAAAATACTACTAATAATTTTAGGTGGGTAATTAGTTTGTTTTTATGTCAAAGTTATTTTTTATCTCGCCTTTACACTATTATTTTTTCCAGCAACTTTGAAGAGCTGGTTTTAAGGTAAGGGGGGAAGGGAGGGTAACTTTTTTCCCTTTGCAAAAAGAAGTTAATAATTACAAAATTTAATAAAACTGACTTCTAGTAGCATTTAAGTATTGAAAAAATTAAATAAAATGTTACATTAAATTTGTTTTATGTGCTGTACCAAAGTTTTAATGATGCTGTGTATTAATATTGAAAGATATCTGAATTTTTTGCTTTTGATTGAAATTAAAACATTCATATTCTTTTCAATTAATTTCTCTTTGAAAACTTATAATTTACAGCTGTAAAACATTGATTAAAAAGTAAAATGGTGATAAAGAACTAAGAGAGGGGAGAGGGAGGTGTGCAAGTTTTTGCAAAAGTTTATAAATGGGTTTTTGTAATAATTTAGTTTGGGTGCAATTTGTTAGCTCAGTTTTTGGCCTACTTCTTGCCCTGTTCTATTAACTCCAAAACACATTAGCAATTTTTATTCAAATTTCGGCTTACGGCGTTATATTTGTTGATGCGCACCATCAGAACAGAGCAAACTTTTACAATGAATATCTTTTTTTCTTTAAATACGCACACGCAAAAGTTACTTTTTTTTTCTCTAAAATGTGCAGGAAAGTTATCCTGTTTTTCTTTTTAAAATATAGTTTGAGATTTTGTTTACCTCCTGTCTTTGTGTTTGAAGATACACTTTTTCCTTTTATTGTGTAATGAGATATTTGAAACACCTGAGCTATTCATTATGCTTTAATTTCTAGCAACCAGGCGACTGCTTCTGCAAAGTTGGTTTTGCTGGTATCAATTGTGACAGCTGTGATATTGGATACCGAAATTACCCCCGTTGTGAGCCGTGTCCTTGTCACAGTGCTGGTACAGTTGGTGGAACAATATGTGATGGAGAGTGCATATGCAAGGTGGCGTGGTTTTGAAAATAATTAAGTTTTATGCATTTTATGTTAATCTTTATAGATGTAAAAATCCTTTGTGTACATATCCTCCTTTACAGTGTAGATGCAAGGATGGTATATTGGAGAATACAGCTTCTTAAAAATTTAATTTTGAGACAGATATTTATTTTCAATCAGTCCGAATATGTTCATAGTACAACCAGGGGTGATTGTGCTCCGGTATTTTACCGGATTTCCGGTATTTTCATGCTCAAAAATACCGGAAATAAAATATTTTTAATTATACTTTTATCTTCCTACCTCCGGTACTTTTTTGATTTTTCGAGATTTTTGTGATTATACCGATAATTATTAATAATATTCATCAAATAGAAATGTTAAAATGCCATTCTAATTTTTTTTTTACTTTAATGAATTATTTTATTTGCATCTTTTTTGATTTTGATTCCTTCATTTTTAAAAATGCAATCGATTTGCATCCGATATGAGAATCCCATTTTTCTCATTTCTAGATAAATCTATTATCTGGATAAATTCTTTTCCATATTTTCAGTAACGAATGCAACTTTCATTACTTTATAAATATTTTCGCACAACAAACAGTAATTCTGTTAGACTTTGATTTTCTCCTTAAAATATTTTTTGGAGATAATTTGTACAACGCCTTCTCATAAGTATCTTTATTACTCATTTAAAATTTAATTAAATGCATGCATAAAATTTTGACTAGAAACTATTCGAACATATGAAAGGTGTCTTTTTTGGTTATGAAAGGCAATTAATTATTATATATGAATAATTATAAAATTAGGCGTGCTTAAATAATAGGGGCTTTGGTTTACCCCCCCCCCCCATGCACACATTTTCTCTTTAAAACTTTCAGGTATTTTTTCATGAACTCACAATCACCCTTGAGAGCAACATACAGGTTTATTTCGCGAAAATTTGAGCATAATGAAAAAATGCTCAAAATGGTTTTGCAATAGAATCATATGAATGAGTGAAACATAGTTTATCTTTGGGGGAAAACCATTGAAAAAATAAGTTTTATTTTTTTAAATTTGGAAGTTGTATTTCATTACCAATGCTTAAAACTTTTAAAATTGTGGTTAAAAATGTAAGAATTAGAAAATTTATAGCAGGCAGCCGTTGTCAGACAAAAAATATATTACAGTTGTAAAAAAAAATCTTCCACTTGAAAGAAGTTTAATTGCTGTACAAAAATGCATAAGTTCTTTTCTTTGATGTTATATTATTTTAAAAAATATGATGAAATTTACGCACTATTGACTTATTCATTGAAAATGAAACAACTGTTTTTTTTTTTGAACTGGGAATGTATAATTGAGAATGAAGTACAGTGGCCGCTGCTTATATGGATCCCGTTTATTCTAAACAGTTTCGATTCAATAGAGCTGGATCTTGTTTTGTGTTCGAAGATTTGATTTATGAAAGCCGTTGATTCAATTAACCTGCGTCCACTGTATACCATTAGGTTATTTTTCAAAAATTAATGATATATATTCACATTAGTTTTTAGTAATTCATAATATGTTCTGTAAAACTGCAACTGAAATGTGTGTTAATTCCTTAATGATTGTACAAAATTGTTTGTGCATTTAAAAATAATATTCATACAAGATAACACTATTCAACCTCAGATAAATGTTAGTGATAATTAACTCAAAATCATAAAAGAAATGGCTAAATTTCTTCATTGTCCATCTTAACCTGTTAACCGGGAATTAGCTATTGCTCAACTCGTTTCACAATGGGGATTTTTCTTTTGCAGCGATAAGTAATATCACACCTCAAATAATAAAAGAATATCGTTTTTAACTTATGATTTTTATTTATTTTGATAAAATATTTTATATTTTTAGCCATATTTTGTAGAAAATAAAAAGTACTTAAGTTATAAATTTATTACTAATAAAAATATATAAAACACTGAAATTCACAATAATAATATTCAAATCAGAAAGCTATTACTAACATGTAAGATACTGAAATTCAGACTAAAATGAATCCAAATTGTGGCAGCTCGAAGTATAGATCATGCAGCGCCCGTTTTCCCGTTAATAGCACCCAAGTTACAGATTACAAGAACATGAAAATTCATGACGCATCGACAATATGATGGCATATATGTAACCACTCTAAGATTTAATAGATAAGAACAACGTAGAACGTGATGCGTTCAATATATTAGGATTAATTTCTATGACAAAAAATTTTGTCAGGCCCATTGCTGTAGGCTTTTATGTATGACGAAATATTTCGTCATACCCAGTTAACAGGTTAAAGAACTAGTTGGTTTTTAGTTATGGCCCTCTTTCTGGGGAGTGCAATGTGACAAATGTTTTGCTTTTCATGTGTTTCATTTTGTATCTTTCATTCTTTATGTAGACTCATGTTGAAGGCAACAGATGTGATCGATGTAAACAAGGCTTCTATCATTTGTCAGCTGGTAACCCCGATGGCTGCTCCCAGTGCTTTTGTTTTGGCATCACAGATGAATGCACAGAAGCTGATTGGGGTGTCAATATTGTAAGCGTATTTATCTATTTACTTATTGCAAAGCCAATTTTCCTTATGTTTCACTCTGATGATATAGTTGTATGAAACCAATACCGTATTACCCCGCATTAGCCGGCATGCCGCAAAATTCAAGGGTCACCAGATTTTCAGTAACCCTTGCCTGGTCCTTTCCGACATGCCGGAAAAACCGAGATTAGAAAAAAAAATTGATTTAATACTATAATAATAAATATATGTTCAACTTAATATATTTTTATATATATTATCTTATAGACAGTTTAATTTTGCAAATATTAATTAACAATATCATTTCTGTTATTAGGACAATAAAAATATTAATTAATTATTTTATAAAAATTAATCTGAAAGGAACTAAAAATAATTTATTAAAACAAGTTATGAACAAATCGCTGTAACAATGATTGTTTTTCCAAACAAGAACCTCCCCCCCCCCCAAAAAAAAAGAATGAAAAATGCCCTTGGAAACAACACCTTAAAAATTTCCATGGTGCAATATATGTCATGATCCATGTTGGTGGGCACTCCCGAAAAAATAAAACAGGATGAGTCTCCAGTTCACCCTCATGAATAATTCAAAATGTATCTTGAAGCTAATATAATATCCTATAGTTTAAATAGGGCTTTTTCTGTTTATGTAACATGTTTCATTATTGTTTACAAACATAAGAATTATCTAGTGCAGTGTTTTAAGTTAAAATAAAAGGTTTTGTTTTTGCATGACAGAGCTTGATGAAAATCAAAAAAAAAAAAAAAAAAGTGAACATTGCCTTAATTTTTAAACATTAACTTTGCATTCTCTTTGATAAGCATAAAATGTGTCTAAAAGAAATTGGAATGGTTTTAGTTTTAAATTGCAAAGTACATTTGTTATGTGAGAAATTTTTTCTAACTTAATCAAAATCCAGGCATTTGATTTAAATAAATAAAAGATGGCTCATATATCATTTTAGTTATGAATTATTTAATCTTTTAAATACATATTTTTATTTCATAATTGTTTTTATTGCTGGCTTGATTAAGAAATTAATTTTTTTTTCAGGTACAAAATATTGAAGATTGGAGAGTTACGGATCTAAAAGGAAGTCGTGTTGTGAAACCAACTCCTGAAAACGGAAATGTTGTGATTGCTAATGACGAAGTGTCAAACTTTAATACCTACTACTGGCTGGCTCCACCTGATTATTTAGGCAAAAAAGTAAATAACAAATCAGAAACACTTATTAGTAATGAAAATCTTGCAACATATTTAATTTAGACTTTTGTTGTAGTGAGCATTTCTAGTTAATAGTGCAGAAAATCTGGTAGTTTCGTTTTACCATGTATCTGGACAATTAATTTTGAATATAACCAATTATATTGAATTTATTTTTATAAACAACGTACAACAACTTATATTCAAAAAATGTAATTTTGTTTTCAATTTCATTTTCAAGAACTCTCTCTTTTTTCAAATATATAGCTCTATTCATATGGATCTGATTTAAAGTTTACTCTGAGTTATGTTGTTGCTAGAGGAGATACTTCTGGAACTTATACTGAAAATGAAGATGTTGTTCTTGAGGTAAGAAAAGCTTCCTTTGCAAGATTTGAATTTTATGACAGTTAAAATACAAAACGTTGCAATAATGTGAGGTAGATTTGAATGCTGCTCGATCCTGGCTTTTCTTTTTAGTTTGGGTGAAAATATAAAACTTTGTCACCCTTTCCACCCTGCCTACATTTTAATCTGATTAACATTTAAAATTATCATTTATAATAAAAAGAGAATAATATTCTTTTTCACAAATATATATACAATATACGTTTCATTATAATAAATGTATTGATTTTTGAAAATTTTGTGTACATACCTAGTTATATTATTTACGTAATTTAAAACGGTGCATTTATTAGTTTTATTATTTTAAATGAAAAATATTTACTTTCGTTAAAAAAATAAGAAATAAAGAAATAAATAATTCCTTTCATATACTCAGTAAATAGCAATTTCAAACATTGACTTGTGAAAATGATAAAATGCTGTAATCATTTCATTCTTTTAAAATGCTACAATATTCTTTTTTGTAGGGGAACGGGCAGCAAATAGGGTACAATTGGGGGAAAAGAACAGAATTTGACGAAGTTGCCATTTCTGTGCCTCTGAGGGAGCAAGGGTGGTTCCTCTTGACCCCTCGTGATGACGGAACTAATTCGGTCAGCAGAGAAGATTTCACGTTGATACTGAACAACTTGACCAAGCTCTTAATCCGAGCTAAGTTCCACACTGATCAAATTGTGGGAAGGTAAGCTTAAATACATGTTATATTTATTTTCTCAATTAAACTGGTTTTAAGTGCAAATGTTTTTTTCTTTTTCTCCTACATTGGGGCATAGGCTGCATCAGCCATGAGCTCAATACAAACTGGCTTTATAATGAAAGTTGTCTTGTGAGTAGTCTAAGAAAGAGAGCGCTATAAAAGTACCTGTAAAACACAGGACACAGTTGGGAATACTGGCTGTTCCAACACAACATAGAAGACCTTGTAGAAAGCAGAGCATATTTTAGCATAGGGACTAGGCGACACTAATGTCGCTTAGTGAAGAAAATTTGTCGTCTAGAAAATGCAAAACAGAGTCACTGGGCGACATTGTAAAATCCAACATTTGGTCACTCCTGGTTTTCGTAAACGGAATTCTTTCTTTCTCTTTTTTTCCCCTTCCTAAAAGCCTCCACCGCTTCTCCTACAGCCTCCAACAAAACTTGTTCCTTTATTCTGCCCAATAATGTTGGTAAACAGAAAGAGGTGAGGTGACTCCTTCTCATTAAAAACTTTGAATTAGCAACTGGTCTTCAAAGCACATTTTCTGCTCTAAAGTACAGTGTTTTGTTAATTTATTTATATTTTTCACAATTCTTTGCACAGTTTTTTTTTTTTTTTGTACTTTTTGCAAAAAACTACAAGAAAGAGTAACACATGTACATTCCTTGAACTTATCCCGCCAGAAAAGAAAAAAAAGTTTTATTTTTGTTACATCTTTTTAGATTGAATATAATTTTACAAATATTGGGTAAAATTTTCCAATTTTTTTTTGAAATATTATTTTTTTTTTGTAAAATTTTATATCTATTTTGGGTTCCCCCCCCCCCCCAGACACATTTAATGACAGACTACCGCCCCGTGTCGCCCAGTGAAAAATCCTTAAAAAATGCTCTGGTAGAAAGTCATGTCCAGTTAAAATGCCAAAATTTACAAAAGGAAAAACCAAGCAAGGAATGATCACGGGGAGATGGGTGTGTAAAAATGTACTCCAAGTTTTGTCCTTCACAACCTCAGTAAAAAAAAATTTTAAGTGTAAATGTGGTGGAGAAGTTCGGAATGATTATTGTGAAGCTTGGCACCAATTGGCTTGGCTCAATTATACACATTTATTATCTTCTATTCTCAACTTGATTTCTTACCGAACTTGAAACTTTTCTTATTATATTTCCAGATAGACAAAACTGGATTCCATTTTCTTGTAAATTGAACACTGATAGTAAATGAGTAAAAATCAAAAAGCGACGTTTAAAATCACAAATAGATAAAGTTAAAATTGGCAAACATGTTTCAAAGGCCTAAAGCCTCCTTCTTCAGTGCCAAGTAAGAAATGGAAAGAAACAAAGCACCGGGAGAGTTTAAATAGCAAAGGAGCAAATGCTAGGCCAATCAGGTGTCAGCATGTGCCAAGCCCTGATTTGGCGTTGCGTTGTCAGAAAATTTAAAAGCATGAAGTAAAATTGGCGAGATGTGTGGAACTGCAAAGGATTCGTTACAGATATTACTTAAATTTTTGTGAACATGAAAGGCTTCTAAGAAATCTAACTCGCCAACAGTTGAAGGTCTGCAACTAATTTTAACTTCGGAGAAGCTTTGCTCCTAGCTTTTGCTAATTTGCTATTTAAACTCTCCCGGTGTCACTTACTATGTATTTTTGTAGTTACAATTTTTAAAGTTGTTTTTGTAGTAATATCTGTATTTAACATTTTTAGAAGAAGTAAATTTTTTATTTCTTTTAATGTTTTAGGCTTCATAATGTTGGTATGGAACTTGCAGCAAGTGAATCCAAAAGCATACGAAAATTGGGATCTGTTGAGAAATGTGTTTGCCCGCAAGGTTACACAGGCTTATCTTGTGAGGTATGTTCTTTATTAAAGTTTTAAGATACTAACACTAAAAGGTGCAAGTCTTTTCAAAGGTATTGGTTGCTTTTAAAAAATGCTACTCATCTACTCTTTATATTCAACATTTACATTTGAAGCAAAATACTTAATATTGAAGAAACTATTTCATATCTGAATTGATTTTCTCAAAGTCTTCGCACATGAAGAGCATGAGGCTCTAACTCCACCTTCCCATGGTTTATATATATATACATGTGGATTAGAGTAAATTAATTTTTTCATTTATTTTCCCTGAAGACTTTATCATTGCTGTTCGTTTTGTAGTTCAAATAGCTTAAGTAAAATTTTCTACCAGAATTCCTGCATTTTAAATCATGTAAAGGTCTTAAATTGATTTTGACAGTAGCTGTGTAGATATTTATTGCAAATTATATCCAAACACTGAGTAATTTCAGTCAAATTGTCATTGTAGATTATGTTTTATTAGCTGAGGTTTAGTGTTTTACTATGACTCGAATAATGTTTTATTTTGCATTGGAAAATTCACGTGAAGTTAAAATGAATACTTGGAAAGTTCTGCAATCCCCTCTCGCCGACCCTAGTATGAGCTGTGTGTATATTTTCTTATTTTGAAAATGCTTTTGGTTTTTAGGACTGATATGCAAGTGAATCTCAAACTTTCTATTTTTAGCTATGTGCCCCAGGATATCGATCCTTGACTGGCCCCAAAATAGGACACGTTTGTGAGAGATGTGATTGTTACAACCATGCTGAATCGTGTGATAATCCTGAAGGAAGGTGTGAGGTAAGTTCCTGTTTCCCTCTGTCCTGTTTCTAACTGTCTTGTTAGTGAACATTTGTTTCTGGTGTTCTCTTGATTTACCATTTTTCAGGCAATCTCATTCTCAACCATGTTTCTTCATTATAACTATTTCTTGAAATGTAGCATTTTGAATGGCTTCTTAGAAGATTGAAACTGTTTTAACTTTTATTATTTCCTCCTAAAATTGTATTAACAGCCAAAATAAAAATTAAAAATATATAATAATAATAATAAAATGTTCCCTGAAAGATAAAGAGTGAGCTTTCTTTTTTTTTTTTTTAATTTTATGTGTATTACACCTTTGGTAGAAATGAAATAAAATATTAAGGAAGTAAGTAACTTACCAATTAACGTAACATTATTTAAATACTAATTAATTCAATGAGAAAACCATAAATTTTACAAAATTGCAGTAAAATAGGGTGAGGGCCTGAAAAACTGTGAAAGTCTTTAAATTTTCTTATTTTTTCCCACGACCTTGAAAATTCCAGAAAATTAGAACAATAAGCTATTTTCCAAGACATCTTCAGAGTCCTTGAGCCAATGACATATAAATAACATCAGTGACCTTTTATACACGAAACCGTTACATAATCTTTTACATTCTGCAGAAATATGCTATTTTGCAAAACAACTTTTGTAATGTCTTTTCTTTTTTCTTCCCCCTTTTTTTTTTGTTTTGCACAGAAATGATAATGTTACTTCAAAATATAAAATTCAACCATAAAAATCAGTTGAAAATTTAAAACATTTACATTGTCCTGCTTTTTAAGATTTTATAAGGAGTAATTTTCAGAAAAAATTGTGTCCATTTATACTTTAATGAATGATTTTTTATTTAGTTTTTAGCATACATAATTACAAAAATCACTATCATTGCTATCAATTTAAATTCTTGTTTGTAAGATTCACAATATTTCCCTTTTCCACTAATTTCCAGAAATGTCTGCACCACACTACTGGTCTAAAGTGTGATCGTTGTGTTCGCGGCTATTACGGTGACGCTACCATCGGCACTCCAGACGACTGCAAACCCTGCGCCTGCCCCCTGGAATCACCAGAAAACAATTTCTCCCCATCCTGTACGGCCATCACGACGGCTACGGGCGAAAGCGACTATATTTGTGACCAGTGTCCCGAGGGCTATGAAGGCAATAAGTGCGAAAGGTATACAGAATGTGTTTGCAAATCAGCCCGTCCGAGGACGGGTAAGCTGCACTTTCTTCTAACTGCTTGTATTTATCGACTAACTTGGTGTTTTGGTTGTCTTTCTTTTATGTATTGGTATACTGTTAATATGACTCACTTCATGCAACTTTTCTTTTCTTAACCAAGTGCAACTGAAAACTAAAAATTCATATTTAGTTATTTGTTTTGTAAAAAGGTTGCTAATGAATTTACAATCATGTTAAATATATTCACAGCAAAGATCAAAGTTAAGAATCGCCACTAGCTACAAAGTGCCTAAATGATAAAAAAAAATGGCATTAAAAATGGTCTGTCCATCAGACTCATAATATAGACAAATACGCAAATACTGTTCGCAAAAAATTTTTGCTGTTTGCAGACAATTTTGATGTTTTTAAACAATTTCGGGAAGTATCACTTTTCTGGCAAGCAAAATTTTTGTCGCCAATTTTAAAGAGCTCCCAATTAGTAATACTGAACACGGAGTAAATATAATTGAACAAAAACATGCTGATTGTATAGTGTTCCGGTACTAGTTCATGATTTTAGTGCTCTTGTTGACAGTGACTTAAGACTTGAGAGAAGTACAGCAGTTTTTGCAGAAAATTTTTAAAAAGTTATTTCAATTCGTAGACAGTTTAAAGTTTTATCTAAGTTTGCTGTTCATTTCCACCTTAAAATAACCTTAAAGTGTTCCAAAATCATTGAGTAGTTGAAAATATTTTCTACCAAAGTCAAGATTCAGTGTTTAAGAGCTAATTTATTAAAAATGTAACTAATGCATTTAGGATTTTTAACTTCAATGAGTTAAAACTATGTACAGTTTAACTCTTAGAGTAAAAAAGTGGACACTATTCGGAAATAGTGGTTACTAATGAAATAGCTACTTACTGGCCGCTAAAAAATTTCTCCAGTTTTGTCCCTTAAGTTGACAGTAAAACCTGTTTGCATGAAAACAACAAACTATCATAAATCCTTATCTCAAAATGTTCTTGTTTTGGAGCATTTATGCAAAATCTTTAAATTAATTTCAGTATCGTAAATTGATTGAGTCCTAACTTTTGCTTCGTGAACTTCGCAAGGAAATGTGGCACTAAAATTTGGAACTGTGCATTTTTATTTTGAGGAAGAAATAAAAAGTGTTCCTTCATAGCAAAAGAACAAGTCATTCTCATGCATAATCTTAATGATGTCATAACCTCGGCAACATTTGCTAAACTTGTTTATCTTTCATTATAAAAAAGAGTTGATTATTGAGGGTATGGAAATAATTTCATATTGTATAATGTAATTTCTTATTTTTCATATGCTTAACCTCCCTGTTAATCTTCTCCACATTGTATAACATTGACTAAGAAAACAATTTAACTTCTAACATTATTCCAGTTGATGTCTTCTTAAAATATAACGTATTTCTAAAGTCTTACATTTATGATAGGGGGAAAAAAACTTAAAAAAACTATAAAGAATTTTTGCATAATTACACAGTCCAGTCACATTAATGCGACCACACATACTTTCGACGTCGACGTTAAATAACCAATCACAGAAGGCACTTGGTAGCACAGTGTAGTTGAGGGTATATAAAGGGTGTGCAAGGGCTTTGGAAAACATTTCTATTGTTGGCGTAATGCAAAAACGAAGCGATTTATATGACATACAAAAAGGCATGATCATTGGCTTTCAGACCAAGGGTGGAAGCATTCCTGAAATGGCGGAGTGTTTGAGCTGTTCGCTTGCCGTCGTGGTAAAAGTGTACCGTGCACTGCAAAATGGGACTGTCCAAAATCAGTTGCGTGGCAAATGTGGTGCACCAGGAGCCATAGATGACAGAGGCGAACGACTGCTGCGGAGATGCGTTCGGGTTCATGGACGGACTACCATTGAACAACTGATGCCCCAGATGAACCAAGGGGCTACCAACATCCTCCCAAACCGCTGTTTAGCGGACGTTGCTGCGTCTGTGCTTCCGAAGCAGAAACCTAGTTCATGCACCGATGCTGACTGCTGTCCATCGACGATGAACCCTGGAATTTATGCACCAGTACCGCAGCTGGACGTTCATTGATTGGCAACAGTTAGCATCTCCATCGGACAGATGGACGTTGGCCTATGAGGCGTAAAACCTCTGAAACCAAACATCTTGCAGCATTGTCTGGATGGTCCAAGCTGGAGGTGGGAGCATTTTGGTCTGGGGAATGTTTTCCTGGTATTCTCTGAGTTCACTCATCATTGTGGAAGGCACGATGGATCAATACAATTGCGCTTTGGTCATTGTGGACTGTGTCTACCCCTATATGTGCATTGTTTTTCCTCAGGATAATGGCATCCATCAGCAGGACAATGCGAAATGCCATACAGCAGCCAGTGTAGGTGCGTGACTCGAAGAGCACCAGGATGAGTTTACCCTTCTCCTCTGGCTAGCAGACTCTCCTGACACAGTCCCAAACGAGAATATGTGAGACCATCTTGATCGGGTTATTCGAGCCATGGATCCTCACCCGCGTAATCTGGCGCAGCTGGCCACGGTATTGGAGTCGACATGGCTACCAGTGAACACCTTCAGGGCTCTAACTGAGTCTCTTCACATGCACGTCTTGCAGCAGTCTGCTCTATGAAAGGTGGCTAGTCTGGCTTTTGACAGGTGGTCACATTAATGTGATTGGATTGTGTATTTTTTGTTTTATTTTGATTTCATGAAATTTTCCCCTCATTGGTACAATATTATAGTCTGTTACTTTAAAATGGGCTTATCAAAGTTACAAATTTTGTGCCATCTCTATGGAAACCTAACCCGATAAACCTAAATTAAATGGATTGCCTTTCCACTTTCCATGGAGACGACGTAAATTTGTGACCTTGATATGCCTATTTTAAAGTTACATATTATAGCTAAAGACATGTAGGTGATGCTAACGGTGAAATCTGAAAATGGTTTTGATAAAAGAAAAAACTCAGGTTTTGAGGGTCAACTCTCCACAACTTTTGGTTTTAACATATGTTGCCGGTTCTAAAATGGCAGTTTATATTCATAAAAAGACTGTTATACCCCCTCCCACCTCCTGTTATAAGTTTGATTGACCCCCTAAATGATGGGCTTGTATGCAGAAAGTGTTGATTATATTTTCAACCCAAATGCTTCAGGCTAATGTTGTCAATATTTTAAAGTATATATCAGTAAAATGCTTCAGGCTGATGTTGTCAATATCTTAAAGTATATATCAGTAAATGCTTTAGCTAAATGATGTGATCTCCAGTCAAACTTTTGTATAACAAGCTTTGATTTGATGACAACTTGGATTTAGTGCGAAAATCTTTTTGAAAACAGGGTTGCAAGCAATCCTGTTTTTCAGGCCATGATTTTTTTCTGAAAAACATTTGCACTAGAAAAGATAAATTCCCCAAGTTCTCTGTTACCACACAGAAACAAAAAAAAAGTAATGTTTAAAGATATTTTAAGAAATCGGTTTTTTACAAGTACCATATTTTCCAATTGTATTGCCCCATTGTATATAACGCCGCACTGAAAATAATGCTGCATTTTTTAAAAATTATGACAGAAGCAAGATTCTTAAAATAGGAAGGTCTTAAATTAAAAAATGTATGGCAAAAAATAAAATTGAACAATAATAAATATGTGAAAATCATTAAACATACAGTAACAATTGATGTTATTTATTTATTAAAAAAAATATTATATGCAAAGGAATTCTGTAAACAAATTCAATACTATATACAAATGGAATTCTATGTACATGTACAAATTTTACTCTTGCCCTTCAAAATCATCCCCCTCAGTGTCGGTTTAGAACATTTCTAAAATCTTGGACGGTAGTTTTCTGCTGCTGAAAGTGCACTGTCCATCACACAAGGTTTTAATTTTCACAATTTTAATTATATTTTCTAATAAGATCAAACTAATTTTCGAATTACTATTTACAAGCTACACCGAGTTATTGGCTGCGCTTTAGTTTCTGAGTGAGAAAATCGTGTTTAAAGCCGTGGCGTAATTACCAGAAAATAGGGTACTTGGATTTGACAAGCAACTATCGCTGTCCTTTCTTGATAGTTATAAACAAATTTAATTATTATGCTGCTCAGCAAATATGAATAACACTGCAACATAAATAATGATTCTTGCCACTGAAAACTAAATCGTACTTCGTTAATCTATGTTTACCTTATATTTACCAGATGTTCAAATGGCTATTTTGGAAATCCCCAAATTCCCGGAGGATATTGTCAAAAATGTGACTGCAGTGGCAATGCAGATACTTTTGCTTCCGATTGGTGTGACAGTTTGACTGGACAGTGCTTAAAATGTCTTGGAAATACAGGTGGTTGGAATTGTGGAGAATGTCTCCCTGAGCATTATGGCAATGCAGAGCTTCGTAACTGTCAAGGTAAGGATATGTTCATTTACCTTTATCACCATTTGGGATACTGATAGAAAAGTCAATGGAAATATATTGAATGTTTTTTACTTTGTGTGATTTTGTTCATGTGTGTGTATGTACAAGGTCTGCTAAAAAAGTATCTAACCTTTTTTTGTGTGAAAACTAGATGAATATGAACCAAGGGCTCTTTCATGAGCTGACCTTGATTGCTTGTGCACATGTGGGAATTTTTTCCAACCTGTCGATAGTGTGAGTCGTTCACAAGCAGGATTTGGGTGTGGTAGAGGGTAGTGCTCCGTTGGATATCGGCAGGAAAATTTCAGAACAACACCAGTGCTGCATCATCAAATTTTGCCAGAAACTGCAACAGCTAAGCAAAAATTATCCACAAGATGCATTTGTCTTTCGGTGGTGATCCTATGGGCGCCTTGCACATGATTCAAACCTTTTTGATGATAAATCATTCTATGATTTAACTGGCCCCTGACTCTACTGATATGGTCCCCTGTAACATATGGCTGTTCCTTAAACTCAAGAAATCATTGAAAGGATCTCGGTTTTAGACAAGAGATAACACTGTGACTGTCAGGACAGTCGAAGTAAACTCAGTTTAAAAAGAGGCTTTCGCAGAATGCTTCTTACAATGACAGTACTGCTCTGAAAAGTGTGTGTAGTCCCAAAGAGATTACTTTGAGGGTGATTAGGTTTGCAGAGTTCCAGGTATGCTTGGTTTTTTTTTCTTCAGCCAAAAGTTGGGTACTTTTCTCACAGACCTCGTCTGTTTTAAATATTGAATCAATTTGTATGCATTTAGTTTTAAAAATCAAATCAATGTTTCCAAGAAATCTTCAGTGAAAATTCAATTGGGATGTACAAAGTAAATCAAACCAGTTAAAAGTAGCTTTCACTTTGAATTCTTAAAGTGTGAACGTTCACACAAACATTTCTTTCTAATTTTACCTCTATTAATTAATTTTTCAAAGTTTTAAGATTCTATTTCAATGTTCAACTGCTTATCCAGGTATTTATCTCTCATGTACTTATAATTTTTCCATTTTCATTTTTCTGAAAATTAAATTATAATTTTCTTAATTGAATTAAAACAACAAAATCTTTTCATAATTGAGAGAGTGATTACTTGTATACAAACTTACTACTTTTGCTGCATTTTTATCAATACAAACGCTGTGTTTCTAATTTGATACAATGATACTTTACAGCCTGCAACTGTAATCCACATGGTTCCATGAGTTCTCAATGCGATTTAACTACAGGCCAGTGTGTCTGCAAATTAGGTGTAACAGGGAGAACATGCAATCGTTGTGCAGTAAGATGACCTTTCCTCTATTTATTGTTTTAAATTTCGTTATTTAATTTTTTTTTTTTGACAATTTTACTTTATGTACTAACATCTTTGATAAAGTACCAGAATTCAAAAATATCTGATGTTTTGATAGCTGATACTTTTAATTAGCACAAACTAAAGGCTCTAGATAGTAAATGCATCTTCAAATCACTATTGTTTAGTTCCTCGTATCATTACTATAATATCTAAGCCTCAAATAAATCCTTCTTTTATTATTTATATCTAAATGAACATTTTATGTAAAATTATATGCATTTTGAATGGTATTTTCATGTGAATAATATTTACAATCCTTTGAAATGTGATAATTCAATATAAAATGTAAAATTACTTATATTGGCATTGGTTAGCATATTGGATGTTGAGATTTTATTTTCTGACCAATGTCTAATATTTTACTTGACACTTTAATCTATATTAAAATAATAAATTTATCAGTATTGAATAAAAAAAAATTATATCACTAAATTAAAATAAAGTGATGATGCATAAATAGACCAAATAAATAATACACTGCTACTTTTTGAATATTTCAATAACAATTGAACAATATAAAAAGGATTAATGTAATTTTTATAATGAAAATGTCGTAATTTTGTAAATATCAAAATATTAAGATGCTTGCAAAATAAATATTAGATATATATTGTAATGGAGATCGACTGATATATATCAGCAAATCCTGACCTAAACATAGTAAAACTGTTATTAGGATGGCTTTGGTAACTTGGAAGCAGGCTGTGTGCCTTGCAAGTGCAACATTATAGGAAGTCATTCCGAAGTTTGTGATTCAGTGACTGGACATTGCAACTGTAAACCAGGTGTGTTCGGCACAACGTGCGATTCTTGCCTAGAAGGACATTTCGGATTTTCAAGACAAGGTTGCCAAGGTATGCAATGATTTAGAATCTGTTAAATGTTTTAAAAAGAGAGCTTTTGTAAAGCAAACTTCAGTGGCATGCCCCAAATTTTTTCCCGAGAGGGGACAATGGTTTCAAAATGAGGTCAACGAGGTTTCAAAATGACTCCCCCCGTCCATGAAAACATGACTCTCCTAGGAAATGTTTTGACATTGAAGCTTTAAAAACAAAATTTTAAATTATTTTTGGTAATCCTAAAATTAAAGGAGGGGACTTTGAGCTTAAATAGATTTAAAAGCTATATTTGGAGATATTTTATTGATATATACATTTCATACTGGAAATATTTTGCAGCTGAAGTCCAAAAACTCATTTTAAGCTACTTTCGGCCTAGTTGTAGGGAATAAGTGGAATTTTTCTTCGGAAATTTTCTGAGAAGAATAATTTAAAAGATTTTTTGTGACATTAGGAAAAAATTTGGGGAATGGGTGCTCTCTCCCAGAAATGTTTCTGAATCAAAGGCGAAAAAAGCAATGTTTGACTCGATTTGGTCTTGTCAAGGGGCTAGTCTTGAGGCTTCCTAGGGGGGGGTAGAGGGGGGGGGGCGAAAGCCCCTTAGCTCCCCTCGTGTCTGCACCACTGGCCAACTTTATAATTTTTCCAATTAAAAAAAGACTTTACTTGAAAGAGGAATATGACTTCAATATTAATTCACTTTAGTGTTTAAAGATTAATATGAAGGGGGATGGATGTGCTTACTAATGTAACTCATCTGTTTTCAAAAGTGACTGCAAGTTATTACATTGTTGCTTTTATTTATGTAGAATGCAGATGCAATCACTTGGGTTCTATTAGTCTTCAATGTGATGAAAATAATGGGCAGTGTTTATGCAAGCCAAGAGTAACCGGGAGAATGTGTGACAGATGTGAGGTATGTACTATTTATATTGAATTATATTTCATGTAAAAAAAGTCTTTCAGATCATTTATATAAAGGGCTGTCCATAAATGATGTCACATCTTTTTTTTTTTTTTCAGCGTATTTGACACCCCCTTCCCCATGTCACATTTCACCTTTTTCAGCTATGTTACGCAAACAAAGTTTTAAAATATTTTTATTTCACGTTTAAGTCCTACTTCTAATATGGATATATATGAGTGCACATACCTATTCTTTTGAATTATTAAAAATACACTGATTATTTAATAGAGGTATAAAAAAGTCATTTAGTGCACACCACACATCATATTGTTTTTTCTTTAGTAAACACATGCACCATATTTTACTTTTGCTCATGTTAATGACCTTAAAGCAGCCTCTCCTCTTTTAAATAATTTATTGCCTATCAAAAATCAATAGAATATTAAAATAAAATGAAATTTGAGGAATTGTATGGATTTCTAAGGAAATGTGGGTAATAAAACCTCCTCTGAGAGAAAAGCCTGATTATGTTCCCAGTACCGAACTTAAGGGGGCCCTGGGGGCCTGTGCCCCTCCCTAAGGGATGAGCATTAACTATAACCTTAACTATTTTTTAATTTATTTCTTCGTAACAAAAATAAAACTTTTGAAACTCTTTCTTTTAACGATACACATAAAACATGCTTAAGATTTAGTAGTAAATTGACTTAAAATGTTTTTAAAGAGTTAATTAGCATGTAATATTTTTGTACTTTAGGGTACAGTAAGTGGCTTTAATGGCTCTTTAAAAACGTTTTAAAGAATTCTCTTGAGACCTTTTTTCTGTTGAAAATTGTAAGGGGATAGCTTTTTTTTACTTTTCTGTTTCCCCTCCCCTCCAAAAAAAAACCTTTCTGTATCCGCGCCTGCATTCCCTTTATTTCCCACATTTACTTAATATATCGCCTTTAAAAAAATGAATAACTTCTAAAAAGCTGCCCGCGGATAACCTGGAGCTTACTGCATTTTCAATTGTATTTAAATTTGAAGTGCAGCATGCTGCCATTGAAATATTTGGCCTAAAAAATAGATACTTTCTAAACCATTATTTCTTTTTTAAGGATGGCTACTGGAATTTGCAATCTGGTAATGGTTGTGAAGAATGTCATTGTAACAGAACTGGCTCGATGGCAACAATTTGTGACAAAAACACTGGTCAGTGCAACTGCAAACCTGGTGTTGGAGGTCAATTCTGTGATCAGTGTTTGCCAGGTTATTTCATGTTTTCACCTCAAGGCTGCAGAAGCAAGTATTCATTTTCCTTTCATAAAATATGTAATACAAATTAAATTACTTCTTATAGGGTGTGTTTTCGTTTTGGTTTCTATTTGATCGTATGCCAGCCAAATTAGACTAAATTTTCAATGGTGAATATATATACAGTTTATAGTTCAAAGTTTGCTGGTCTAGTGAACTTCTGTGATTTGTTCTTAAAAAATAATTTTTAACTTTCTTTTTATTTGCAATACACCGTCAACTCGGCTATTTCGATCCATGGACAGCTGTTTCGAGCTTATTATGCTCTCATCAGCATGGAATACGAAAGTAGTCGAGTTGGAGGTAAAAATCCTCTTATAAAGCAAAGAGAGTCAAAAAAAAATGGTAAAACAGCTGTCCATGGATCGAAATAGCCGAGTTGGTGGTGTATTGCATGTTTCTGCCTTAGCCCTTGCTTATGGGTGGTTACTCACTGCTTTATATCTTTTTATTGTTATTTTTTTCGAATAAAATGCTCCTGTCACATGGTGGACACACATTTGCGCATCAGTTCTAAAACCTCTCAATTCTAGCAAACTGTCCTCCAAATCTATATTGTTTACAAATTTCCAAAATTAAGTCTTTTCTTTTCTGTTAATAATCTTTTTAGAAACAAATAAAGCAAGAAACCATAAAAAATCAGACATTTTGTCCTGCACATGGTAATTGTATATTTAGTTTCAAATGTAAAAGTTAAAAACATGATGAAATTTCTTTTTCTTATTACATGGTTTGAAATTAAGTATAAGGCAAAATATCTAATGTTTCATGGAACGGTTCATTAAGGTTTTTGTTTCAAGCTAAGAACTTTTACTTTCTAACATAATAAAAGAAAAGAAATATAACTTTATGTAGAGTATGCATGTATGTATTAAGACAAAAATTTAGCTCATCTGTATTGCTTCTATTATATAATACAGTTGTAAAGTAAGTTTTAAAAAACAAAACTTTCCTTTCCAGAATCAAAGTTTGTTGTAACCATGTTCATTTTGTATGCTCTTAATTTCTAGGATGCGACCCTTGTGATAGACCAGGTCATATCTGTGATCCCAACAATGGCCGTTGTGTTTGCCCTCCTTACACTACAGGACAAAGATGTCAGAAATGTGTGCGTAATGCGTGGGGGTATCATCCCATCAATGGCTGTAAGGTAAATAAAATTTAAGTTAACAAGCTGTGTTATGTTATGCCCAGTGGCGGATCATAGGATTTTGAGGCCCCAGGCGCTACCTGATCCGGAGGCCCTTCTATTGACGGGGGGGGGGGGGGCAAATGGATAGTTTACTAATACGAATGGTGCAGATGTGCATGGACGACCTACGCAAAGGTTTGCGGTACTTCAGGCTATCTTTTAAGATGTTCAGTGGTGAAGATCTCTTCGAAAATTGAAAACTTAAGGGTTTTTTTTTTTTTTTGAAGTTTTATAAAATCTGCGCTTTATGACGCTGAGGGGGATCGACTTTTTGGTTTTGGATCTTCTGTCCGATTTTCCCGAGGGAAAGAGACAGCTCGGTAGTTCTCAAACTTTTGACACAATAAGGCTTCAAAAACGCAAGTAAGATAATATTTGGTGAGATTAGAGGAACGAGATGGAAATTTAGCAGATTTCCCTTAAAAATAGATTTTGAAGCTTTATTTGGCTACATCAGAAATTTGGCAGCTTTTTCGTCTAGTTACATGATTATTGCTCACATACGATTTGCATCTCGAAAGATAATTATAAGCAGAAAAGCTACTTGGTTTTTAGATAAAAATTCCAAAAATAACATAATGGCTCATAGTCCGAGAGCCAGTAACAGATATATATGACCAAGTTCCTCTCAAGTGATAATTAGTAAAACGCAGCAGAAAATCGAACTATGAAGCCTCGTGAATGTCAGCTGAGGCTCGGTGGGGGGGATAAGCAGTTGGAACCTCTCACGCTTGAAGAAAAAAAAAAAAATTCACTCATTTCCTTTCGCCTAAAAATTTACCAGATGATAGCTTATACGTAACTATTGATAAATATATACGTCAGCTAGCTGTATCTCGGTGGAAAAATTGTCAGCTGATACTTTGAAGGTCGTTACGTAGAAGTTAGCTAGAAGCATTTACTGACTACACTGTTCGACAAAAAAAAACCTTGAAAATGCTTCTGGTATTTTGAAGGCTGATTCTTATGTAAAATGACCCCCTGAATCCGAATATGACCCCCGTTTTCCCCCATCACGTCCCAATTTTTTTTAAAACGCCCCCCTTTTTTTTTTCATTTTTCCTTAGTTTCAGGGCTATTATTTTTTTTTTTTTTTGGAGGGGAAAGGAGTCTTATATTCACCAATAAATTTTTTTGGATGTCAAGAGAGACTCAAAGTTTAAAATCATGAGCACCGAGAAAAAATCGGGGAACTTGGGGGGGGGGGGCGTGCCCCCCCAAAATATTTGAAAAATCACCAAAAACGATCTTTTTATTCTAGTTTCTTTAAAAAGACCTTAAAAACATTTTTTTCGGTGCAGAATCAGAGTATAGGATCCGCTCCTATGGCTCCTGGGTCAGAAAAAATTTTCACGCTGTAAAATTTTTAAAAAAAAATAAAATAATGCTTTAAAAATCGCACTTTGCACTCGAGTTTTAAAGCAGGTCTTCAGCCAAAAAAAAACAAAATTGTGGCTGATTCTTATGTCAAATGACCCCCTATTTCCAAATATGACCTCAGTTTCCCCCCTCCACCCCCTCTTTCCAGAGTCCCCCCCCCCCCCAATTCAGAGTCATTTTACTAATTCGGAGGGGAAAAATACATTACGTAACCCGTTAACATAATTCTAAAAGGCAACAGAGGTTCAAAGTTCAAAATCATGTACATGTGTACCAAAAATATAAACTAGGGCGGTATACCTCCCCCCCCCCAAAAAAAAGAAAAGAAAATTCAATACTCTGATTTTTCACAAAAAAAAAAAAGTTTAAAACGTCTCTTAGAAAAACAAGAAAAGAAGGTTTTTTTTGTGTGTGTGGGGGGGGGGGGGGGTACACCGCCATAGTTTATATTTTTGGTACACATGAACATGATTTTGAACTTTGGACCTCTGTTGCCTTTTAGAATTATGTTAACGGGTTACGTAATGTACTTTTCCCCTCCGAATTAGTAAAATGACTCTGAATTGGGGGGGGGAACTCTCTGGAAAGAGGGGGTGGAGGGGGGAAACTGAGGTCATATTTGGAAATAGGGGGTCATTTGACATAAGAATCAGCCACAATTTTGTTTTTTTTGGCCGAAGACCTGCTTTAAAACTCGAGTGCAAAGTGCGATTTTTAAAGCATTATTTTATTATTTTTTTTTTTTAATTTTACAGCGTGAACATTTTTTCTGACCCAGGAGCCATAGGAACGGATCCTATACTCTGGTTCTGCACCGAAAAAAATGTTTTAAAGGTCTTTTTAAAGAAACTAGAATAAAAAGATCGTTTTTGGTGATTTTTCAAATATTTTGGGGGGCCACGGCCGCCGCCCCCCCCCCCCCCCAAGTTCCCCGATTTTTTTCTCGGTGCTCATGATTTTAAACTTTGAGTCTCTCTTGACCTTCAAAAAAATTTATTGGTGAATATAAGGCTCCTTTCCCCTCCAAAAAAAATATAATAGCCCTGAAACTAAGGAAAAATGAAAAAAAAGGGGGGCTTTTTAAAAAAAATTGGGACGTGATGGGGGAAAACGGGGGTCATATTCGGATTCAGGGGGTCATTTTACATAAGAATCAGCCTTCAAAATACCAGAAGCATTTTCAAGGTTTTTTTTTTTGTCGAACAGTGTAGTCAGTAAATGCTTCTAGCTAACTTCTACGTAACGACCTTTAAAGTATCAGCTGACAATTTTTCCACCGAGATACAGCCAGCTGACGTATATATTTATCAATAGTTACATATAAGCTATCATCTGGTAAATTTTTAGGCGAGAGGAAATGAGTGAATTTTTTTTTTTCTTCAAGCGTGGGAGGTTACAACTACTCATCCCCCCCACTGTGCCGCAGCTGACGGTCATAGGGCTTTATGATACTGTTGTCTGATGCGTATGGCCAATTATCTATCGAGAAGAAATAATTAACCAAATTTTCACCTGGCTCTCGGACTATCAGTAATGGCTGAATTAAGGACGACTTTTCTTCCGCCAAAAACTTTTGTAGATTGTAATGCTTTTATCTTCTTCATCTTATAAAATCTTAAGACCTATAAACATTTCATAGACTTGAATAATATAAAAAAAACTTGAGACAATTGAAATTGTAATTGGACCTTAATTGATTCAAAAAATCTAGGTTATGCACTAAAAAGTTATTGTAGGAATTCTAATTTTGTTTACAGTTGCAAGCAACTTCAAATATTACAGAATACTTACTCTATTGTAGTTAAAATATAATAAAGTTATTTCAAAGGAAAAAAAATGCTTAAAAATCAAGACAAAAACGTTACTTTTTTAGAAGTAGAAGGTTAATATTACTTATTTTGTTTTACACAGTACTAAAACTTTGTAAGCGGAAATTTTCTGATTGGCATGAAAAGCAAGTGTAACATAAAGTGAAGAGAGATATTCAAAACAAAAACTGGCTAATCAGAAATTGAAACTGTACTAGTAAATGTGTAAAAAGTTAATTTTTGTATTTCTTTTATCAGTAGTTTTGTATATCTTATTTAAAAAGAATTTGAATTATGTAAAAATAAGGAGTTCAAGGGAAATGTTTTGCAACATTTGTATTCCCTATGAAGGTATTTTTTTTTTTAACGAAACGTAATCAAAATAACTGAAAGCACCAAGGAAAGAACTTGCAGTTATTTATATTTTTTTGGTAATATTGTTTACAGCTATAATTTTCGAGTAAATTTCTGAATAAAATAAAACTATTGAGTATTATGAAACTTTTTTTTTAAAAATAAATACCGAAATGAAAACTGCTTAACGCACTAAGGTTTTTCATGAGACCATTAAAATATTTAAGAAACATTGGTTTAAGCAGAAGTTATACTCCTTTGTAAAACAAAATAATTAGCATGAAAAAATTGCTCTGGTACTAATAAAAACCTATGATAAATGCAATTTGAACCATTAGATGTTTATTATACACATGAATGGGAAATAAATTTTATAAGCTTATAAAAAATAATACCACAAGGAATTTTTAAGCATTTTCTAACTGCGTAAATTTTACGAACTCCAGTATATTAGTCGTAACTATACTAAATATATTTAAAATTGTGAACCTAAATGATAATAAAACTTGCGATTTAACGTTTTTTACTACGAAATCTTCGATTACGAAAAGGAAAACAAATTTACCATCACGTCAAAGACCAGAGTTAATGTTTTGTACATCATTTTGAGAATCACAAAGCCTTTTTCTTAATGAAGGTATTCCCTTGTACTAACCAACAGTAATAAAATTTGAATCATTATTAGAAATTTTTAAAAACATTTTGAGAAATGCAATATGGAGCAACCTTTAAAAGCACGTGAATGAGGAAAATAATTAAATGAGTATAACAAGTAATTTTGATATTTTAAATACTGACACTTTTTTAATTAATCTGTTACATTAAAATCATATCGATCTTTACGTAATGAACATGAAATTATATAAAACATAACTTGATACATTATTCATAAATTAAATTTTCTATTGTAAAAGAAGAAATAAATTTTTAATCAAATTCAGAATTCACGGTTCCAACAGTAAACCTTTAGTTAATCCTACATTTCTTTAGTTAAATTCAAGAGAAAAAAATGAAACGACGAACATGAACAAAATAATAAATTTAATTAATTTACTTACCTTACAAAAGGAGTAAAAAGATGTTGCATAAATTAATTTAATTCATTTTTATTTGCTGAGTAAGAAGATAGAAAGAGACTAAGAAGAAAAAAAAAAGCTGGCTGCCCCATGTTTGTTTCCTTATTGAAATAAATAGAACCAAAATCTCTTGTGAATGATTTTTTTTTTTTCATGTACCTTAGGAGAGAAAAAGTGACCAATCAAAGCTAACTCTAAAATATATGCCACTGCCGGGACCCCCAGGAAAAAGTTCGCGCGATTCACGGAGGTCTCCCCCCCCCCCTGGGTCCCGCCACTGCCTCATGACAGAGCAATAAATTGTTCCGAACTTTCTCCACCCTCACTGACAGTGTTGACGAGTATCCCCTTTTCTTTAAAAAGGAAAAAGTAAATTCTAGTAGTATTATCATCTGATAAGAGAAACAGAGGAAGCAGATAGAGCCCATCTACATGCTTTGTGGAAAAGCTAGACATGGTTGTAAAACTGGGTGCCTCTTATGCCCCATGCTTTTGTTAAAGAAACTGACCCCCCAAGCATTGAAGGCGCAATCAGGCAACGATAAAATGGAAAGGAGCAGATAAGGGCAGTGGGAAAACTGAAGTTCGTTTTCTCCCCTTCTAGAACAAGAGAGAGAGAGAGATGAAACAGTAGCTATTTTTAGTAAAAATCTTTGACACCCGTGTCCTTGACCTTCCAATGCATGAAGCTACTTCCAATGCCACCCCCTTATTGTGTCATTGTGTCGTGCATCAGCCAAAAGTAGGGAAATGCTATTTTCCCACCCACCTTTTATTCGTGGAATTTTTGGTTTTGGACCTTTTAGCCGGATCCCGTCACCAAGGCCTAATGACTAATGTGTTTTTTTTTAATACTTTCGTAATTTTAAAAAAAGTTATCTTTGTTTTTTCTTCAAATAAAGTGTTAAATTGCCACCCCCTTAAAAGTACCGACCCGGGGCCTTCGGGAGACGAAGCGGGTAAGCGCGGCAGCTGTCCTTCCGTAAATTTTCGAAACTAATATAATAAAAATGCAATTTTAACTTGCCTTTAGTGATATTAAGTGGAATAGTTGAGATAAGGGGCTTTAACCCGAATTTTTTTAAAAAAAATTAAGGCCCTAAAAAGTTAATTTTGGGCTCTTTTTTTTTTTTTTTTTTTTGTCTTGTTGGGAAGATTTGGTGCAACCCTCGCTTCAATAGGCGCTGAGTAGTTTCATCACTACACTTGAACTTAGTGCGCTTAGTCAGAAACTCTAAATAATCCAGTAATAATATTATTTGAGTATAAATGAATAAAAGGAAACATTTTGAGACTCACAGGGGAAATCCGGAGCCGACCACCTCCCCCCCCCCCCCCGCCGCCACTAGAAATAACCGTTTGTACATCTTTGTTTAACTTTTTTCATAGCATGTAAAACATTGAACTTGGGGGTAGTCCTTAAGACCCCCCCCCCCCCCCCACGGACTACGGCCTTGCGTTTCATGACGAAGAACAGCCACTGTTGCAACATCTAGAATAATGTTGTAATAAGTAATTTTCGATTATTTTTCTTTTGTATTTACTTTCCTTGAAGGAAAAAAGAAAAAACGTTAAGACTTATGTATACATATAATATTAAGTACTATTTCGAAAGGTATAATACATATACGTACAATAATCAATACATTACATTTTTGTAATTACATTACAAAAATCGTAAGATAAAAAAAAGACACTACTCGCTTGCCGATTGTAGAACACGAAATGTGATATGCTGCTTGTTTTGAAAGAGCTTTTCTGAATGAAAGAAACAAATATATTTTGAAACTTTAAGCCTTGTCAAGTAACACACTTTTTTTAGCCTACTTTCCGGTTAAAAATAAAAGAAAGACGAAAAAAGTATTAAAAGTAGCTTACAGCATCTAAAAAATATCGCCAAGTCCAAAAAATATCGCCAAGTTAAAAAAATAAAGAGGTAAAATGAATATCGAAAAATTAAAAATTTGAAAGTAGGGTATTGAGATGGGGAATTTGTGTGTCGGTCTGTCTGTCCCCCCCTAATAACTTTTGAATGAACATTCCGATTTGGATAAACTTTTTTTTGTTGGAAAGATCTCGGCGAGTACAGCTCATTCCCATATTTGATTTTTTGATTTGGACAATTTTTGGTTCAATTTTGAGCCGTTCAAACAACCGGTTCCGCGATACTAACTTTTGAATGAACAGTCCGATTTGAACAAACTTTTTTTTGTTCGAAAGATCTTTTCAAGGATACTTCATTCCCGTATCTACATTTTCGATTTGAACAATTTTTCGTTCAACATTGAACCGTTCAAACAAGCTGTCACCCCTAATAACTTTTGAGGTAATAGTCCGATTTAAACAAACTTTTTTTTGTTCGAAAGATCTCGGCAAGGATACTTCATTACCGTATTTAAATTTTCAATGTGAACCTTTTTTTCGTTCAACATTGAACCTTTCTAGCAACCTTTCTCCACCTAATAACTTTTAAGTGAACCGTCTGAATTCAATAAACTTTTTTTGTTCGAAAGATCTCGGAGAGACTCATTCCCATATTTCACTTTTCAATTTGAACCATTTTTCGTTCAATGATGAACCGTTCAGAAAATTTTTTTACATGAGCGCATACTGAGAAATTTAAATTGAATGTTGATTCTGAACTTAAAGGCGGATTTCCTTCAAACTAACTTTGTAAGAAAACGGTTTTGATAAAAACTTTATGTTAAGTACTTTTCTGAAAAATCTTCTGTAAGGACTCTGATTCCGACTCCGACTCCGCAAACATGGCGGAAATGCAGGCTCAGAAAAAAATGACTGACTGGGCAGACGATTTTTTGTTTATTTATTCTTTTTTTTTGTTTAATTAATTATTATTACTTTTATTTATTTATTTTATTTTATTTTATTTTTTTTTTTTGGCAGACGATATTTTTTTTTTGATTACAAAAATTGTTCATTCACTAGAGCATTTTATTCTTTATTTATATTTAATAACTGGCAACGGATTAAAAATAAAATTCGAGACATTTTATTAACGAACGAGGTTTTTTTTCTTTCTTTGATAAAATGTGTTTTGATGTTCTTTGTACTTTTATTTTATTTATTACTTTTTTCCTTTTGAAAACGATTGTGAAATTTTTCTACGGAAGAACTATAACAGTTACATTCTTTAAAAGGTGTGACAAAACTTTATTTACTCGTTTATTTACTTTTTACGTGTTCATCTTATCTGATGAGAGGGGTATATTTTGCTTTTAGAAATCAGCTTTAAGTGCTATAAAGGTATGTTTGACATAATTTTCAGTTTCAGATATTCAAGAGAATATTGATTAGATGCTAGAATGCCGATGTCGATGTACGGGAAAGTAGGCTCGTTTAGTTCTTGACAGAACTTCTTGTTATTATTCAGGTTTTTTCTCCTAGAAAAACCTAAACAAAAACACCTTTCATGCAGAGCCAGATTACCACATAGGCCAACTAAGCCTAGGCTTGTGGTCCTATCTTTCTAAGAGGCCTCAATTTTTTAAAGACTTATGCACAGCAATAAAGGAATACAAACAATATAAGTATTTTTAAGAAAAAGAATAAAAACTAACAATTTAATAGTTAGAAAAAAAAACTTCCTTGAATGAGAAAATCTGTGTATTCATTCTACCAAGTAAGTAGTAGTAACGGATTTACTATATTTCATTTATAAGGGGCCCCCCCATAACCATTGGAACCCTTAAGAGGGTTCCAAAATGCACTCGATAAATGATTTACATAGTGCTGAGATGGACAAAGGGGCCCTCAAAATGCATTTTAACGGGGCCCCTAGCCCCGCTGAATTCTGACACTGAATTTTCAGGGGGCTTCAAATTATTGTGGGCTTTGGGCCTTACTATTGGTTAGTAGGGCCCTTTTGGGATTAATCACCAATCAGTCCTCTTGTCTTCAGACCTCGCCTAAAATTCTTGATTAACTATCAATTTTTGTATGTTTTGTGCATTTTCCACTCAAGTTCGTGACTTTCATAGGCAAGTCCTGAAATTCAAAAGTTTTGTTTTTGAAAATGTGACATTTCACGGTTCCGAGGCCCCCTGCTTTTCTGAGGCCCCAGGCTCGCGCCTCATGCGCCTATTGCGTGATCCGCTACTGGTTATGCCTTTGTTTCTTTTGAGCTGTCATTCTCTTAAATATAGTTAATCCATAACATCTTTTCAAAATTTTCTGTTTGTCATTAGTATTCATAGTCAAATTTACAATTTTCTTTTTATGAATACTTTTAATTTATGCCTAATTTATCAATTGTACGAAAACTTCTTTATTTTAATGTAATGTTTTGAAACATTTGTATGCATAGGGCTAAACGCTCTCCTATGTTCATAATAAATTTTCTTTATGTTTGCCTTTGTTCATTATTTCATAAACCCAAAATTCAAATTTAACATTTTTTCATGGGACAACCCTAGGTTTCTGATAAAGTATAGCCTAAATTTTAAAGAATTGTAATTATTTAAATATTAAACATAATCAAAATGATTAAACATAATGTCTGAACACACTGGTGTTTTACCTTCTTGATGTCAAAATTTTCTTGAAAATTTGTTCTTGTAAAACATTGGTCCGCAAACTGCATATTATCTATAATAGTTTCAAAAAAAATTTTTTTTTCTCAAAACGTGCTGGTTATTTTTATTTGGTAACTTAAATAGACCAACCCGTTTCGCTCGTAGCCTAATTGATGAGCTAAGAGATTTTTAAAATGTTTCATCGATGAAATTCTTTTAAGGGATAAGAGTGTGTATTAGTGCACAAAAGTTTTTAAACTTAACTTTAAAAAAAAAATTTTAACGTTTACTTCACATTTAAGAATTGAATAAATACTGTTGTGCTTGAAAAATAAAAGAGGACTAATCAACGTTTTATTGCACAAAATTTTTAAAAATCTGCAGACGCGTATTTCGGGGTTACAAGGAACCCCTTTTTCAATGCAACAAATTGCAATCTTTAGGAGGAAAAGTCGGTCATTCAAGATCTTTTTCTCGGATTATTTAGCTTTATTTGTAGTTTGTCCTTGCCTTAAATCCATGAGCTTGAGTGTGTTTTGATGAACTTAACCTCTTTTGTCAATACTTTTCCCTATTATTATTTTATCCTTATTTTATTTATAACCATATTTATTGTAAAATAACTACTGCATACACATTTACTTTTGAGCATTACATAAAACCTTATTTACATTTTCTCCAGCCTTGTAATTGCAACCTGCAAGGCTCCCCACAACAGAACTGTGATTCCAACACTGGCAACTGCATATGTCTTGAGGGTTTTGAAGGCAGACATTGTGATCAGTGCAGACATGGATTCTACGGATTTCCTCAGTGTAAAAAATGTGACTGCAATTCCGATGGCACGATAGAGTCTCACTGCCGAGACAATGTCTGCCAATGTAATAGCAGAGGAGATTGTCCTTGTAAGGTAAAGTTTCTCCATTATTTTATTTTCTTATGTTTTCCTTACACATTAAAAATAGGCTTTTTATAAAAGTCAACAATGTCCAATATGGGTCTCTCACGATAACATTTGTGTAAAAAGTACCTCAGTATGCTACATTTGAGCCCTTGTAGCTTAACCTTTTAGAACCGGGCTGCTCATATAGAAATTTTTCTTTCGACCCAGGTAGTACGACAGTTGAACCACAGATTCCTTTTCCATTGAAAAAAGAAGGTATAAACTATCGTACCAGACGTATGAAACCTTGAAAAAATCCCCGGCCCCAAAGGGTTCGAGTGAAAATTTCAACCCGTCCTCTAGAGAAAAAAGACTTATGGTACAACATGTGTACCGCCCGGTTCCTAAAAGTTAACACTTTCTCCTTTATAACTAAAAGAAACACTACTTATTGTCTTTAGTACAAAAATTCTTTTAGTGCTTCTATTCAATTTTTTCTTCTTCTAGGAATTGGTCAGGGGACAAAAATGTAATCAGTGTGTTGATGGAGCATTTGGTTTAACTGCAGAATCTTCTAAGGGATGCTACGAATGTTTTTGTTTTGGTAAAACGCGTGTGTGCAACCAAGCCTCTATGTACTGGACAAAAGTAAGTTTTTCACTGTGGAATTAAAAGCTGAACTTTGAAATTTAAATTAATGAGAATCATTCTTATTTTCATAGAAAAACACTTGTTGTCACAGTTAGATTTTATGTTTGAACAGTTGCTTTTGAAATTAAAATATTTTGAAATATCTATTATTTCAAATGAATTTCATATACTGTCGTCCCCACTTTATCAGGTAACGGATAATCGCATATCCTGCTTATACGAATAAAATATCCTGGAACCAAATATTTCTTATGCCATAGAAGTAATGTTAGATAGCCTCGCTTAAACGAATACCCCGCTTAATCGAATAATATTTCTTGGAACAGACAGTATTCAGTTAAGCGGGGCCGACAGTATTTTCTAAAATGAATAAACTTTCTATTATAAAAGGTTAATTGGTTGATAAGTTTTTACATTGACAATATTGATGTTTTTGATTGGGGGGGGGGGGATAAGGTTCAAAAAGGTAAATGTAATACCTCTAAACAGCAAGAATTCTGATTTGTGAGTATAGTAATTTTTATTTCAATGAAGGTAAGTTTTAATCGTTGAATTTTTAAATCAATTTTACTATGAATGTTGCATTTTTAAAAAATCTCTTTTATTCTATATTATTAGTGGGGGAAGCTATACATTTCTCTCTCTCTCTTTTCCCCCTAGATCATACTTCCACCTCGAGACATCTTCATGGAAATTGGAGCCACTGAAATTCCCTCCATTCTTGGATTTCAAACTTTCCCTGAAGATTTGACAATAAAAAGAATGGGAATACCTTATGTTTTAGATAAACCCATGTATTGGAGTTTGCAAAGAGACCAGTTGGGAGATAAGGTAAAAATATTATTTGTATGGATGCGTTAGATTTTGAAATTTTTTACAAGTATTATTTCAAAATACTTTGAATGGCTCGTTATTGAACTAATCCACAGGGGTATTTTAGCCATATTTATGATTTTGAAATTAAGCTCGAGTTTTTGTTGCTTTCTCAACACTTTAATTTAATATTTTTAAGTATTATTTTAGGTCGAACATTATTTACTAGTAACTTGATGTCTGAATGATTTTTCAAAAAATCAATTAATAAAAAAATTATAAATCAACAGGTTTTTTAATGATCCAATGTTTCTATTTTAAGACTTTTTTTTCAAGCATTAATTATGCAACTGTGTTGATGTTAATGATTAGTTTATTAATGTTTAATACTTTTGCCATTCAAAATCTTTTTAATAATCTTTACAAATACTTTAGGTGCTATCTTATAATGGGTTTTTAACTTTCAACGCCGAAAGTCGCAGTTCATCCGAGTTTCCGGAAAAACTTCTTGAGCGATATCCATTACTAGTTCTACAAGGAAACCAAAGAATCGTCCTTGTTCACTCTTACTCTAAATCTGATTTACGAATGCCTTATAAAGTCAAGTTTCATGAGGTAAGTTATTGGTCTTATTAAACTCATATTACTTAGTATGAATGAAATGAGAGAAAGGGGGTTCACAAACAAACCAGACACTGGGACCAGAGGTCTATTGTATTAGTATCCCAAGTCTTAAAATAGACTAGTAGCTGAAGCAAAATTCAGCAGATACCTCTTACTTACATACAATATGCCGCCAGCTCGTTTATTTCATTCAAGGACTGGAATTGTTTTTGCTTGTTGGCACTCATCAGCTTGGAATAGGAAGTAACCAAGCTGGCGGCAGAAATCACATCATAGGACCAGTTTTTTTTTTTTTTTGCTGTCTTTGCTGAGAAGATTTCTGCCGCCAGCTCGGTTTCTTCCTATTCCAGCCTGACGAGTCATAAAAAAAGTCAAAAAGAACAGAGCGCTCTTCAGGGTCCTATCCCGGTGGAACCACGAATTGTGGTAGGTACGGGGGACCCTGGAATGAGTGAAGTGGATTGAATAACCGAACTGGCGGTGTATTGCATGATCCTGCCTTAGCCCTGGCTTAGGGGCTGAAACTTACTGCTTTATACCTCTTACTTAGTGTAACTAGCTTGCAATTTGCAATACACCGCCAGCTCGACTATTTCGATCCATGGACTGCAGTTTCGAGCTTATTATGCTCTCATCAGCATGGAATACGAAAGTAGTCGAGTTGGAGGCAAAAATCCTCTTATAAAGCAAAGAGAGCTAAAAAAACTGGTAGCTAATGGGAAATTAGAATACCAGCGAGCGACCGCACTTGGTACGGTACAACTCGTAAATTTTTTTAGGCAGAGCTCAAGGTATAAAGCAGTGAGTAACCGCCCCTAAGCAAGGGCTAAGGCAGAAACATGCAATACACCGCCAACTCGACCATTTCGATCCATGGACTGCAGTTTTGAGCTTAACTACTTTTGTATTCCATGCTGATGAGAGCATAATAAGCTCAAAACTGCAGTCCATAGATCAAAATGGCCGACTTGGCGGTGTATTGCATGTTCCTGCCTTAGCCCTGGCTTAGGGGCTGAAACTTACTGCTTTATACCTCTTACTTAGTGTAACTAGCTTGCAATTTGCAATACACTGCCAACTCGACCATTCCGATCCATGGACTGCAGTTTCGAGATTATTATGCTTTTATCAGCATGGAATACAAAAGTAGTCGAGTTGGAGGCAAAAATCCTCTTATAAAGCAAAGAGAGCTAAAAAAACTGGTAGCTAATGGGAAATTAGAATACCAGCGAGCGATCGCACTTGATACGGTACAACTTGTAAATTTTTTTTAGGCAGAGCTCAAGGTATAAAGCAGTGAGTAACCGCCCCTAAGCAAGGGCTAAGGCAGAAACATGCAATACACCGCCAACTCGACCATTTCGATCCATATACGAGTACCTCAGTTTCGAGCTTATTATGCTCTCATCAGCATGGAATACAAAAGTACTCCAGTTAGAGGCTAAAATCCTCTTATAAAGCAAAGAGAACTAAAAAAAACTGGTAGCTAATGGGAAATTAGAATACCAGCTAGCGATCGCACTTGGTACGGTACAACTCGTGAATTTTTTAGGCAGAACTCAAGGTATAAAGAGCTCAAGGTATATTCTAATTTCCCATTAGCTACTAGTTTTTTTGGCTCTCTTTGCTTTATAAGAGGAATTTTGCCTCCAACTCAAATACTTTCGTATTCCATGCTGATGAGAGCATAATAAGCTCGAAACTGCAGTCCATGGATCGAAATAGCCGAGTTGGCGGTGTATAGCATGTTTCTGCCTTAGCCCTTGCTTAGGGGCGGTTACTCACTGCTTTATATCTTGCAATTGCTTCAATCAATTTCCCATATTTTGTAGAGCATGTTAACATATCTGACTACAAGAGTTAAGCACTCAGCTTACATTTTCACATGTGTATTTGGTTTTATAAAGTTTTTTTTTTCTGTTTTTTCTTGACAATCAAAGTTGGTTTGTTTTAATTAGCCTGATTACTCTAAAATGTTTCTCGCTATTTTATTGTCGTACACAGGACCTGATTACCCAAAAGGCTTGGGAAGCTTGAGCTTCCCCTTAGATGTTTCAGGGGGCCCTAAAATGACTAAATAACTGCTTAAAAGTTCCAGTTCCTGCTTTTAAATTCAGCCTTAAAGATAGCTAGTTTAGTAAAATAAAATTTTAATTGTGTTACAATGTACTTTTATGGTAATTTTGGGAAGTGATAAACCTGATTCAACAACAAACCACCCTCAGTTGCTGATGTATACATTTCTATGAGTTTGGAAGGGAAAAGGAGGAGGGAAAATCAACTTTAATCTGTATTTTGCCGGGTAATTTTTAGAAAAATAATCCTGGGCAAAATTAGAGGGCCCTGAAATGAAGTTGAGCTTTCCCTAACTTCAGAGGTTAATCAGGCCCTCGTCGTACACTAATACTGTTTTGACATATCTGTTATGGGTTTGGTTTAAAAAAAGTTTGTAATCTTTCCCCTTTCTTTTGAAAATATTTCAGGATGAATGGAGAAATTTTGATAATCCTCTGATACCTGTGACCAAAACTGTCTTAATGGTTGCTTTACAAAATCTGCAATATCTGCTCATCAGAGGAACCACTGGTGCTGATGTAAAATATGCAAGGTAACGAATGTTGAAAAATATTTTCCCTAATATTCATTCCATGTCTTGCTGCTCAGTATTCAGAATAACCCCCCATTCCCAGATTTTAAGCAAGGCATTATGTATGCCTTGTTGGTTAGGTTTTCCCCAACTGTAGAAATAGTTGTTTCAGCTTATAAGAGATCTGTGCCGTCTGATTGCGAAACCGGACAACTCCAAAATTGGTTTTAAAACCAGACGAAGCCTAACTATAATTTTAATTTCCCCCTCCCTGCACCTTCCCCCAGATTCTCTTATAGTGCTTTAAAACCTACTATCCTAGTGACACATTAACAACAAGAGATTTGAATCCTATCTCAAATTCCCTAAAAGAGTCGACTAAAAATCGTCTCTCCTGAAACATTTTCTGTTATGGAGATGACCGGTTTTGCAACCAGACGACACATCTGTTTTTAGGCATTTTTTTCTCAGGATCAGAAGTTCAATCAGAGTCATAAAAGCACATTCAGTAAAAATAGAGTTCATTTACAAAAACACTTATAATTCCTGTGCTTGTTTTGAACTTGCAGTGGGCTTAAAATTAGAAGTGAAAATTTTGTCTATATTTGGGCATTTGTCGTCGTAACTTCATGGTTTTTAAAATTCTGGAAAAGCTTCAATTTATTAAGTCCAATTATCCATGAGTTGGGGAGAGTCAACACGCAAAGTGGAAACAATAAGCTTTTTAATGAAGCATTAGGAGAGAACAGAAACGTTACAACACATACACAAAGAGACGCAGCAATATGACATACATAACCTTCTACTAGGAAGTTCGGCCATCGTCTGAAACATTGTCCCTGTAGGTGGCGCTGGATCCATATAGGATAAAACACTATACGTAAGAGGGGTGAACAGAGGTGCGAGAGGCATTGGTTCTCCAACACAATTTATTCTTTTCCTTTTTAGCCTACTTTCCCATTAAAAATAAAAGAAAGACGAAAAAAGTATGAAAAGTAGCTTAATGCATCTAAAAAAATATCGCCAAGTCCAAAAAATATCGCCAAGTTGAAAAAATATCGCCAAGTCGAAAAAAATATCGCCAAGTTAAAAAAATAAAAAGGTAAAATGAATATCGAAAAATTAAAAATTTGAAAGTAGGGTATTGAGATGGGGAATTTCTGTGTCGGTCGGTCGGTCGGTCGGTCGGTCTGTCTGTCCCCCCCTAATAACTTTTGAACGAACAGTCCGATTTGGACAAACTTTTTTTTGTTGGAAAGATCTCGGCGAGTACAGCTCATTCCCATATTTGATTTTTCGATTTGAACAATTTTTGGTTCAACTTTGAACCGTTCAAACAACCTGTCCCGCGATGCTAACTTTGAGTGAACAGCCCGATTTGAACAAACTTTTTTTTGTTCGAAGGATCTTTTCAAGGATACTTCATTCCCTTATCTACATTTTCGATTTGAACAATTTTTCGTTCAACATTGAACCGTTCAAACAAGCTGTCACCCCTAATAACTTTTGAATGAACAGTCCGATTTAAACAAACTTTTTTTTGTTCGAAACATCTCGGCAAGGATACATTATTACCGTATTTAAATTTTCAATTTGAACATTTTTTCGTTCAACATTGAACCGTTCAAGCAACCTTTCCCCACCTAATAACTTCTGAGTGAATCATCCGAATGGAATAAACTTTTTTTTGTTGGAAAGATCTCGGAGAGTACAGCTCATTCCCATATTTGATTTTTTGATTTGAACAATTTTTGGTTCAACTTTGAACCGTTCAAACAACCTGTCCCGCGATGCTAACTTTTGAGTGAACAGCCCGATTTGAACAAACTTTTTTTTGTTCGAAAGATCTTTTCAAGGATACTTCATTCCCTTATCTACATTTTCGATTTGAACAATTTTTCGTTCAACATTGAACCGTTCAAACAAGCTCCCACCCCTAATAACTTTTGAGTGAACAGTCCGATTTAAACAAACTTTTTTTTGTTAGAAAGATCTCGGCAAGGATACTTCATTACCGTATTTAAATTTTCAATTTGAACATTTTTTCGTTCAACATTGCACCGTTCAAACAACCTTTCCCCACCCAATAACTTTTAAGTGAACCGTCCGAATTGAATAAACTTTTCTTTGTTCGAAAGATCTCGGAGAGACTCATTCCCATATTTCACTTTTCAATTTGAACCATTTTTCGTTCAATGATGAACCGGTCGGAAAATTTTTTAACATGAGCCCCTACGGGGAAATTTTAATTGAATGTTGATTCTGAACTTAAAGGCAGATTTCCTTCAAACTAACTTTAAGAAAATGATTTTGATAAATAATGTATTGTAAAGTACTTTTCTGAATAATCTTCTGTGAGGACTCTGATTCCGACTCTGACTCCGCAAACACGGCGGAAATGCGGGCTCAGAAAAAATGACTGACTGGGCAGACGATTTTTTTGTTTATTTATTTATTTGTTTTGTTTAATTTATTATTATTGTTTTTTTGGCAGACGATGTTTTTTGTTAACAAAAATTTTTCATTCACGAGAGCATTTTATTCTTTATTCATATTTATTAACTGGCAACGGATTAAAAATGAAATTCGAGACATTTTATTAACGAACGATTTTATTTCTTTCTTTGATAAAATGTGTTTTGATGTTCTTTGTTCTTTTTATTTGTTTGTTTATTTTATTTTTTTTTTCTGAAAACGATTGTGGAATTTTTCTACGGAAGAACTATGACAGTTACATTCTTTAAATGGTGCGACAAAACTTTATTTACTCGTTCATTTACTTTTTACGTGTCTATTTCATCTGATGAGAGGGGTAGACGTGCTTTTAGAAATCAGCTTTAAGTGCTATAAAGGTATGTTTGACATAATTTTCAGTTTCAGATAATTAATAGAATATTGATCAGATGCTAGAATGCCGATATCGATGTACGGGAAAGTAGGCTCGTTTAGTTCTTGACAGAACTTCTTGTTTGCTTTATGTTTTATATGTTAAAAATATGTTTAGTTTCAATTTATTGATAGTCTGAATATTTTTATCACCTTGTTTTTCACTTAATTTTTTTAAAATCATTTTTAGATTGCATAATATAAGTCTTGATAGTGCTGCTTCAGAACAGTCCCAAGCTCTTGCTAAAGGGGTTGAGATGTGTAGGTGTCCGCGTCAGTATATCGGAACGTCTTGTCAGGTATTGTAAATCTAAATAAATACATTTGATTTTATATGTTTCAAAGATAACATAAATTGTCTGCTCTAATGCAGTAAACTTAGAAGCAGAATCAGCAGGAACAAATTTTAACTATTTTATTGGCTTACGTTAAATACTGTATAAAAATGTCTTGCAGTTTGAACTACATAAATTAAAAGGGAAAAAGAAAAAAATGCTGTATGTTAATCATTTGTAAATTATAAAATTCTGCTATTACTGAGTTACAAATAAGGAACTAGTTATGGGTCAAATCTTTGAGTAATCAATATTACTTAATTGAGTACCTATATTTAGAATTCTAATTAAAATGAAAACACCTGAACATCCAAATATCTTTTGCTCTGTGAGATATATTTTTGTGTTTCACAATGTATATAGATGGTACTTATCTCTATATAGATCATCATTTAATGTGGAAAATTTAATTAGCCGCACACTAATGCCACATCCATTAGTAACATAATGGTTCATCTATATATATAAAGATGACACTGTTTGTTTGTTCGTTTGTAACCGCTGGCCTAGAGCCGCTATATAGACAGGCCGACGCATCAAGCTTAAGATCGACCACTTTGGATCCAACTTATTTACTTTTACTTTCAATTTTAACTAGGGTTACCAGAAAAAGTTTCGCGACATTGCCAAATTCACATGCAGCGAAAAATTGCTTACAGTGAAAAGTTAATAAAACGCGATAACTCGCGAGAAAAGACAACCATTCACTAGAAAGACAACTGCTCAAACACGAGCTGGATCCAAAGTGGTGAAACTTAATCTTGATGCGTCGGCTCGTCTATATAGGGGCCTTACGCTGGCCAGAAGCCCCCACAACACCTACAGACCTGAAACTTGGCTCAAAAATTCGAACGTATCCCAGTAAAATGCACCTCGAAGGCCAAATTTTTAATTTCGAATTAGTTATTTTTAAATTAATTAATTAGTCTCATTTTTGGTGTATCCGCCATAATTGAGGGGGGAAAACCTTCCCCCACCCCAAAACATTATATATCGCTGGAAAGGGGTTTTTTTCTGAAAAGAAAAGTTTTAGCACGTTTCTGTCCGTTAATTAGAATAGGAGATATTAATTAATCAAATTTAGCCAATTTTCAAGGTTTAACTATGTACGCAATACTGAAACACTAGGTCCATTTTCCTGATCAGCTGCTCTTTTGTCCCTGAAGTTACTTTGTGGTTTAAATTTGCATATAGATTTAAGCCTTGAAAATTTATTCAATTTGATTAATTAATATCTCCTGTTACTTACTTAACTTTCTGTCTCTTATATTTATTTGGCGAATTGATTTAAATTTTAACATGACTTTAAGTGGAATTTAAAAGGTTGTGGAGCACATTTGAACTAAAGGATATAATAATTTTTCTTCAGAGGGGGTTAAAGTGAATTTAAATTTATTAAGTTGACTTCCTCAAAATTCGGTGTTACCGAAAATGTCACAATGGAACTATTATTGTTAAAAAAAAATAGTGATGGCTATTCAGTCCCTCATCTTCTTGGCGTCGTAAAGTTTGGCCACAATAGAGAAATTTATCAAACCTCCCAGCCAGTGAAACACTATTTTCTCCAAATCAAAGAAAAAGAAAACGCTCTGGTAAGGAGCAGCAGTTGTTCGCAGTCTAAAGAGTATTTTATTGCATGTTTAAAACATGTATTTAATGCCACCATCACTAAATTTTTAACAATAATAGTTCCATTCTGACATTTTCGGTAACACCGCTATTCAGTTACCCTTCGTATTTGGCGTCGTAAAGTTTGGCAACAATCGAGAAATTTACCAAACCTCCCAGCCAGTGAAATCTTTCTTATTTGAGGGTCACTGTTAGATTGTAATCACTTCAAAGAGCGAAAGACATTATATTTCTTGCCTTTTAATGTTCACATTAAAATCATGAAAGAATGGTTGAGGCTGAGATACCTGATACAATCGGTTCCCTATGTTAATAAATTTAGATTTGGCTACCAATTTTCCATTGAAATTAAGGTTAAATCGGTGAATTATATTAAATTTCAAAGGCAATATTGCTGTGTTCGTTGAGAGTTTTCGAAAATCTTGGCACTACAGTTGCGTCAAAAGTTCCATTGAAACGTAAAAATGTCGCTAAAAATAAATAAGTTCGTCACACACACACACATACACACGAAAAGAAGAAAAGTCTTAAGAGTGAGTTAAACTTTATTTAGTTAACTTCCTTTACATTTATTGCACGGGCATCGCCGTGCGGATACTGCTAATTAAAAGATTATAACTGTGGTTTAAAGGTTTTTAATGGAAGGAAACAATTGCAATTACATACAATGCTCTCAAAATTGCAACTATAACAGACCGTTGAATGTTTTAACTGACAATTTTTCCTTCTTTTCAAGTAATGCTTATATATATATATATATATATATATATATATACAAGTTCTGTATAGTAAAAAATGCTAAAAAAGTGAGACATCTTGAAAAAACTTGTGTAATAAGAAAAACTCAGTGTAATAACAGAATTCAATGAATCCATACTTCATCTTTTAATGAAAGACTGAGGGGAAAAAATTTAGGAGTTTCTGTCTTATTTATTTTTTTAATTGTTTTGCTTTAAAGCATGCAATATTTGATAAAAGTCTTATTCATTATTTCTTTTCAATTGTTTTGTATTCAAAGGATCCTGCTCCTGGTTACTACAGAAAACGAAAACCAAATTACTTGAACAGCAAAGACGTATTGGATTTGGTTGGATGGGCAGAGCCTTGTGAATGCAATAATCACAGCAGCTTGTGTGATAAGGAAACTGGAATTTGCATTGTATGATTCACGTTTTCATATTTTTATCCAAACTGATAAAATTACAGTTGGTTTTTCTATGCCCATTTAGTTTTTTTAAATGCAGAAATCTGATTTCATCTCTTTTTTTTTTCATTTTCAATGCCAACTTATTTCAGCTGTAGAGAATTCTTTGAAATATCTTAAAAAATAGTGTATTTTAATGCCTTTTCCTTGAAACAACTGGAGAATATGGTGGGTTGGGGAGGAATTCAAAGCATAGTTCATTCATTTTAATAATTGATTTTACCTATTAATCATTTTAGACTTGTGATATAGCTGAAAAAAAAAAATCTTTTCTTTATTTTTGTTGCCACTCCATCCAATAATGCCATCTAATATTCTCTATTAACTTAGTCTTTAGTCAGTCTGGACGACTTTTGCTGCTTGATGTCCTCTCAGCCCACTATTTTGAGTACAAACTTTGAAAGCAACTTATACATGCTCAAAATATGAACCATCTACTTTCAGATTTCTTAAAGTGACAGCTATGTTACTGAACTTCAATTTGTAATTGGCAGAAATTATTGTGTGGACTGTTTTTTTATTTTTGAACTTTTTGTATCTGATGTATTTTGAATTTAAGCTTTTGTTTTGATAAAATCTTAAATATTTACACAATCTGAAAATTTCTTTGTTTGTAAAAAAATTGTTTTTCTCTCATTTTCTTTTGGCGAGGCTTTTTCTTTAGTGTTTTTTTATCTTGTCAGATTTTATAAAAATGTTAAGTATGGTGTAAATTTTCTTTCTTTCTTTATCTTATCAAAGCATTTCATCACTTTCTTATCCACTTGAATTTTGTACTTAGAATTGTGGTGGAAATACTATGGGAGACCACTGTGAGCAATGCAAGAAGGGATTTTATGGTGATCCAAAGCGGGGGCCTTGCAGACCTTGCGCTTGTCCTCATCCATCTAACAGGTAAGAAGTCCTTAGACTTTATAATGTTAAGATCTGGGATACTATGCAATTGGGAATTTATAATGTTAAGATCTGGGACACTATGCAATTGGGAATTTATAATGTTAAGATCTGGGATACTATGCAATTGGGAATTTATAATGTTAAGATATAGGATACTATGCAATTGGGAATTTATAATGTTAAGATATAGGATACTATGCAATTGGGAATTTATAATGTTAAGATCTGGGATACTATGCAATTGGGAATTTATAATGTTAAGATATAGGATACTATGCAATTGGGAATTTATAATGTTAAGATCTTGGATACTATGCAATTGGGAATTTATAATGTTAAGATCTGGGATGCTATGCAATTGGGAATTTATAATGTTAAGATCTGGGATACTATGCAATTGGGAAAAGAGTGGGAAGTAGTAGAAAATTTCAGAGTCAAGAAAAATCAAGAAATTTTTGTATTCATTTGTTTTTTTTTTTTAATTCATACTTTAGTTCAGTAATCAGAATGTATGGAAAAAACATAAATAAATAAAATTAACTAAAAGTTAAGTTTGAAGTGTTGCAGATTAACTCGCAGATCAGGCAACGTCTGGCAAATAACAATGCATTCCCTTTAATGTTACCAATCTGAATCTTTTAAACTTCATTGCTTTTGAGCTTTGCAAAAATGTTACAATTAAGCTTTTTATTTGGAAACCCATTTAGTGCAGCAGATATATGACAAAAAAAAAAGTGGAATTGTGCCTTTAATGATAGAAGCATATAACTTGGTGTGCATATACTACGTATAATTACAAGTCATTTTGGATACGCGGCCATCTGAGATTTCGAATATTTCAGTAATGGCGGACGTTCGAAATGGTGGCCTCTGAATATATTTTATGTGCTTCTTTGTTTCGATATTCACAAGGTTAATAGCTTACGTTGCGAAAAAAATCATAGAATTTAATATCCTTTTCTAATAAAGTTCTATTGCATTGTGTGTTTTAAGTGGATTTTAACTTTTACTGCTAGGGGGCTCTTTATAGTTTTTTTTAATCGTCCAAAATGCGCAACAGATATGTGACCAAAATTGATGGAATTTTGTCTTCAATAGTAGACTCTTACAGATTTAGATAAAGATAATAAATATAAACTCATGTTTGTGAAAATTACAACACCATGAAGAAATCGTCATAATTGAATGAAATTTAATACACAGCTGAGTGATAGTGGTACAAGAAAATGATTAAACTTAGAAAGAGCCAACAAATAATGAAAAAAAATTGAAATTAGTATTTTGTGTAGCCAGCACGCGCTGCAATAAGTGCTGCTACGCGACGTGGCATGGAGTCAAACAAATTTTTAATGACTGCCTGATCAATAGCATTCCATACTGTTTGTATGCGTACCCAAAGTTCGTCTGTAGGAGCAACAAGACGATCTCTGATGGCCGCGTATCCAGAATTAAATCATTTGATGTGTAGTATACGTTTGCCAAGTTTCGTGTTTCTATTATTAAAGGCACAATTCGGTCACATATCTGCTGTACTAATTGTTTGCCTTCTTGTTTTTTACTTTCACTAGTGCTAAGACTTGATTAATGTTATTTACTTGTATGTTTTAACATTGATCCATGTTTTAACATCACTTTTTTACTCAGTTTCAGTGACACTTGTGTTCCAGATGCCTTGGATTATGTGTGCATTAACTGCCAACAAGGTTACACTGGAAGACATTGTGAAAGGTATATTTGCAATGATGATTGATGCATTAAATGTAATGTAGCTATAAAAATTGGTTTATTTTTACAAAAGATAATATACTCTTTTATTTATTAGTTAGTAATTCAGAAAAAGTCTCTTATGTTAAGTTTAGCTCAAAATATGTTGAATCTTTGTCTAGTAGAGTTGAGCAATGTTTGAAAATTTGTATTGTATTGTGCTGTTAGTATTGTATGATGTGCCGTCACTTTTGAACCATATTGTAATTTTCATTGTGCATGACAGTAATACTCACCCCATTAGATGCACCTTTTTTTCTGCAAAATGTGCTCTAAAAGCAGCGGTAAGTCTAAGAGGGTGAGCAGTGTTGGAAATGAAAAGCTGGCTGGATGATCTTTTTTTCTCTATGGCACTAGGACGATAATTGTCTGAGGAAAAATTCTACATTTTTACCGATTGTACATTTGTTCACACATTGAGAATGTAGCAATAAGCTGATATTCTACAAAGGCTAAAAGGAGGTTAATTTCACTTTGAATTTTTTGAATGATGAGTTGTTAAATTTTTCTCATTGCTATTCTCAAAAAAAGAGTCCAAAATTTCAAATATTGAATATAAATAAATGTTTTAAGTTGCTATGCATTTGAATCTCATATAGGCAATCTACTTCTATGTAAATGTTAATAAACTTCTATGTAAATGTTTTTTTTCTCTTTCTCTGATTTCTATTGGAGATAGCTACTGGAGATATGGCTTTTTATTCTCCAGTATATCAACTAACGTACTTTCTTTCAGATGTGACACTGGGTTTTATGGCGATCTATCAAGAGAGAATGGGAAGTGTCTGCCCTGCAACTGCAATCCATATGGCTCTATGAGGCGGGAATGTGACCCCATTACTGGGCAATGCCAATGCAACGAAGGTGTTGGGGGAAGGGATTGCACCATTTGTAGCCATGGTTTCATTTTGACTGAATATGGGTGTAAATGTAAGTGACTTATGTCTTTCTTTTTCAAATTTCTTCTGCTTTTAATGGGGTTGTTGTAGTTAAGAATTACAAATAAACAATTCCATGCATTTAATTTAGCCTCTTACCTGCCAAGGAAATGTTCACTTCCTAGTGGTACCGTTTTTTTTTTTTTTTAACTTAGCCGTTCATAGTTATACTATATACAGGATATCCACTCCTATCGTGGCCCAATTAGAGATAAGCATATAGTTTATTTAGGAAAAAATCTCTAAATTACAAAAGGAATTTGGGTTACAAAATGTTTTTCAAAAAAATCAAATTTTGAAATAGTTACAAAATTTTAATTTTTATACCGCTCCCCAGTCGTATTAATCATATTTAGTAAAACATTCTTGACACTGTAACGTTTAAAACTTAAAAAAATCACTCTTCTACGACAAAAATTGACTGAGTTATGACGTTTTGAAAATCAAAATTTTGAAGGACATTTTGAAGGAATTCGCATACGGTCCCTTAAGCAATCTCTCGATGACGTCATGAAATAATGCAAAATCTTGATTTTTCAAAACGTAGAACAGTGATAACAGTGATTTTTTTTAAGTTTTAAAGGTTACAGTGTCCAGAATGTACTGAGGGGCTGTATAAAAATTAAAATTTGTAAATCTTTCAAAATTTGATTTTTTTTTTTTGAAAAACATTTTGTAGCCCGAATTCCTTTCGTAATTTAGAGATTTTTTCCTAAATAAACTATATGCTTATCTCTAACGGTTTAGAAATTAGCTATTGGGCCACGATAGGAGTGGACACCCTGTATTAAGGGGGAAATAAGCTTGTTCTGCTGTCTAAAAATTTTACTTACACTAAATAACATAAATAATAAAAGAAAAAAAATGCAAAATATTATATTCAAAAGCTTAGGAACTATTTTTTCTGGTAGCAACCCCATTCAAATGGTAGTGTTTTGGGAAGGTTTATATATATGCCCGTGGCAGTTAAGAGGTTGACAAATTTACTTCATTACTTATGTTTGATTTTTTTGTGTTTGTTTTTTTCCTTCATTAGCATGTGAGGATGAATGTACAGGCATTCTTCTGAAAGAGCTGTATGAAATGCAGTTGAAGGTAGACAATACTAACTTCACAGATCTACCAAGATTGCCATGGGGCTATCTAGACAAAATGCTTAAGGAAGAGCAGAGATTAAAGGTAACTGTAAAAGCTTTAATTAACATTTTATTATATTTTATGTTTCATGTCACATTGTTTGCATAATTTTTATTACGATATGTTCAGATGCAAAGTTTTGTATGAACATTTAATAATTTCTCTCGGTATAAAGTTTTTGAAAAATTCCCAAAATTTGTAAAGTGATTTCCTATATTACTCCCTTATTTATAGTCAGAGACTATCAAAAATTGTGCAATCTTGGTGTCAGAAAGCATTTTTGGGTGCTGATAAGTTCTTTTTCAGAGTTATAGTTATACAGTCGACGCTCGTTATAACGACCACACGTTATAAAGACCATCCTAATATAACGACCAGTGAGAAAACCCCCAACTGTATCCCAATATACTCTATGTTCTACCTCTTATAGCGACCACTTGTTATAAAGACCGTTTTCTGTAGGACGGAGACGATCGTTATATCGAGCGTCGACTGTATTATGTAATCTAAATTTGGGATATTTATGAAGAGCGAAAGGACACCACAGCTTGTGTGAGAAATATGCAGTATTAAGTATGATTTCATTGTTGCACTCTTTCCTTTGAAAGAGTGAGCCATTTACTCAAGTTACTATGGTTGAAATATCCCCTTTTCCCTTCTTGATATTATTTTTGTTAAATTTCTTCATAATTTTCTTCTCTTTTTTAGCCTTTGGTGGATGATTATCAAAAGAATATTTCTATGGGCAAGGACCTTGTAGATAAATTTACATTTTATCTTGACCTTGAAGCAAAGGCTGATATGCAATTAGTAAAGGTAACACTAGCAACTTTTTAATTCTTTCAATTTTATGAAAATTTTCAACTGTAGGCTGTTAAGAGGTTACAGAAAATTTCCTGTAATATCTTTTTGTGAATGAAATTAAAAAACAAATTAGGAAAAGAAAAAAGAAGCATGATGTCTAAAAAGGAATTGTACTAAAAAGTTTTCCAATAGCTCCATATATGTGTTAATGAGATTTTTGTATAGTGCTTGGAATTAATGTATTATATGTGTTAATGTATATCTTCTTTTTATTCCTATTTTATTTATGTATATTTTTATTTGATTCTTCTGAGTGCATTATAACTTGAAATATTTCTTCATTAAAAAAATTCATCTCTTAGGCAAAAGAATACATCAATAGAGCTAAATCTGTTTCATCTGATGCTAAAGATACATATGATGAAGCAGAAAAATTACTTGCAGAAATACAAAAAATTTCCCAAAGTTTAAGAGGTAAATTTTTTATTTTTGATTTTCTCCCCTTAGAAACTATTATTTATGATGCCTTTCCTGTTTTTGATATACTTGTCTGCATTTTGAATTTACATTGATCTCTTGAATTTGAATGGTGTATTTGCTTAATAAATTAGCCAACATTTAATTAACCAAAATCAGGTTTATATTTTTCAACTTAACACTGCTAAAATACTCTGCTTCACAAGTTACCCTTATACTTTTCAATGATTTTATTTGAATCTGTTTTTACATACAACCAACTGTTGCTAACTTAATAATATGCACACTTCTTCCTTCTTTAATTTAAGTGGACAACTCAATTGTCAAATTATAAAGCTCATATAAAAGCCAAAATTAAATTAAAGAAATAAAACAAACTAAATGAAATCCCCCTTTGCTGAAACTTTGTTCACTTGAACCAGGGCTCATGCTAGCACAAAATAAGTGGTGAGATTTCTCATCCTGATCACAATTTTAAGTGGTGACTTTAAAAAATTGAAGTGGAAATGTTTTGTTTTTCTTCTTTTTTTTTCCAATTTAGTTTACTGCTTAAACATTTAAGATAAGTATTTATTTGAACAAAATAATTTTATGTGTGTGTGTGTATCTCTACTAATAATAAAGCTGAAAGTTTGTCTCTCTTTCTTTCTGTCTTTCCTTCTGTCTGTCTGTTACGCGCGTAGCGCCAAAACCGTTCGGTCGATTTTCATGCCACTTGGTACAAAATTAGTTTGTAGCATATAGTTTTGCACCTCGAAGCGATTTTTCGAAAATTCCATTTCGTTCTTTTTCTATTCGAATTCTTAGCGGAAATTCGATAAAATAGGTAAGAAATATTTCACACATATTTTCAAGTCTTATGTCATTCGAAAGCTTGGATTTTTCAGTTTTTTCGAAGTTTCTACGATCATCAGGAGAGCTGTAACAATTGTTTTTAGAATCCCGGAATTCAAGGCTTACCTTCAGTAAAGCAAGCCAAACGATTCTAAAATGGTTGAGCTCTAGAATAAAATTTGTTTGAAAAGAGAGATAAAATGAATTATTTTATCAATGGAAATCAACTTTTCATGTTGTTACTATGGTTACGTGTTCATACTTATTTTTGTTTCGTTCTTTTTCCAGCGTTGCCAGACGTAGTATTTTTGATTCTACGGTAATATTTTTCCGGCCCAAACAAGCAGCGTAGTATTTTTCTGGCAACCCTGTTTCCAATATACTAATGACTTAATTAAAAGATTTGGCGGATTTTTTTTTTTTTTTTCATTTTCATAGATTTCGCATTTCAGCAACATTGATTTTGGCAACGTTTGGAAACAGTAGTATTTTGTAATATTTTTTTAGAGGAGGCGTAGTATTTTTTTGTTCCAATTCTCTGGCAACCCTGTCTTTTTCCCGTTGAAGATGCTTTGGGACCCTGCTTGGCGCATTTTCAAAAAGTCAACTACGCAAAATAGCCAGGGTTACCACGCTTGGCACGCCTATCGCCCACTTAGCGAGAAAACGGTACCTAAAGCACATATTAACCAAATATCGTATCAATTGCGATATTGCATCGTTCTTTTTAAAGTGTTTCATTTCGGAAAATGTATTGTTTTGTTTTTTAAGCTAGGAAAGAAAACTTTCTTCTTCTTTTAAACTTTGGTAAGATTTCTGTTGGTTTCTGTTATCAACAAAATTGTTCTTATTTTCTCTTTTGTCTTATTTTTGTCCATCTTCCTTGGGGTTGCATTCGAATGTTCCAAGGGGGTGTTTTACCCCATTTATCGGGTAAATCAGTGTTTTCAATGCAAGGTGCATACCTGCCAACTTGTACATTTTGGCCGTACAATGTAAGTTTTTTTGCCTTTTTGTACAATTGTACGGTAAAGGTGTAAAATCGTACGTTTTTCACAGATTTTTCATCAATTCCAATGTTGTTGTTTTTTTTCACATTTAACTAAATTTCAAGGACTAAGCTTCTTTAGAATACATCTTTACATGTATTAATCCGCGAGGCAAAGCCTAAACTTCGTCATATTTTAGCACTGAACGCGTACTTCGCGGAAAACTGGTCCGCGTGGTTGAGACTGCAATCCTTTTGCATCGTGCAAATATTTTAACATTTGCGAAACTTTTAGGTTACATTAACATATGCTACCTTAGGTTATCACATTTAATTATTTATTTTTATAATTTATAAATTTTTTCCTCCCCATTTTACATGTTTACATTCTACCCGCGGTTCTCGTAAAATCGCTTCTTTTGCTTGACATTTCACTCCTTTAACATCTGGTCAGTGCTTTAATATTTTTGATGGTTAGAAGTTATTTGAACATGACTACCGAAGACTACTTTATTTTATTTCATTTTTTTTTTTTTTTTTTTTTTCATGTTCTTTTTTTCTTACCAGTATGCTAAAAAAAAGAAAAGTTAAAATATCAATTAAAATGAAAGAAAATTACTGAACGTGATCATGATACAGTTACAATAACTTATTTAATTTCTGATTTTCATTAAGAAATATGTTATTGTCTCAGTACGATTTCGTAGGAAAAATTGTAAGATTTCCTAAGTAGACATGTTGGCAGGTATGAAGGTGATATGAATTAGTTAATAAAAGTGATATGAATTGGCGCGACCACTTGGTGATATATCGCCAAGCTTTTGATTGCCAAGTATTTGACGCCAAATTGGCGAAAAATTTTTTTTTTTTTTTTTTGATTTAGGTTCAATTTGGCTTTTGGCGATATTTTGCGAAAAATCCACTAAATGATGTTAAAATCGACGATATTTAGGAGATTAATCATTGTAAAGCATTTTTTTGCATTGTTTCGTAGCAAACTAGGGATACAAATGTTTGAATTGTTATCTTGCTCACTCTGAGCACTATTTTAGCACTTAAGGCATCTACTAAGAAATTTACACGTAAAATTAAGTAGTGTGGGGTCCATATCAGATCTTTATATCATACTTTGAAGGAATTATATAGTTGAATAAAACTAAAATAGAGCATTTTTTCTGCTATATCAATTATTTTACAAATGAACTTTTAATTTTATACCACGGGCAAAGCCGTGCGGGTACCGCTAGTATATATATATACACACACACCAAAGCTGTTGGTGGACAAAAAATGATGCTTTTAAAGTATTCTCAACTAAATGCAGAATATTAAAAAAATCTAAAATCAGCTGTTTTTTAAATTCATTGTTCTACTTGCAGTATTTCCAGTAAACTTTGAAATTTTATTTTTATTTAGATTTAGTGAAAGATTTAAACAGTCAAAACAATGGTACTGGCCCATCGGTATCTCTTGAAAGAATTCTAAATGAAGCTGAAAGAATTCTTCGAGAGATTAAAGCTCGAGATTTTGACCCAGATAAAGAAAATGCTGAAAGAGAGCTAAGGTAAATTGATAATTTTTCTCCCTTTAAAAAACTCCTTAGTGTTTATATTTTCAAGCCTTTAATTACTAGGTAAATGTTTTTAATTATTGTTATTACTATTATTTGAAAGTTGATTTTTGAATTAATTGTTCTTAAAGCATAAAATTCACTTTAAACGCTTGTTAATTACTTTAGTCTCATCGTCAGCTTGTGTGTGTTGCATTTAGTGGGTTGCATAATATATCACTTGCAAATGAGGTTATCAATTTTGTTTTTTACTGCATGCATTTTTTGGGGGTAAGACTTCCCAATAATGAATCCAGTCTCATAAATTTTTTGAGTAATATTTTAAGATTTTAGAATAATTTTTCTAAAAAAAAAATTCTTATTTGTTTATTTATTTATTTATTTATTGCTACTATTTAGTTTATTTCTGTGTAATACATTTTATTTTATTGCCTATCTTGCTGAACTATTGTGGCTTTGCATATTTTACAGTGAATGTTCCTTAATATTCAAATATTGATTTTTTAGCTCAATTTTTTTACAATTACTTTCAAAATTAATGGAATTATAGTCAGTAATTTATTTTCCATACTTTATTCCTCAGGAAAGCCCAGAATTTGCTAAATAATGTCAAAAAGCTCACACTAGACAGGGACAGGGTTGATGATCTGAAAGACAGGATGGATAAATTGGACACTTTGCTTGCAGACTTGATAAGGAAAATTGATGAAAAAGTTAGGAAACCCGTTGAAAGAACCCTTGAGACCTACCAGGCTGGGCAAGCAAGAAAAAATGAAGTTCAGGTAAATATAACTGAGCTATAAGATAACTCAATTAAGCATCATTGTTAAAAAGGATAGATATTTTTATAATTGTTTCAGTGCATTTGCACATGACATTCATGTATGACATTTTTACTCGTACATTTGCACTTTATTCTTGGAATTTTAAACGTTGTCTTTTAAGTGTAATACATTTGAATTTTTTGTGCTGAAGTTTCCCGGTTCCATGCCGCTGATTCGGGTTCAATTCCCGGGTTGGATTTTGTTGACTCAACCTTTCACCCCTTTTGCTTGTTGATAAAATGAGTATTAAGCATGCTTGGGAACTAAACCCTGGGAGTTCCTTGTTCTGCTGACCGCCTAGTCAGAACATTTGTCTTGCATCCCAGATATCTCAGTTACAAAACTGAGATGGGCACAGCAGGCCTTGAACCCCATGGGCTCTTATGCCACTGAGTTTAGTGTTTTAAGTTTAGGAATATTCAAATGAATGTCAACATTATAAAATTTTAAAAAATGTACTAAAAAAGCCAGTAATTTGCATATGTTGCAGTACTTCCAGCAACGAATACCAATCATCATTTTTTAGATACAATATTGTTTTCTAGAAAGTTGATAATGTATAGGTATTCTACTATGTGTCTGTTACTACTTTTAAATTGGAGCAATTAGTAGTTCATAGCTTATATAAAGTACCCTTAAAAATTGGATCAAATTTGATAACCACTTAATTGTTTTTGTTAATTTATAGGCTATAGTTGCTGAAATATTTGGATTCGTTGATTCTTCGAATAAAACACTGATGGAAGCAGATGAATTGCTCATACTGGCTAATGGTGCTCTCATAGATGCTGCTGTTAAATTTGAAGTAAAATCATTTTACTATAATGTTTTTATTATTGCGATGGAAGCCCTGATCCAGAGTAATTTCTTTTGCTGCATTTCAAATGTATTTTATTTTAAGCTTGGAAAAATCTGGGAAAGTAGTTCAGGCATGAAAGCATAACAAACACCCTTATTTTTGCATTCATAATATTTGTAAAGATGAGCTAAATAGTTGAATTTCTCATTGACATTTGGTAACAGGATAAATATTCATTTCAGTTCTCACTTATAATGGGCTAAAATACGTATGGGTCATTTATCAGATATAATTGTTTTTAATTAAACCTTGTGAAATGCTTAGAATTTTAGGGATAATAAGTATAAAAAAGCACTCTTCCATAAGAAATGAACGTTGTGTAAACATTTCAAGTAAATCCATCTACTACGTCTCAAGTTTTGTGATAACAAACATACAAACTCTGCATTTTTACGTAGCAGAAGTCATAAAAACGAAGCCAGATGTCTTCCATACTAAGTGCAAAAGTGGTACTTGCACCCTAGCTAAAACTGAGAAATAAGTTTTTAAAGTTTTGCTCCTCTATATATTTGATTCAGGCGCTGCCTTTTCAAAATTCTTTAAAAAGTATTTCCCGTTCACAACTGACTATAAAATGTAGAAAGGTAAAATATGTCATAAAGAACCACTTAGTGACAATAACTCAGTTGTTGTCAAAAAATGCAGAAACCACTTCTGTGCTTAGCACAGTAGTTTTGCATTCCAGGCCCTACTTCTTGATCAGAGTAGTGAAGTTTTTAGTGAAGTTCATTATGAAATTAAGGCTGGAAGTTACGATGCTGATATAATTATAATGCTTCAGATATGACTCACAAAACTTGCTAAGGCATTAAAAATATCTCTGCCTATACATATTTTAATATGAAATTTGATGTTAAAAGTAATTTTCTTTGGTGCAAAAATATTTCTCATGTTGTAACAGTTTTAATGTTTTAAATAATATTCATTATAAATGTTAAGTCTTTTGTTTTTGTTTTTTTTTTTTTAAGTAAGAATTTTGCTTTTAGCTAATAAAGTTTACTAAATGTGTACCTTCCTAAACTAAATCCAACCTACCTTAGCTAAACTAAATGTCTGCCATCCCACTCACTACACTGTTGCTTGTCAACCGTCTAATTCATACAGTTGGAAAGAATTATTTAGTAGTGAATTTTCTTCTGCGTACTTCGCTTAAACATGATACTATTTTCTTTCTTTACAGTATCTTCCAAGGTATTTAAGAGACCTGAGTAATGCTACGAATAGATTGGAGGAATACAGAGGCAAATTATCTGATTTAAATCCAAAGTATAAAGAGAAATATGTCATCCCCGCTCAGAGGCATGCGGATGAGCTAGAGAGACAAAGCGAACATTTGGCAAGGTATACATTTCTTTAAAGTTTATTTACCACTATCAATTCTGAAAATGAAATGTAATGAAAGAGTTTAAGATTAAAAATGCCTAACTTTGGTAATTATTTACAGGAATTGCCAATTTTTTTCATTTATAAGTTTTGTAATGATCTTCCCAAGTAGCATCAACTCATCGGATTTTGCTCGGCCGATCATCGAACTCCTCATAAACTGATCCCATAACGCACGATGACATCGTTCCGATCAGTATCCGAGCACGGTTTTTGATGAGCTACTTTTCATCAGAAAGCGATATCCTTCCGATCAACTTTTCTGATGAAAAGAAGCCGAGCATCCAAAACTGATCCTAAATTCATCGGCACGGGACTGCACTGCTCGTAAATTGCTCCAAATCTCATCGTATTTCAAGCAAAACTCATCGGATTTGGCTGCTCGGATTCTGTTTGGCCGATGAGACATATTGGAGCAATTCCCGATGAGAACTCAACGAATTCAATCATCAGCCGATGAGAATTTCATCGGGTTTCGATGAATGGCCGATCATCGGCCGATGAGATTATGCTGCTCAGGTTGTTTGTAAAAGTTTTCAAAAGATCTTATTTTCCTGATATCTGTGCTCATTGCTTAGTGAAATACATCCACTTCCACTCCAGTTTTCAGCTTTGTACACTCCACTTTTCTGTGGGGCCCTCAGATGTTTGTGCAGCAAAATTTTCTGATCAATATTTCTCAAACCATTTATATATAGTGCTATATTCCTGTCGAATAATTTATTGAAACTTCAAACGGTATGTCGTATCGATTTCACGACAAACTTCATATTTGAGAACTGCAGATTTTTGACTAAACTGATGAAATCTATCATAATTTTTAAGAAATACAATCTGTGAAAGGCAGTTTGACAGGGAATCACTAGTCAAAGTATGTATCTGAAGGAGTGATGAAGCCTAAGTGGAAAAGATGACAAATAAAAATCTTAGAAATGAAGTTGGTCCTTGTGTTAACAAGAAGTTTTTAACTGCAATGATAACGTAATAATTTACTGTAAAAATCTGCACGAGCTCTTACGAGAGCTCTTTTCCACAGTTTATTAATTAGCTTTTATTTTTATTTTGTAGTTTATTCTTGGCCACTAAGGAGCTTTCGGAATTTCCTTTGCAAGCTGCAAAAGCTTATCAAAATATCATAGATGCAATACTTGCAGCAGAGTTAGCCGCTGAAGAAGCTGAGAAGGCAGCAGAGAATGCGTATAGACAAGTAATGCTTTTTCCTATTCTTGTAGTCTCTTAGTCAGAAAAATGAATCTTTGTTTTGCTTTGTTGCTAAAATATGATATTCTCTTGATGCAGATAAATTATGTACATTTTAAAGAAATGTATGATTTTTGTGGTGATGCTACTAGCTTATGCTCTAATCTTATTTCATTAAATTAGCTAAGAATGAATTGATACTCCTCTCAACCCTCTGTATCTCAACTGCTTAAGTAGACATCTTCGTATAAATATAAGGAAAATGCTCTCTAAAGTTAACAAAGTCAAATTAGTGAAAACCTGTTGCTGGTCGTCGCATCTGTATTTGTATTTGTTTGTATTTGTAATAGGGCAATTCCATTTTGAAATATAGCATCTATTGCTGCAAAAAACAGCCTGCAGAAACTCCAAATATGTCAGGTCCTTGTTCTGTTGCATGAATTTTTGTAGAACATGGTTTTTACTACCATGTAATGCAGTTAAATTTTGAAGATTTTCAGAAACAGTACTTATATGATGGTGTTTTGGATCCGTAACGGACATATCTTACGAGATGCGTCTGTTACGGAAAAAATGTTATTATTTCAATATTTTTTCTGGAATTCTGCAAAATTTTACTGTATCACCAGGTAGTAAACACCGTGTTCTTCATTAATACAGTCGACGCTCGATATAACGACCGTCTCCGTCCTACAGAAAACGGTCTTTATAACGAGTAGTCGCTATAAGAGGTAGAACATAGAGTATATTGGGATACAGTTGGGGGTTTTCTCACTGGTCGTTATATTTGGATGGTCTTTATAACGTGTGGTCGTTATAACGAGCGCCGACTGTATAGTGAACAAAATAAGAATTTAACGTATGTCTGGTCTTTTTAAGCTATTTTGCAAAAAAGTGATCTGTCTGTTACCGTGGAATTGCCCAATAACAAATGGTTGAACAATAACAGCAGCTGTGAAAAATGAAAGCACGTGCTTGTAAGAAACTTGTAATGGAAATTTTATATGTTAAAAAGTTTTTTTAACAAGTATTCAACATTGTATCATAATTTTCTAAAGCATGATTGCATGACAACCCTGTAAGAAAACAAAGTGAAAGGAAAAAAGTAAGAGAACAAAATAAGAGGTCATTCATTCATTACCAAGGCACAAATTAGCAAAGATAAGTGTCATTTTGCTATAATATGTTTCTTAATGGAGTGTCTTAGTGGAGGATTCTAATGAGAACCTTTTTTCCACACTTTTTATTCTAATAATTTAAAGAAAACTTTCAAACCTAGTTTAAGATTTAAAATTCTTATTTTCTGACTTTGAACATGAAGTTATTCTCAGAAAGTTTCGTACTGAGCAGTGATCCTCAACTGTTTTACAGCTGCTGCCCGCTTTGGGGATAACATTTCTTCCAATGCCCCCTAGAGAATTTGTAAGAAGATTGGGGAGAGCTAATTTATGAGAAACAAAAGTTTAACCCATTAATGCCTAGCATCCCTTTTTAGGGACGGTCCAAAAAAAGATCTGAATTCCCCAAAATGAACATTTCAGCCAATTAATAGTGTTCAATTAGTACCTTGGTATTGTTTCAATTTGTTATTAACAGATTGCAGCACATAACCATTGTAAAATGTGTTCTGTAGCAGTTTTAATATGATCTTTATCAAAAATGACATTGTTCACAATCTTAAGAAAAAAGCTATGTTTTCAAAGTTATTCCCAGCTTCCCAGTTTATGTTCATTGCTGATTTTATTTCTTCTTATAAAATGTCTTTTTAAATACTTTATCGTACGCAAAAAAAAAAATTTAGTAAAAATAGTAGGGTGAAGTGGGGTAATTGTGTACCTGTTTTGAAGAAATTCAACTTCTTAAGTCTCTGGTGGGGAGGGGGTATTCAGAATTTTATTTTTTTTATATCATCTTTTAGCGGCGTTTCTCTAGATTACAAATCACCCAAAGAATTTTAAAAAAACTATTTTTTTCATGGTTGTATTGCTATGTTTTTAAAACCATCTCTGAAGTACACATTTGCCCCACAAGTTGGGGCAAATGTGTACGCCGCATAAAAATCCTATACAATTCAGTTGTTTTGCTGTTGGGCCAAATAAGTACAAAAGAGCAGTTAAGGACAAAAAATTCTGTGTATGATTTTTTTATTTCCGAATTCTCCAGCGGAAGCTATGCACTTTTTTGTTGCCCACCTTCTGTCCTCTCTTAATTGGTACAGTTTACAAAGGTGAAAACAAAGTACAAAGCATAGGATTAAAGGGGAAAAAACGTCTTTAATAGCAAAATTGAAAAGAACATGCCAAAATTTGTATCTTGGAATGTAAAAAAAAAGGAATTATAGTGGCGAGTCCTGGCCAAAATGAGAATAGCAAATTTGAGTGAGACCTTCAGCAACTCTGCTAACCCATGTTGTAGGAGGAAAATTTAGCTGGGAATATCAAAACACCTCTTTTTCACTCAGATGGCTCTGGAAGCTTGGTGATAATAGCATTGCCATCAATTTCGCTAATATCTTCAGAGTGAGGGTAAACGAAAGTGTTTTCTCCATTTTTTTCAATTAATTTATTGTGAGGAGGTCAATCAAACATTTGGGAACACAAATATACGCCCTAATAAGATTGTAAAAGTCTAATAAGGAGTGGGTGAATGTGTATTCTATGTAAATTTTGCTTAGGGTAAATGTTTACTGTAGTACACATTTGCCCCAGGAAAAAGTACACATTTACCCCGTGACTGAAAACAAACCGGGGTAAATGTATACCCCAACAGTATGTATAGGTAAACATTAATTCAACTATTCTGCAGCCATTAATGAGGAAAACAACTTACCTTCAAGTGATTTATCCAAGAACTAATCAAATTTAGCTGAAATGGTGATCCTGCAGCACTGTAAACAAAAGTCCACGAAATGTGATTCACAACGAAAAAAAAACACCTGACGAAATGGAGGCAGATTGATAAGCCTTATTATCTGGACATAGGTGCAGCCATCTGAGAAGTGATCACTAACCTACAGGCTTCCAAATGGTGCCACTAGATAGCAGCTAGCTTCAGTTTTTCCTCCTTTTTTCAAATGAGTACACATTTGCCCCAAGTACGCAATTACCCCACTTCACCCTATGTACTCTCTGGCGTCTATCGTAACTTTTAAGGAACGAATTTTCTTTCCTTAATAAAAAAATTATTTTTTACATTATATTTTTAAAATTATTTTTCCTGTCCATTAAACACTGCTTGTAACTAGTATACAAAATATCTTTGGGAAAAAAAAGTCAGGCAATAATGGGTTAAAGTGATTTTTTTCGACCCCCCGTAGCTTTCACTGCCTGTAGGAACACGATAGGATGGGAAGTTTTAGGAAATACCCATTTGTAGTTTTTGGAAGTTTTATTACATTCAACGGATACAAACACACATGAGGACAATGGAACACGAACAGAGACGACTACGCAAAAGTGCAAAGTAACGAGAGCCAAGTCGAAGTTAAAGTTAATGTTTTGGTCGCTTATGGCGCCATCTATGAAAATAATGGTGGAGTTACAACACTGCCCATGGGGCTGAACCACCCCTCGTAAGAAGCATGGGTACAGAGGATGCACAATTTAGCTCTAATCTTTCACATGCATGTTAATTTGGAGCTATCAGAAAGGAGAAGCACCTGCAATATGTTATTTCCTTACTATATTATTTTTAGAAAACAACATACACTGCTTGATTATTTATTTTTAAGTAATTGATATTGCAAAAAGAATTAAAAAATTACAGTAGATTCAACACTTATTTTATTAAAATAGCCCTTAAAAGTGTGTGTAGGGGTCTGCAGTTGTAATAATTTGAGATGTATAACTTCAATGCTTTTAACATGGTTCCATCTTAATACAAATCAACATCTGTTTACTAAATTTCTAAATTTACTTTTTGATGTACCATAAAATTTATAAATACTTATTTTTTAGGCTTATCCTGAAACTGATGATGCTTTAGTAGATAAAGCAGATAGAGCTAGAACTAAAAGTCTTGAATTACTCAATGAAGCTCAGAAATTAAATGATGAGAAAGTCCCAGGTAATCAACAAAAAATATTTTGGTAATTTCTGTGAAACAAATTTATAATTATTTCTGAGATTGTTACATTATATTTTTAGAATTTATGGTGGCCAATGTTATTATTGCATTAAAATTATGCTCACTTGCTTTGTAGTTACATTTACGTTGTAGTTACATTTACTTTTGAATATTCATTAGTTGTGCTAAGAAATTTTTTTCTAACAGCATATTACATCTTTCTAAATATAAAAACCTGAAAAATTATATGTTTGAAACTATGGAAAATTCAGTTTCCAGTGTTGAAAAAGGTCGCTTTCATATTCTTACTCAGCAGTATTTTAGCAGTAAATGTTTATTTTTGACATGGTCACTTTTAATTTATCAGTTTATGTGCAGTTGACTGTTCCTTATATTTTAGTGCAATAAAAAAGCTTTCTTAATTTTTGCTATTGTTATATTGCAGGCATTACCAAAAATTCTGATTCAGTCCCCTTTTTAAATAAAGATCTTTAAATGTACATTTAAAAACTTTTCTTCATTTTTTGTTTTAGAGTTGGAAGGTGAATTGCGAGCACGTAAAAAAGCATTAGATGATCTTTCTGAGGATCTAGCTTCTGGAAAGCGAAGCAATGACATTATTAACAGAGAACTAGATGCATTACCAACAGGTTATATATTTTAGAACATGGATCTATTATGAATTAACATTTATTCTACTGTTTGTATAGGTATAAAGATAATGAACTTTGTGTAATTGTATCCAATAATTCACTTAGCTGAAAAATTTAAACATAACTGTTTCATATTTGTTGGGACTTTCGTTAATGTGCAAAATGTATTGGAGATAGAGTTAGACATTAGTTTTATTGAAACTGGTAGTTTAACTTGTTGAATTTATAATAAAATAAGAAACTACTTTTTTCACTGAATTCTTCAATATTATTTTTTTACCTGAATATTTTATAGTACACATTCAATTAAAATATTATGCTAGCATTCACTGGAAATTGTCAGTGCTTTTGGATACTCAAAGCTTATAGTTGTAGATACCGACAGTTCGTAGGCTTTTTCAGAAAGGATACATTTTGCTGAAAAAATCTTATACAAGATAAATAGTTCTCATAAATTTAACATTTCTGTTAAACACTTTTCAAAGAATAAAGTTAACCAGGGATGATTACTCATTTGTATTTAATGTGTCTGTGTTGAAGATTGACAAGCAGTGTTCACACAAAAAACATTTACAAGTGCTGTTTTTTTTTTTTTTTTTTTTTTTTGCTATGGAAAACAATTGAAGCTGCATTTAAATTTTGATGTGCACAGTTGAATCAGTTAAAAGAAGTTCATATTATTGTACAGTAACCCCACGTTTATATCAAACAAATATTGAAGTGATAACTGAATTTTAAACATTAAAATCAATTTTCTTAAGAATTTTGTATTCCATAAGTGATTTTGTTTGTATGTGAAACAATTTCATAATTATGTAGTAAGTTACTATCCATAAGCCAGGGCAAAAGCAGAAACACGCCATTACTCTGGCTTATGAACCGTAATTTACTGCATATTATCTGAGCTTTTGTCTTCATTTTTGAGTCAAATTGCAGCATTGTTTTCATACGCTTGCTGGTTTGCTAAAAATATTTTACCTACCAGTTTGAAGGTAATCTTGGCTTTAGTGCAAGGACGTCTGCCTCCAGCTCGGTTACTCACTATTCCTGACTGATGAGTCCATAACAAGGACAAAACTGTGGGTTCAAGCTGTCATAACTGAGCTCTTGGTATATTGCATGCAATTTCATCCCAAGTAGCACATGTTTTTATCAAATAAATTGTTAAAATCAATCCTATAATGTGATAACAGTGAAATTGGCTTTTCTTGATTCATTCAAATAGCTTAATCATGTAACTACTTTTAAAGCAATATTTTAAATTTGTGCTAAAAAATGCTTTTCTAGGCTTGAGAAGAAGCTTAGAAGATACTGCTGATAAGGCAAGAGTAGCTGATGAGAAAGCTAAAGGAGCAAATAGGAAAGCAGACATTCTGTTGAAGAAATTGGATGATGATCTCATACCAAAGTTTGATTCTATACGTGCGGGAACTGTTGGTGGCTTAGAAAACCTTACCAGAATAAGTAAGCAATTTTTGAATTTTAATGGCTTGAAAGTATTGTTTATCTAGTTTAGCAACGATGGAAAATGAACAAGATGTACTTCCTCTATTAAATATTTCAGCAGCATTGACTTATTCAAGTTTTTAAGTTGGTACCTATACATAGTAGAGATATGGACATAAATCTATGAAACTCAGAAGTTATTTTCTGTATGGTATCACATGCAGCTCAAAGCTTAAAAATAAATCAAATTCAGATCAATTTTTTATTACAAAAGATTATAAATCGTGCTTAATGCAAAACATGTATTATTATATTGTTCACTTGCAATGATTTTTTTCCCCCAAAGCTTGTCCAAACTCAATAAGTTTTAAAATGAGTGTCTGTAATTCTCTATATATTTTAAGATAGTGAAGTCAAAAGCGTTTGATCAATTTATTGAAGCACATTTTTGTGAGATGTTTTATGTTTATATTAGATTAAATGTCATTTCCCCATTTATTATATGGTATAGGAAAATACATATTTATATATAAACTATTTTCAGTTCAAAAAGCACGAGAAGATACTGCCAATGCATCAAGATTAGCTGACAGAGCTGATGAATCATCCAGACGTGTCAGAAAGCAACATGAGTTGACCCAACTGAACTTAAAAGAGCTGAGAGAAAAAATATTATTGGCAAGACAGAAAGCTTCTAGTGTAAGTGGATCCAATAAATTGCTTTCAGTAATAATAATAAATATTTTTGCCATACTGTCAGCCCGCTTAAAAGAATGATGTTGGTTTCAAGAAATATTATTCAATTACGCAAGGAATTTTAACATATGGCATGGGACATATTTGATTTCAGGATATTTTACTCGTATAAGTGGGGTATTTGTTTATCCTTTACGAGATTAAGCGGAGCTGACAGTATTTATTTTCTAAATACTGACTTAGTTTTCCTCTAGTTTAATTGATAGTAATATATTTTTAAATAGATTTATTAAAGGTCTAATTTTAATCTTTTCCATTCAAGAAAAAATATTTATTGAAGAATTATAAGGATTTTATTTCTTCAAAAAACCTTTGCCATTGCTTTATTGTAGCAACTATACAACCTTGAGCAAACAGAAAATCGTATTTATAGTAAAAAACATACTTTTCTGTTGTGTTAATTAGCATGTCATATCTATTCAGACGACAAAACATATCCATAGATCATATGTAACTGGATATTATCTGCTGATTCATTTCATATTATTACTATTTTTTAAGATTTGAACTCTGCTACTAGCAGATTGTACAGAAGAAAATAATGCATTTCTTTATTAATGAAGCATACTTTTCAAAAATATGAACAAATAAATAAATTAAAAACAAATGCAGCAAGAGTTACCTCAACCCCCCCCCCCCCGCCCCCCCAAAAAAGGGTTCAGCTATATTTTATTCCAACAACTCCCTATATTTTAGCTTCTTAAGATTGTCATATTGTTTGGTAAAGGTGGTGGGATCTTCCCATGACCAATCCTGGTGATCAAGTTTGGTCATTTGAGTAAAAGACAGTGGCCCTAGTCTATTACTATCCAAAAGAAGTAAAGGAAAACATTTCACATTGAAAGTACATTATCACATCTTTTGATGAATGAGTTCGTCACAGCATTAAACATCTCTTACTAAATGAATCTTTGCAATTGCTAAAAATATATTATCTCTATCATTATTTTTCCAGATTCGTGTTGGATTGACTGCAGACAGAAATGGTCAATGTGTCCGTTCTTTCAGCCCGATAGTGGAACCATCTACAACAAATAACATCATAATAAATTATGCAATTAAGTCGGATGCAAGAGACAGCATGCTGTTCTTTATTGGCAGCGCAAAAGAGGCAAGTTTTCATAATTTTAACAATTCAGATTTTGGTCTTAACTTTTAGATTTCTATTTCATTTCAGTTTTTGCAAACTTGGGGAAGTAATCATTGGTATGCAAAAAAATGTGGGACCAATGAAAGTAAGAAAGAAAAAAATTAAGTTTCAATTTTCGAAAGTTTCAAGAAATTGACATAATGTAGCTCCCTTTCTAAAATTTATAATCCCTTCCGTCACAAAAATTTTGGGGAAATTCCCTTTCGCTTAAAAAGTTGAACTTTAACTCATGTGTAAACATTTTTGAAATATTTTGTATACTTTTCTTTTTATTTGTGGTTATAAAATAAGCAACACTCACATATAAATGTTTTCAATGCTTTTATAATTCGAAGTTTTGTCAAAACCAGGAGACTTTATGGGAACATAAATTTCTGCTGTGTATTGTTATGTGAACAGATTATGCTATAAAATATGCAGTTTTTGTTGATATTTTAAAGAAAGATTATACATTACTTTTTTATTTTTGCTTAAAATACTACCTATTTAAGCTGATACAAAACTTAAATCTATTTAATTTGTTTTTAAATGTATAAACTATAGTAAGCAATGACATCGAGGAGCAAAATCTTTTTATGGTAAAGTGATTTTTCTTTTCTGTTTAAATAAGAATGTTGTGTATTAAATGCCATATTATTTTGTCAGGCCTGTAGAACTGTTTCATGCCTAACATTTTTAAAGTATGTCTTTTCCTGTTAAACTTAAACAGTCTCTATGTATGTATGTATTGTGTATGTTGATACATTCTTTTTTTTTTTACTACTGCATAAAGTATTTAAGTATCTTAAAAGATATTTCAAGCTTAGTATTTGCTGATTTTAAAGATATCAAACATCATGCCTGTAGAAAAAAAATAAAAAAATCTTTTAGCAAAAATTACTTCAGTTTATTTCATACGGTTCTATTCTTTTAATTGCAGGAAGACTTTATGGCCATTGAAATGGTAAACAGAAAAATTCGATTTTTGTGGAATGTTGGAGGTGGAACACAAGTCATCACTCATGATAAGGAAATTGAAACAAATAACGAGCAGCTTTTGAAGAATGAACAGTGGTTTAAAATAGAAGCAAACAGGTATTCAAGATCTTTATTACCTCAGAAAATTTCGAATAATTTCCTTTCAAAGAAAAAATATGTGGAAATTTATGTGAAGTAATTTGGAGAGTTTTATCAAACTGATCCAAATTGGATTTGCATTCCGCGCAGAAAAAAAACTTTTAAACTTATTTTTAAATTACTTAATCATTGTTTTGAATTGCTTGAAAAAATATTGTATGTCTCTCTTTTAGAATCGGAAATATAGGAACACTGAGTGTAAAGCGCACCCCTGATGGTCAGAAACCTGATCCATTAGAAGTGTCAGGGGCATCTCCTGTTGGATATACAAAAATGGACTTGGATTCTTCTTCACACTTTTTCATTGGTGGATTTCCAGATAACTTCTTGGTAAAAAAATAGTGATCATATTTTTTAAAAAATAATCTTGAAATGTAATAAAAATTAATTTCTTGAAGTGTGAAAAATAAATAATGAAATAAATAAATCAAACTCCACATGTAGAAAGTCTCTGAAAATTAGATACCCCAAAATGTTTTGTAAGGAATCAAGAAATAAGGACACATCAGAACTTGCCTTGATTATATCAAAATATCATATATTATATCAAAAATATAGGAGCTTTTCAAACTGACTTGCTGGGCGGAAGCAAATGAAACACCTTCTTTATTTCTGAACACTTTTAAAAGTTATTAAAACTTGCTGAAGGACAATACCAATCTGAATGACCAAACCTTTGTTGAGAGCCTAGTAACAATTTCCTTGATTGATATCAAGGTTGTGCTTTAAATGTATCTTGTACCTTAAATGTAATGTGAATTTTTACCTATTAACTGAAATTCAGACTATTAACGCATGAAAATAAGTTCTAATGTCTATGTTGCTGTGCTGAGGGCAAAAGTCGTATCTGCAACTAATTTTAAAACGAGAAATTCCAGTTTAAGGTTTTGTGCATCCATGCATTTGATTCAAATGCAACTTTTTCATTTTTTTTTTTTAATATTTCTCACGGACAAATGACCTCAAAACATTGTACTTAGGTGAAATATGTGACACTTGATGACCATAACTTAATTTTGATTAAAAGTGCAGATACGACTTTTGCATCTAGCATGGCAATACAGGACTCCTTTTATTCTTTTGCCATGTCAATGTATTATGTATCTGTACATATCTATTGTATGTGTAAATATACATCTACACATGTGTACTTACAGCCTCCTAGTGAATTGAAAACATCATCATTTGCTGGCTGCTTGTATGAAGCTCTTTTTGATGGAAAACCAATAGGACTTTGGAATTTCAAGTCTAGTGTTGGTTGTGACGGCTGCAAAGAAGGGTATATTTATTTCTATTATGAAAAGTCAAAATGCTTACTTGCAAATATTTTTTTTCACTCTCACACATACATTTTGCTGGTTCAAAAAAGAAATGCTTCTAGTATTTTGATTGCTTATAATGAGAGAATTTTTCAGGGCTACTGAAGACATTGACATCAGTGCGTTTGAGTTTCAAGGAGGAAATAGCTACGCCATTGTGCCTCAAATACCTTATTATAAGAAAAGTGACATGTATGCGGTTTTGAGCTTCAAAACTTTGAATGAAGACGCCTTGTTACTCCTTTCCTGTAATTTTAGAAATGTGAGTGTTTTATTTTATGCTTTGCTGAATTAATATTGAATATGTGTTTATTTTCAAAGCTTAACTTCATAAATTTATCTTTGAGCATAGAGAAAACAGTTGATGTGAAAAATTTAACCCTTCACTGCACGATTTTTTATATTTTCATGAAAAAAATCATTTGTTACCTTTTAAATAGCCCTGAGTTCAGGAAAAATAAAGAAAAAAATTAATCTTAAAAATGTGCACCAAAAATGATGTTTTAATTGTTTGTTCTATATATGGCACAAAGCACATAGCATATGCTTTGTATACCGATAAGTGTAATAATCTACAATGTTTTTGTGTCATAAGTGGTATAAACAAACTTTCCACTAAGTGTATTTAAACATTTTTGGAACAAAGGAAATAATGACTAAGCACACTTCTAACGGAAATGCAGACCCTTTTTTTAAAAAAGCAAGAACTGTAATACCTAGACTAGTGCAGATAACTAGTGCATAAAAATCACACTAAACTGTTATAGCAATGTTCCAGAAGGGGCACAAAGCTCAGTTTAACTGCATTTAAAAATCATAGGAATATATGAGGGTTTATTTGTTTTGTGCCAGATCTGGCACACCGTGCAGTGAAGGGTTAAGATTCTTTCAATATTTGTTTTCATATCAAACTGAGTTCAGTACTTTTCTGCAGATATTGAATATTAGAACGTCTTGTGTTACTCCTTTGATTCTTACTATACAAAATATCTTTCAATTTAGTAAAAAAGAGTTTTTAAAACAACTCATTATTATATTAGTTTTAGAATTAAGATGTTTTTTATGAATAAATTAAAAGTCAAGCCTTGTTAATTAACACGCTTAGGACAAATTAATGTTGAGACTAACTACATTTGCAAGTCTCGTCCTATCATTCGTTTTTTTTATGAGGTTCGACTGTATATTGCAGTTTTTCTCCCCATTATTAATTTGTTTAACATTTGAATAACTTATGCTCCAACTGTTACTTACTATGTCTCAACTTCTTGACTATATTTTATGAAAGAAATTGTGAGCAAACACATATAATTGATTATGTATATTTTATTGATTGCAAAATCTGATTTAAAAGTATTTGATATATTTTATTTGTTACGAAATATTTTTACTTCTCAAAGCAAATTCTTTTTGCTTCCTTTTACGTAGTAAAGGAAGTATTGTGATCGCGAAAAAAAAGTTATTCAAATTTGAGTCTAAATTTTGATTTTGCGTACCCCAGAATGAATGTTCAGTAGTTTTTTCGACCTGTCAGCACGTGCATATGTACCTACCAACATATAAGCAGCCGAAAAATCCTTTTCAACCACCCCGAGTTAATTACGACGGGTTTTCTCGTGACGTCTGTATGTACTTATGTGCGTATGTGTGTCGCATAACTCAAAAACTATCTGCCGTAGAAGCTTCTAGCTTGGTATGTAGGCTCTGAGGATGGTCTAGTTGTGCACCTTCCCTTGTGGTTGCATTCGAATGTTCCCAAGGGGGTGTTTTACCCCTTTTTGGGGGTAAATCAGTGTTAATTTCAATGCAGACTCAAGTGATATGAATTGGTGCGACCACTTGTCGACATGTCGCCAAGCTTTTGGTCGCCAAGTGTATAACGCCAACTTGGCGAAAAAATTGGCGAAGAAATTATTTTTTGACTTCGGGCTCAACTTGGCGCTATTGGCGATATTTTGCGAAAAATTCACTGAATGATATTAAAATCAGCAATATTTAGAAGATTAACCATTGTAAAACATTTTTTGCATTGTTTCGTGGCAGATTAAGGGAGTAAATATTTGAATTGTTACCTTGCTCACTCCAAACACTTTTTCTAACACTTAAGGCTACTAAGAAATTTACACATAAAAGGAAGTAGTGTGGAGCCAGATTTTTTGTGGTAAATCAGTGTTAATTTCAATGCAGATGAATTGACACGACCACTTGGCGATATATCGCCAAGCTTTTGGTCGCCAAGTGTTTGACTCCAAATTGGCGACATATCGCCAAGTTGGCGACAAATTTGGTGGAAAAAGGTCTTGAATTTGGGTTTAATTTGGCGATATTTTGCGAAAAAACCACTGAATGATGTTAAATTCGGCGATATTTAGAAAATGAATCATTGTGAAACATTTGTTTTGCATTGTTTCGTGGCAAACTAGGGGTGTAAATGTTCAAATTGCTATCTTGCTCACTCCTAGCACTATTTTAACACTAAGGCATCTACAAAGAAATTTACACGTAAAAGGAAGTAGTGTGGGACCCATACCAGATTTTTTAGTATTAGTTTTATTCTTATTCAGTTTTCCATTGAATTAAATGTGCTTGATATTTTTAGTGTTTTAAAAGCGCAGAAACAGCTCTCTTGTAATTTGAGCTTAGTCTGATTATATTTTTTTTTACTTGTATAATATAAATAAAATGTACATTAAATCAATGTGCAATTAAATAAGGAATACACCAAGAATACGTGAATTAGCCGCTTTTAGGCTATTTCTTCTTTTGACATCATGACAAAAAGTACAATGAGCTGTAAGTGGTCTAACAAATGCAGTATTTTGTAAAACCCGTTTTCTTAATTTACGTTTTTAGGGACAGTGGATTTCCTTAGAATTGATTGGTGGTAAAGTAGTCTACCAATTAAAACTTGATGGAAAAACTCACATTCGCATTGAAACCCGGAAAAAATACAATACAGGCCAATGGATTCGTGTTGAAGCTGCAAGAGAAAAGTTTGAAGGTATTCTTTTTTATCACCAAATGTAAAGGTCTTTATTGTTATTTTATCATTAATTATGTTTGCATTTGTTTTTTAATCTGTTTCATAATTATCGACTGTATTTATATATTTTTGTATTTAATATTAGCTCAGATATTGGTTGAAGATGAATTTTTAGAAGAAACCTCTGCTAAAGGTTCTTCATCTGCTCTTGATCTGAAAGAAAGTTCTTTGTATTATGGTGGAGTTCCTCCTAATTTTACTGAGGAAAGGTAAATATTTGTTTGGTCAGTTTGCTTATTGCTGGTTTCTTGACTGATACACTTAGTGTATAATATTTCAAATTCAATTTTATACGAAGTTTTGCAAGATTCAAAATTATTTTTTTTCATCTGGCACTAATATCTATGTGAAGGAGATGGGGTGTGAAATGGTATAGTAGTTACCTTAAAGCATACTAAATCTCTCTGTGACTCTAAACTGTTTGTGATTAATTAAAATTTTCATTTATAAACTACTTGTTTCATTTCTTATTGTTATTTTGACAAAGTATAACCATTCTTTACCTGCTGTGTTCTTTTCTAAAATTGTCTTGTGTATGTTTTGGAAGCAAAAACAGTTATGTTAATCAATATTTTGTTGCTATTTCAGCTGGCCTGGAATAACTTTCAACAACTTCTTTGGATGCATGAAAGATTTACAGATTGATTCAACACCTATTGATTTATTCCGTGGAAGCTTTTATGGCATGAACGTAGGATGCTCTAATCGAGTAAGTCTTAAGAATTTATTTGTATGCAAAAATGTAAAATTTCTTTGCTTCCTTTCCCTTTTTTTAACTTTAAGATTGTAGAACTAGTTTAAATTTAGGAAATATTTTGTAGTTTTAATGATGAATCTTAGGGGAAAAAAACTTTTCCATGATCCTTAAATCCCCTCTCTTACTTTTTTGCTTACTTTTAGATTTAGACTATGATTCCAGGCTTAGAGTGCTCAATATGTATAGCAGCGTCAATATGTATTGAGCAATGGAGAGTTAGGGGGGGGGGCATGTTCAGTTATTTAAATTATCAAAATGAAAGAAGTTACTGAATTGAAGTTTTGAATGGAATGCAGGACAAGAGGACAATCTTTTAAGTTATTCAAATCTCAAGCTAACCAAGAAATTAGGAAAAATTACTATTTTAGTAGGATAATGGGCTCTTGGAACAGCCTACTTGGAACAGCCTACTACTTTGTAGAATGATATATTTTTCTTTCTTAGTAACATTGTCTTTCAGCTTTAGTTCATTAATGAAAACAATTTTTGTGACATTGATTGGTTACGATAGTTTATTGAATGAATGTTTTTGAAACTTAAAATTGTATTTGTAATAATGTGCATGATATATTTATTCCTTTGATTTCTACGAAATTACTTTCATATACCCTTTTATCCCTCCAATTTTTAGCCAATGAAGGTCGCAACTTTTAAAAGTGCAGGATACTTAGAGCTGAATGGACAATCTTTTCTATCTGACTCAAGTATAAGCTTCTCTTTCATGACTAATCAACATGATGGTCTGTTACTCTTGTCTACCTTTGTCGGCCAAGAAAATAGTAATCAAGAATTATTGCAAGTATGCTAATGTTTCATTACATTTTATCTGTTTTTGAGCCAAGTATTTATATTAGGTACTGCAGCTAACAGTACTGTAATAAAAATTGCTGAAAAAGATTTAAGTAGGTGAAATTGCATCTAAGTGTGAAACTGGAGTGAAAACCTTGTCTTGGTATACAAGTTTAGCAACTGAGGACATGTTCTTCTAACAAAATTAAATTTATTCATTACTTTTTTTACATGTACATTAGTGTTCTTTTCAAAGTGTGCAAACAATTCGCAAAATAGATAAAAAAAAGATACTAAAATATGCAGTAGCTTAAAAAATCTATAGCATTTAAACTTCTGCCAAAAGTGATTACTGCATATGTAAAAGCTGAAAAAGAATTGCTCATTATTGCAAACAAATTGTACATGTACGAACGCAAACTGTGCAAACCAACTGTCTGAAACATATTAAGCTAGGCTGCTAGATCAGAAATATATAGGGGAGGGGAATTTTTTCGAATGAAACTAGTCTGTTCACTCGCTTAAACATGTAAGGGGTTAGATCTAAAAATCAGTAAGTAGCATATATCCAAAAATCTGGTTTCGTTTAGTGGTGTAGATCTAAAAATCAGAATTTAGTGTAGAAAGCATTAAATAGTAAAGATCTAAAAACTATATTCAAAGTACTCAGGTTCTGAAGATGTCATTGAAAGTTAGGAGCAAGGAGCAGAAATGTCTAAAAATAGATTTTGTGCTTGTGCAGTTGAAATAGATGCATTTATCTACATCCAGTACATCATCCCGAAGTTTTCTTCTTATTTTTTTTGAAAGGGAAAAAAGCCCAGAATGAAGTTAACTGCAATTGCATACATCAACTTAAACTAATGAAGCTGACCCTGTTACCATTGTCGACTCTGGCTTGATGTATTTTTTTTTGGGGCGGGGGGAGTGGGTGGCAGTTTAAAACATTTCTTGAATATCTAATATAATAAAACACTTGTATTAGCAATGTGCCTCAAAGCCAAGGAATTTGGGGGACAAATGACAAGCAACTCCCTGATTGTGTCCTCATTAAGATTTACTATTTCTCATTAAGTTGCAATTTTTAGCCGGTGGCGATACTAAGCGTACTCAACAACAAGATAGAGCAGCAAATGTAACGATTAACAATTTATTCATATTTACAAGTACTTACATTTGAATTGCATGAGGTAACTCTCGCGCCGTTACACATGCGACTGCTGAAGTGGGAGATAAGCACCAGTACGAAGTGTGCAGTGTTGCCAGATCCCAAACTAAGTATTTCACCGAAAGGTGAGTGGCTATTGCGCTCGTGCCGCCACACCAAAAAGTGGCGGCATGAGCGCTAGAACATTTACAAATACACCCCTGGTATGTATGTATATGTATTTGCATAGCTATTAATAATTTTTGATTTAAAGATCCTTTTTTCTCATGATAAAAAAAGTAATGTTCTTACTTTTCAGACATATTATTCAATAGCTTTGAAGGAAGGCCGAATTATTGCTAAATTCAGCAGCGGCGGAGGAGAATTATTATTAACCTCCAGTCGAATTATACGAAGCACAACTTTCCATACAGTAAATATTATCAGAAAAAATAGAAGGTTAGTATTTTTCTCTTTCTATTTTTATAGGTTATTTTTTTAAAAAAATGACAGTTACCTTTATGTTCTGATATTTCCTGTTTCATTGAACTTTAAAACTGCTGTAATGAGAAATTTGAAAAAAAGTAACCCAGAACGTTTTTTTATTCGACCATACCATTGATGGGAGTAAAAAGTACACAGAAAAAAAGAGGACTGACAAAATCAAATATTGCTCATGGGGGAAAAAATAAATAGACTTAATTTTTAAATATAAACAAAAAGAATTGTTAAAATTGATGTAAAAAAATACATAAGAAAAGATTTAAAAAATTTATAATGGTCCAAGACTAATTTATCAGTTACTACAAGTATTGCATAAAAAATATATAAAAAAGAATGGTAATATTAAGTGATGGGATAAAATCTAAATGCTATTATTTGAAAGGTTGTATAGTTAGTTGACTATGTAATTATAAATTCATAATTAAGTTATTTTTTAATTATTAGTTCTTCCTCAGACAAAATAATTATACAAAATTAAATGATTTAGTATCATTTCTCCTCCTTTATACCTGCAGATTATTACTGCGCCTTGATGACGAAGAGGAAGCCGACATACGTCTGCCCAAGGGAGCTAAAGACATTGTCAGTCCAACGAAAGGCGGTTTGTTTTTCGGAGGAGTGAAGCGAGGTATAAATGTTGGAGGTATGGCAGCAAGTCAGCAACCTTTTGTTGGTATCATTCAGGATGCAGTTTTCAATGACAAGTATGTTGTTCTTTGAGATTTTTTTCGTATTGTTTTCTAGATTATTTTCATCAACATGAGCTCATTAATATGTGATATTATAATCAGCTTCAAAAAATACTAGGTTCAGTCTTAGGTTTTCCAATATATCAGTGCAGCGAACATGGGCAAAATGAAATAGTAACTTGTCTTTTCCAAAATGGACAAATTGGGAATTTGTTTTGCACAAAAAGATAAAACAATTCATTTTGTAGTACTTGCATAACTTGCATTGAAACATACTTTTTATTTTTGGCGGTAAATGTGTACTTTCAAAAAAAGTTTTTCTTTTTCTTTTTTTTTTTTGCTTTTAGCCAGTTGAAAAACAAAATATTTTTAATCTGATTATTAAGAATGTTTTTCTTCAAATGAATGAATTAATAATGAACAACTAACCAATAAAGAGCAATTAACCTATTAAAAATAAATGAATTAATATAATAGTGAATTGATGAATAAATAAGGGAATTAACAAAAGAAGGAATGTAAATGAATAAGATAACTTTTACCTGACTTGGATAGATCACATGCAGTACTACCAGGTTAAAATATCACGATAAAACTCGCATAAAGCACGGTAAACATTTCATCATTTCACTTTGCCTCACATTCCTCTACTTATTTCTTCATTTATACACTGGAAACTTTAGGAACCTATTATTTCATGTACCTGCCACTATATTTTACTGTTTTAAGCAATCTTTCAGCTTGTTCTTCAATTTTGTTATGATTATCAATATAACTATCATAATAATTTATATCAATATTATTATAATCATTTTGTTGCAGTAGTGTGGTATAACGCCCAATCCTTCACCTGACAGCGTATCTTCTGCATTACTTCTGTTGCGTTATGACCACACTTACACTCATAAACCAAAAGATGTCTAATTAACTTTGTTTAGCTTCTCATTTTTAACAATTCATTTTTAACATTACTTCAAATATGTGGTATCAGAACTCAATAATGTTATACGATAAGCAAGTCTAAGTAATAACTAGGGATACACCGATCCGCCATAACCGACCACTTTGCCGATTATTAATAATCGGCAAATTGGGCCGATTAATCGGCTGTATTTTTTTTTAAATATTGTTCTTTAAAGTGTACCTTCACTAAGAAACTATGATGAATGATTTTATTTACAGTAATAATAACCCTCACAGTTGATATAAAGTTTTTAATGAATTAATCCTCCTACTTTGAATAAATATACACATAGACAATGTTGCAACATTTTTCATGTGGCGATAGTTTTCTACTTAGCACAGTGCTTTTAGATAACCTCTAAGTTTGGCAAAGAATAAAAGTCTTGAATTAAATTGCTACTGATTATTAAAATTTTTAATTAAAAGTACTTCTTTAACAATGTGTTAATGCAATATTATTGACAATAATATGAAAATTAGTTCTAAGAAATTTGATAAAATATTGAAATTATTTTGTGAAAATTAAGAAAATGGAAAAAAATCTTTTCTCAGGAATAAATTACTTACTATTTCTAAACTTGGAATTGTATAAAAGAGAAAAAGCAGTGATTGTGAAATTGTAGTATTAAAAACAATCATTCTTATCATTAATCGGCTCAGCTGATTATCAACAACCGATTAATCGGTAATCGGCCAATTTGCTTATCGGTGCATCCCTAGTAATAACATCTTTGTTGGTTGTCATCCTCATATGAAGCATATGTACAACACATATTGCAAAAGTTCATGTATGTCAAATCTTGCAAAATTTATGACTCACCATAATATTTCTTGTTGCTTTTGATGAATAAACCATTGTAATTAACATTAATTTCAACCTTGTTGAAATTTTTAAGCCGTTATGTAGTTTGCTACTCTGAAGATTTAAATCTTCTCTCTCTGCAAAAGTGTAGATTCTCCGTATGCATGTGATATATTACGAGTTTATTTTTTCATCTTCCTTTTTATTGATGATTTTTTTTCTTCTTCTGTTTATTAGATTACTAAGGTTTGAAAGCACCATAAGTCATAAAGGTGTGGATTTTGGATTACCTGACATCCAAGACATCATGGAAGAATCATTTCAACAGATGCCACCCTCAATACCTGAAGAGAGTTGCTCATCTTCTATACACATTGACGAGGATGCTTTTAGCCTTCAAAGTCCAAAATCATTGGAAATTCCCTTGAATAAAAAGACTGTAGTGAACAAGTAATTGCTAACTTATAATAATTCCCTACATTGGTATTGATGTATTTTTGTACATTTTGAATTTAAATAATAAGGTAGGTACAAAACACCTCCAAAATGTTCTGCCTCCTGCATTTGTAAATAATTTTGCAAACTGGATCCGTTTGAGGTTACCTTAGTCACTTCACTTTAGTTCTAGTTCATAGTACCAATTAATTATTGGCATACTGCTTAACCGTCTCGGCACCCTGGACCTCATATGAGGCTCCTACTTTTGAACTCAATTTTGGAAGAAGTAAACACTTAAAATGATTTTTTTTTCACTTAGGAGCCTCATATGTGATCTACATGAATAGGTGAAGTCACTGACGGAAAAAAAATCATTTTAAGTGTTTACTTCTTCCAAAATTGAGTTCAAAAGTAGGAGCCTCATATGAGGTCCAGGGTGCCGAGAGGGTTAAAATTTGTGGAAATAATTACAAAAAGTGGTTAAGTATGTAAGTACCTTAAAAAGAATTGTAAAAAATCCCCTCAATGCTGCTGCATATTTGTTCCAACTTAATTTTATAATTATTCTTTAAAAAGTGGAAAAAAATGATGGTTTTGACTTTAGTTGAACTGATAACAAGGTTGTACCTGATATAGTTTAAGATTATGTATGGGCTAAAAAAACCAACTGGTTATCTAAGACAGCTTATGCACTGCAAGTTAAAAAAGCATACCTTTGAACAGCATATCAAATCAAAATTTTGATACTCAATTAATCTTCCATTTCTATTCTTTGTCCTTTTAAAAATTGTGACATGAAGCCTGTTTAAAAAGTTAGAAGCACTTTTTTCTTGAAAAAAGGCATGCAGTTCATCTGGGGTTTTCAAGCTTATTTCTTGCCAAAAAACAAAATTTGTCATTTTAAAATATTAAATTTTAGTTTCATTTTTAATTGCCACCTTCTTGAAAAAAAAAGAACTTGTAGTATGCTTTATTATTGGTTTTATGATAAAACCAGTACCAACTTAACTACATGAAGTTGTACTAGAAATTCTAGCATTTTTGCTTAAAAATTAATTTTTGTCTATGATAAATAGTTGATAATAACATTTCTTTTTTCATATTTCAGCTTCAACATTTCATTGAACTATAGAACTTTTTACCCTGATGGTAACATTTTAACGCTATCCAATGAACAACGAAAATTACACTTGTCTGTTCATCTAACAAAAGGTCTGATATCTGTTAATTATTTAAGAAAGCAAGAACATAAAATAGAAAAGAGCATCAAAGAACTAAGCATAGGAAAATGGCATAAGGTAAGACGTTTTTACAGTGAAGTGAAGTACCATTTATACGTTTTTGAAGAGACTATGAATAAAAGCTATAATTAGAAAAACAAATAACAAGTATAAGTTTATGTACATTGGACTATGCTGGTGCCTCTTTGAAATATGTATGAATGATTGAAATGCATAAATGGTGCATCACTGTACTTATTAGCACTTATTCTTTTCTTTTTATGCTTTTACAATTATTTACATACTAAAAGCAAAGTGTGAAACTTGAAAAAAAAAATGTCTCCTGTACAACTCCAGATTTTGTTTTCAACTTTAAAATTTTTGATCCTGTAATAACTTATGCAGGAAAACATTTGATTTTTAATACGCAGAAAATTGGGAATGAACATTTTAAAAACATGTACTTGGCAATTAGTTCTCTTACAATTTTGTAAGCTGTTTTTCTTTTATTTCTTCATTTATATTCATACTGTTACAAATGTTGTAAATAGTTGTTGTTTTTCCTGCCTTGCAACATTTTCATTAATTTTGGTTTTATCTGGCGTCATGTTGCAAAAGTAGCTGAAGATATCACTTTTATCATTTGTATACCGGCCCTGTAACACTTTGCAGTTTTTACACTTGCCCTAACTTTAATAAGCATGAAGATATTTTTCACTCGGAGTGGTTTTTTTTCTTTTTATTGCTAGAGCGTTCTCAATGGATTATTTCAAGTTATGAATAAACAGAATACTCCAGATTTTACTAGAATGTTGTTGGGAATTCGTTTCGTGTATAAATAGCTGGCCTTGAACACAAGTCAGTTAGTTCTTTTCAGATTTATTTCTGGAGACTCGTTTTCATTCGCTTGGGCGGATGTTTGTTTTGCTTTTGTAATTGCTTAATTACTGTTCACGTTAGATACGTGGTGCTGAGTTACTGTTGAGAGTACAGTGTACTGTTTGCTGCCTAATTGCTGGATGTTTAGCAATTGTTTCCTGCTTTTATTGTAAATAGTGTACATACTTGTAAATAAATTTATAGTTACTTCCTCAAGATTGGAATGCTCATTTAAGAAAGTTGAAGGTGCTACGGACTCGTTACAATACGTTGTTATGTGCATTATTTTGAAATACTATTTAGTTTTTATACTTCACAGCTTAGGTAAAGAAATTTTCTAAGGCAAGGCAAAAACTGTCAGGGCCCCCTCCCACATTTTTTTTTTTTTTTCAATTTGAAATTATTGGAGAGGGATGCATCAGAGCTGGATATTTTCCGTGGTGATGCAAGAAACTTGAAACTGCTGCCGTTTATATCTTCTTTCAAATGTCTATACCAAAATTTAATTTACAAAAAAAAAAAAAAAAAACAGAAAGGGCAAGATAAAAATCAGAAATAGGGTAAATTTATGATGCATCAGATAAGTTTAAACTCTGAATTTACTTATGTGCAACTTACTGCTTTGAAAGAAGGATAAGAACTGAAGTTACCAACCTTAAGGAAGCAAAATCAATCTTTCTTTTATGACTTAAGAAGTGTAACAGAGTGGGAGGATCTACCCCAGAAAATTTTCGAGATTGAAACCTTAAAAATGCTGTTTTAGACAATCTTGGATAGGTTATGAATAGTGGTGGGAGAGTCATTGCTCTCTTCTGGAAAAACAACAAATTAAAGTTTAACAGAGTATTTTTGAGTTTTTGGCAGCTAGAAGAAAAGGAAGGTTTAGGTTCTTCCCCAAAAGCCTCTCTTTAGAATTTTTTTTAATTTAAAATCTTAAAGGTGCAATTTCAGGCTATGTTTGGTACTTAAGTTATAAAAGGCGTTAGTTTGGGGACTTTGCCTGCAAATGTTTTATAATTTAAATCCTAAAAACGCATTAAAGACCATCTTTGATGGCGTTAGGAGAAACATCAGTTTTCTGAGTCTACCCCAGAATTTCTTTTATTTTTGGTTTTAGGGGATGGCTTAGATTTTAGAGGGGGCTCTATCTCTCTCTCTCTCTCCTTCCTAAAAACACAATTTAAAGCTGTCTGTGATGAAGTTTGGCAAGGAATGGGGGAGGCAAGGGCATATTTCAAGGGAGAGCCGGATTCACCCTTGGGCACTACAGTTGAATTTTCTGTTTTTTATTGTTTGCTATTGGATCAAAAAATATTTTTACATCACTTATCTCAATCTATCTCTGTGTCCATTTGACGCATGTAAATTAATATTGACATTTCCTTTTCTTTTTGTAGGTAGAAGTTGTTAAACAAGGAAAGCAATTAGCAATATTTTTAGACAGAACAAAAAGTATGGGTATGAGTATTTCGAAGCGCACACCATTCAAAAAGATTCTTCTTGGTGGACCATCATTTACTTCAGATGCATCTAATGAAGTAAGTATTTCCAAAATAAATACATATTTGAGTTTTTACTGGTTTTTATGTGTCTATAATTAAACATGATAGATGTATAAAACCAGTATCATGAATTGCCAGGAGAAAAAACAAAAAAATATCAATTCATATTCCATAAAATTCATACAACAGTAGAATCCTGTTTTAACTCGTTCCAATGGACCAGCAAAATTATTTTGTAGTTCTTAAGTTTCGTTATGCGATTGTACAAATGTTGACATTGTTCCTGTCTAATTTGAGTTGGATATTATTAAAATCTGTGCTAAAAAAAGATTTTTACGGTAACTGACTTCACAAAAACATAATTTGGTTGTTTTAGCATATACATACAGGGTGTCTGCGCACCTGGAAAGTCAGGGAAAGTCATGGATTTCAAATATGATCAAAATTGGTCATGGAAAGTAATGGATTTCAAATATGATCGAAATTGGTCATGGAAAGTCATTGATTTCAGCAAAAAATGTCCGAAAGTCATGGAGACTGACTGTTTATTATAGATTTTGTGCTTAGAACTGATTGTTATTTCTCCTGATCTCGGAAGAACGAATATACTTCCATCGTCATTCTACTTCGTTATTGGGTGCAATCTGATTAGTCAATTACAGTTTCCAACAAGTTGCACTGAGTTGACCAATCAGATGAATACTCAACATTGAAACCCATGAGCGGCGAATTTTCCGCAAGCGTGCTTCATGCAAGTTTCAAGCAAAAGATTTAAAAAAAATTAAAAAAACAATGTTGAATTTTAAGGAATCGATTCATATCAGGAGCTGAACTTACAGTAAAACTTATAAATGAACAATTCATTGCTATGAAAGATGTTTGCGAATAAGCACTGTGGGGAGGAGGAGGAGGAGGTCAAAAATATACAGTCGAACCTCCATATATCGAAGTAGCAAATTGTCGGAAAAAAATTCGATATATAGAAATTTCGATATATAGAAAGGACCTCAGTTTTTTGAAAATTACTCCGGAAACATTGAAATTAAAGCAAAATTTCACACATGAAACTCCATTACTAATATACAGGGTGTCCACTCCAATCGTGGACCAATAGCTAATTTCTAAACCGTTAGAGATAAGCATATAGTTTATTTAGAAAAAAATCTCCAAATTGCGAAAGGAATTTAGGGTCTATTCAATGTTTTTCAAAAAATCAAATTTTGAAAGAGTTACGAAATTTAAAATTTTTATACAGCCCCCCAGTCCTATCAATCATATTTAGTAAAACATTCTTGACACTGCAACGTTTAAAACTAAAAAAAAATCACTCTTCTACGACAAAAATTGACCGAGTTATGACGTTTTGAAAAATCAAGATTTTGAAGGATTTCGCATACGGTCCCGAAAAGCGATCTCTCGATGAACGTCATGAAACAATGCAAAATCTTGATTTTACAAAACGTCATAACTCGGCTCAATTTTTGTCAGTAGAAGAGTGATTTTTTTTTAGTTTTAAACGTTACAGTGTCAATGAATGTTTTATTAAATATTGATTGATAGGACTGGGGGGCTGTATAAAAATTTAAATTTCGTAATCTCTTTCAAATATTTGATTTTTTGAAAAACATTGAATAGAGCACACAAAATTCCTTTCACATTTGGAGATTTTTCCTAAATAAACTATATGCTTATCTCTACGGTTTTAGAAATTAGCTATCGGTCCACGATTGGAGTGGACACCCTGGTATATCACTAATCATATTTGAATGAAAGTTAACAATTAAAAAGGAAACTAATATGGAAAAATTTAATGAATATTATACATACTTATTGAAAAACAGTAATCCAAAGAGTAGTTGCAATGATCACATTCTTTTAAAAAAACTGCGAATATCTTGCTGAACAGCCTGTTTTACAGAAAGTTCATCAAAAAAAATGTTCACATTTATTCAGTCCACTAAACACTCCATCAGGAACATTTTCACAACAGCTTCGTCAACTGCTTCATAACTGCACGTTTTTGAACGTTTTCTTTTCGGTTCAATGTTTTGATATGATTTCATCACAGCATCTCGGTTTTTTATGATAGTTGATAGTGTGCTTGCAGGAATACCAAATTTTGAAGAAATGACTTTACAAATCCACTTACCTGCAACACTAAGGCATTTTCTTTTTGACATTGTAAATTGAGAGGGAAAACAAAATCAAATTGAATTGGCACAGCACTAATTAAAACAATTTTCGCTGAAACTAATCATAGAGAGAGAGGAATCACCACCAAACAAAAGGGGTAGATAGAAACTGGTTTTGCTATAGGACAGGTTGCATCCAAAATTCGAAAACGACGGGGGAGGGGATAATCCGGGAATTCCAGACCACTCCAGGGGTCCACACTTTATCTACAGCTGACAGTGGGGTTTGCAGTGACCTTTTCTGACCTTCCCTTTTCTCCTGACTTTCATCTTTCGTGAGGTAAAATGTCTTAAAGCGGAATAAAATCTCCAATTACGCTTCCAAAAAAATTCGATATATGGAGATTTTTTCGATATATAGAAACAGTTTTTCTATGTAATGAACATGTGAATTTGCTAGAAGTTCGATATATGGAAAATTTCGATATATGGAGGTTCGACTGTAGTTTCTTGAGCGCAAAAGAGAATGGGCTTATGTCGTTGTGAAACACAGTCGCCATGTTCGGTCATTTGCAAGATAAAAGTAGATAGAATATTACGTGCATAATTTTCCAAAAACAAAGCAGAGTTGGATTTTTATTTAATTGCTAAAAATGCTTTTGTTTTACGGGGCCAAATTATCATACCCAATGCAGTATCATATATTCATACGTGTTTATAAGCAGGACATAAATAGCATATTAAATAAATTCATGTAATATTTGTTAACTAACTTATCTTTAACAATAATGATTCTGGTTATGAGAATTTTTAAGTATGTGTTCTTTATTTTTCTTTTGTTTAGAGCATATGACGCATTTATTTAATTTGTATTTCACACTGTCATACTTCTGTTTTGAGGGATTATAAGTTCTTTCGACATTTAAATGTTGCTAAATCCTTGTACTCATTTTTTTTGTATAAATAAATTGTTGCGCATGATCTGTTTCAGATATATTTAGTTAAATTATATTTTTAGCTTTGGTTTAAATTTATTTGCATAGCCGAGAAAAAAAGAATATTTTCTAAAAGCAAAGGTACACTGTCTTACACTCTATATTGATATTTATGCTCTATTTTGATATTAGTGTCAAATGAAACAGTTAAAATCATAAGTCATGGAAAATTGTTCGCAAAAGTCCAGGTCGCACAGATACCCTGTACATAGGTATTGCTTTGGATTATTTTCATTATAACAGGCATTTAAAAACACTGTACAATTTTAGCTGTATTCGTTTAATAAACAGCTGTTTTATTAAGATAAAAAATCGTTTTTGATTATGATATTGAACTAATGATTTTGAGGGGAAAGAATTTCATCCGCTGCAAACTATTACTTAAAGTTGACTGTCAATTCAAGTTTTCATTAAAATTTGCTGTGGCTTTACAGTTAAGGAGGTTGATTAGTATCACACATACATTGTGGAAAATGTAATAGATGAAATTTTCAATGTGTTAGTTAAATTTTTAATTGAACAAACTTAACAACTTTTAAGTTTGTTCCATAGAATAACACTTACAGACATGATATTTTTTTCATATATTTTGACTTTCGAGATTGCTATTTTTCCCTGGGTCAGGACTATGTTCATTGTATATTACATTGAAAACTCATACATGTGTAAATGCAATTATGCCAAATATATGTAAATACATTGATTTCTTAGGAGGCAATTGCACCCCTCCTGACCCCCTGGCATTGGTTTCTCCTAAAATGACCTTTGTGCAAACACACTCCCCCCCCCCTTCATGATTTAGTGACAGTTGCTACTCTGTGTGTTTTTTTCTTTGTTTTCTGACGTAGTACTAAGTTTTCATCAGTCTTGAATTGAGAGGTATTAGTGATTGACAACTTACTTAAAAGTTGATAACTCTTAAACATGATTCACATTAAATACATAAAGACTTGCTGCGAGCAAAACTTTGCTGCCCAATCTAATCTTAAGCTTTATCTATGAATTATCTAAATCTTTTTTCCTTAGAGCAAGACATCATGAGAGCCAGACCTATATAATTTTGTAAAGGCCCAAAATTTTTCTGTGTAAGTACACCACAACAGGTAAGAACAGGGTGCTATAATTTAAGCACTTTAGTTTTTGATGCACCGCACCTTTACTATCTGTTTCCTGCCAAAGCCAGCTTAACTAACAGCAAACCGTTCTTACTTGATGTGGTGTGCTTACGTGATTGTGGTGTGGTGAAATTTTCTGAAGTGTGGTTCAGAAAATTTTTGGACTTTTGTAAAATGACATAAGTTGGGCACCCTCACATGGGATCTTGGACTATCCTATTTTAACCCGTTAGTGCCCAAATTATTTTTAAATGAAAATTTTTGAAAAATCTTTTCAAATTACATTTTATACTTCATAAAGAGAGCAAAGATGAAGTTCTATTCACTAGCAGTATTTTGTAGTTGAAATAATAGATGATCTATAAATAGATAACTAGACATTTCTGGCAGTAAAAAAAGTAGGTAATTTTCCTATAATTTTATCTCTGAAGATATTAATTTTGTAAATTAAGAATTAAGTTTTTGTAAAATTAAAACCAGCTAAAGAAAAGTTATAATATACTTTTTTTTAAAACTCCATTGTACCCAAAACTGCACTATGACTCTGCAACATGACAAACTGTAGATGTCACCTGCTGGGCTGATTGACCAGGTAAAGAAAGGTTCAAACGTTTTTTAGGGGTGTAGCCACATGTGTAAGGAAACCAGCTAATAAGAATAAGAAATGGTTAAAAGGTATTATTTCCAATGAGGGGTCTGAAAAGAGGATCTATAAATAAATCACCAGGCAGTAAGGGGTTAAGACATACTGAGCATAATTGCTTATATCTATCAATACTCAAGGGTGATTGTGAGTTCATGAAAAAATGGATAAACGTTTTGAAAAGAAAATGTGTGTGAGGGTGGGGGGGCGTTTTTTTTTTTTTTAACCAAGGCCCTTTTACTTAAGCACACCTAACTTTGGAACGATACATAAAAAATAATTAATTGCCTGTCATAATCAAACAAGACACATTTCATATATTCGAATTGTTTCAAATAGTTTTTAGTCAAAACATGGTGCATGCAATTAATTAAATTGTAAATGAGTAATAAAATTACTTTTGAGCTGGTGTTGAACAAATTATCTCCAAAAAAATTTAAGGAGAGAGTAAAAGTCTAACAGAATAACTGCTTGTGTTTGTAGTGCGAAAATATTATAAAGTAATGAAGTTGCATTTGTTACAGAAAATATGGAAAATAATTTATCTAGATGCAGTACTTATAAATCTCCTAATCAATACATTATGACCGAAGCAAAGATTTCATATGGATAACACTGAAGTGAAATACCATTTGAAGATGTTATGTATGTGTTAAAAAACTTTAATAGTTAGGAAAAAATAAAATTCAGCCAGAGATTCAGCATTTAAGTTTTTGACATTTGACACTCTTAAAGAACATGGAATTTTTTTTAAACTTACATATTAGTTTTACTATCCACATAGTTGAAGCAAAAATAAAATAAAATCAGATCTTCAAATTTGAAGTTTTTGAAATGTTGATTTTCATAAAAAAACAGAGAATTTGCTCGAAAATTTTAAATTTATGATTTTTTAATATAAATAAAAAGATATTTTATTTATTGATTAATAAATAAAATATAGGGGGCCCTAATAATTAAGGGGGGCCTAAATAATATTGCCCTAATAAAGGGCAATGAGCATCAAAATGAGAAAAGTTCGATTCTTATATCGGATGCAATTCGATTGCGTTTTTTACAATGAAGGCTACCGGAGGTGGGAAGATAAAAGCATAATTAAAATAATTTTATTTCCGGTATTTTCGAACATGAAAATACCGGAAATCTGGTAAAATACTGGAACACAATCATCCCTGTCAATACTTCCATATAGGCATAGACAATGTACTTGAAAATGTAGTGCAAATTCAAGTTTAATCTGGAAATTTCACCTCTTGAATGTCTGATATTTTCATTGCTAGATTCAAGAGAGCTTTAAAGGTTGCATGCAGGCTTTTCACATAAATGGCATACAAAGAAAAATTCCTTCTTCAAGTCCTTGCTTCAAGCATGTGGAGTTTGGTGCATACTTTACAGGAATTGGTCACATTGTTCAAGGTAATTATTCTAGTTTTTTCAAAATCATTTTTTTTTTTTTTTTTGTGCAGTAAATTCCCAACTACCCACTGTGTGTGTATGTTTTATTTTTCCCAACAATGATTAACTTAATCTAGCTAAATGCACCCATTTAACCTAACAAGTGCAAAATCTATATTCAAACATTACTGTTTCTTTCTTGCCCCTTTTTACTTCTCTTTACTTATTAAAGGAAGTATTGTGATCAGGAAAAAAAAATCACTAAAATTTGGTTCTAAAATTTTGATTTTGCTCACCCCCAAATGAATGTTCATTAGTTTTTTCGACCTGTCAGCACGTGCATATGTACCTATCAACATATAAACAGCCGAAAAATCCTTTTCGACCACCCCAGTTATTACGACGAGTTTTCTCATGATGTCTGTCTCTGTATGTACGTATGTATGTAGCATAACTCAAAAACTATATGTCATAGCAGATTCTAGTTTGGTATGTAGGCTCTGAGAATGGTCTAGTTGTGCACCTCCTCTTGTGGTTGCATTCGAATGTTCCCAAGGGGGTGTTTTCCCCTTTTTTAGGGTAAATCAATGTTAATTTCAATGCAGACTCAAGTGATATGAATTGGCGCGACCACTTGGCGATATGTCGCCAAGCTTTTGGTCGCCAAGTGTTTGACGCCAACTTGGCGACAAATTTGGCGAAAAAAAATATTTTTTGAATTTAGGCTCAACTAGCGACTATTGGCGATATTTTGCGAAAAATTCACTGAATGATGTTAAAATCGGCAATATTTAGAAAATTAACCATTGTAAAACATTTTTCTGCTCTGTTTCGTAGCAGATTAGGGGTATAAATATTTGAATTGTTACCTTGCTTACTCCAAGCACTTTTTTTAACACTTAAGGCAACTTCTAAGAAATTTACACATAAAAAGGAAGTAGTGTGGGGTCCATACCAGATTTTTTCCAATGACATTAAACTTTCAGAGATCACCCTAAACTGGATTGTGTATATGTGTAATCTGTTAACAATGATGTACTCTCCTTTTTTATCTTTTACATACATTTTTCACACATTGTTATTGCTTTCAGCTATAAATTTATACATCAATTGAATGCCAGTGTTACTGATTTTTATTTATTTATTTTTTAAAAACTTTTGCAAGCATTGGTATCTGTTTTTCCTATTTTGTGGATCATCCGTGAAATCTGCTCATCTCCGGTTACCTTGCCACCGTACACAGCGAATAATCTAGAATGTACTGTTGCAGGCAGAATTTTCAATCGTTATTCAGTGATAAAGATGTTAATATTTTCTTGTATTTATTAATTCAATTTTTATTTTAGATCTTGCTTATCACATGGGTAATAAAATCAATCTGAGTTTCCAGTTCAGAGCAACTGAGTTTGATGGCATTCTGTTCAGCATATTTTCTCGCTTTACAGGAGTTTGGTTTGAAATATGTTTACAAAAAAATATGGTATGTCTTCTTTTTTTTGATAGTTTTCTTTCTGAACAATTGCTGTGAAATATTTGATACAAAATTAGTGAACATTTATTTAATAAATTGACTTTCAGTCGTAGATTATAATTCTAGGTTTGACGTATCTCCACCAAAGTAGTCATTGGCGATATTACTTATGGCCTAGTTCTCAACCTTTTCACTACTGAGGACCACTTGATACCAGTGATAGAAATAAGGATTTAGATATAGGCGTCATGTTGGCGTATAGGATAAGCTTTTTGGCATCAAATGAATCTGTATATAGGTTCACTTTTTAATCAATCATGTAAATGTATCCAAATACAAAAACATATTTATTAAAGAAATAAGAATGCTAGCGACTGTCAATAGCATATTTGTAAAATATACGCAAGAAATATTTTTAAAGACAAAACTGGTTGTATTACACAATTTTTACTACAAATTTTCCTTCGGTTCAATATCGGGTCTTAAACGTAATAATTCGTAAAATAAAAACTTTATTATAATGCAAAACTTTAAGTGTCAAATGTGGCAACCATGGTCGTAATTTCATCATCAAATTTAAATATTTAGTCACATTTGGTCATTAATCACTGCTTATTTCTAACAGTGCTTGGTACTCTTCTGAATCCCAACGTAGGATAGAAATATAAATTTTCACAACAATTACGAAACTTTTTTACCTTAATGGTGAAATGAGATAACTCCAAAAGTTTTCTGTAATAAGTTTAACTGCAACTATAGAAATGATATCAATGAGTTTTCAATAGCTGTTCACAAACTACTTGAATATCATTCACAGACCACTTGTGGGGAATCACTGGTTTAAATGTGTTAAAACGGAAGATATTAATGTGTGTGAACTGTTTTTTTTTCCCTTTTCTTTGAACAGAAAGCAGAACTGGGGTCACTGTTTCTAGTTTTTTAGTTCCTGACTAATATTAAAATGAAGAAAAATTAGTACTTTAAAAGTGAAATTTTTTGGAACAAAAGTAGTTATTTCTTGTAATGGAGCAAGTTTTAAATGAGCACTTGATCTTCCTATAGGAAACAGATAAATTGAATATAGTTGGGGTAAACTTAACCTGGCAGTGATGTGGAGGCTACACAGATTGTCGTCACAGCATTACAATGCTGCCCAGTTAGGCTTGCTCCAACTCTCTACCTCAGAACCAGAACAACATAAGTCCAAAAATGGCGATTTTCACTTTTTTGCTGCATTGTGTGTAGAATCTTATTCCGTATCGACCCATCAAAACGTTATTCTGTAAAAGAAATTCTTTCACAATTTTTTAGCTGCATTAAAAGAGCGCAAGTCCCACCCTTTGCATGCACCCGACAATCGTTTTCGGCCTCTACTGAAAAGTGACGAAAAAATAGACTTGCATTAGTCTGGTTCTGAGGTACAGAACTATAGAACAAATCAAGTTACTTCCATAGTCTGTTGCTGATTGTCCTTTTTATATTTGTATTTGGATCAAGATGATCAAGTGAAATCTGATCAAGTTGTGAACTATGAGTTTCTATTAAAAGTTTTCTCACACATTGTAAATTATGTACACAGTGGTCAGAAAGTAAACGTACCTCCATTTATTTTTGACATTGTTAGTTATGGAATTTGAGTTTATATGAATTAAGCTCATGGAAAAAATTTTGTTTTTGTACTATTTGTACTCTTAAAAATATATACACAACTGACACCCCATCACTTTTTGAATTGCCTTGTATTTCGGCATATTCCAAAATATAACACGCTCTAACCTGCATGTGTAATTTTTTTAATTAAAAGTGCCATCAGTGACGGCTGTGTTCAGATAAAACTTATACAATTGTAATTTCAGTATTTATTAGCTGAATAGATCAATTACATAATTTGTATTTATTCCATTCAGTATTAAATATCCTGTACTATAGAGCTGCAGATGATCACGCAGCTCTAAAAGTGATTAATTTTCATTACTTATATCTTTGTGAGAGCATTACCTTCATGTATTTTTTTTAAACCCATTACTGCCTAGCGTCCCTTTGTAGGGACGGTCCAAAAAAGGGTCTGAATTTCCCAAAAATGAACATTTCAACCAAATAATAGTGTTTAGTTAGTACCTTGGTATTGTTTCAATTCGTTATTAACAGATTGCAGCACATAACCATTGTAAAGTGTGTTCTGTAGCAGTTTTAATATGATCTTTATCAAGAATGACATCGTTCACAATCTCAAGAAAAAAAGCTAAGGTTTCAAAGTTATTCCCAGTTTATGTTAATTGCTGATTTTATTTCTTCTTATAAAATGTCTTTTTAAATGTATCGTGGGCAGAAATTTTTTTTAGTAAAACAAGTATGTACCCTCTGGGGTCTATCGTAATTTTTACGGGACGATTTTTCTTTCCTTAATAAAAAAATTATTTTTAACGTGATATTTTTTAAATTATTTTTCCTGTCCATTAAACAGTTTGTAACCAGTATACAAAATATCTTTGGAAAAAAAATGTCAGGCATTAATGGGTTAATCACAAATATGTTTCCTTACTTCAAAGTTTTCATAGTGCTTTTTCTCCTGTACAGATTGTTGCAACAACCCACAACAACAACACAGAGTTTCAGCTGTCTCGGGAAATAAAAACACACGGAGATTGCAGTTATGCTTGGCACAGTGTAGAAATGGCATATCACAATAATACCTTCGTTCTTAATGTGGATGATTATAAGCCTGCAGAAAGAAAACTAAAGCACATTCCAGAAGACTTTGGGTTTTCTGAAATTTACATTGGTGGAAAACCAGGTGAGTAGCTCTAAGAAAAAAAAAAAGTCTAAGAAATTGTATGTGTGATTATCCCACCCATAGCATTTACAACCTTGAAATTTAGTATAAAAATACTTAGGAAACTAGGGGTTTGCATCTTAAACATCCCCCCCCCCCCCCCCATTTCGATTTTTTTTTCCGTAATTCATTTTTAAAGCTAAAATTCCTGTAAAATGCCTTTTCACAAAATGAACAATTTTCCACACCCACATTAGCATTCTATGTCATTCAAAAGAGCTCCTTTTTCTGCACAAGATAAAGTTGGTGTTCCAATTTTTTACTTAGAACAGAAGATATGAGTTTCTACGTTAGCAAAAGTCTGACTATAAATGCAACTCAAGCCTGGAGCTTAAGGCTAAAGTTCCTGGAGATCAAGGAATTTTAAAGCAACTTTTCAATAGAAAATGGCTCTTTTAATTTATGCTCAAGAGCATTTTAGCATCTATAACTGAAATTGAGTACAAGTTCGTTTGGACCGTGAGGGAGAGGTGCTCTTCGAAGTTTTTTTTAAAAATACTTTTGTTGTGCATATATTTAGTCAGGTTCTTGCTGTCTTTGGTTCGGAACAGGATTTTAATATTGTTCTATCTATGAGTTATGTACTTAAATTCTATTTTGTATGGGAGGGGAGCAAGGCTCATTTAGTTCTAATCCTCACACTTTTTTAATATGATTCTTTATAACAGAAGTTTAAAATCTTCATGCAGCAATCTTCAAAAGAGAGGGGGGCATTAGCAAGTAGAATACTCTTAGAGCTCTTTAGTTTCATAAATAAAAATTTAACTAAAATATTTGTGTTAAACTTCAAAGCTTTTGAGGTAAATCCAAGATTGCTAAGAAATATACAACTAGATTCTAAAAAGTAGCTTTAAAAAGAAATAAAATTCTGAATCCAGTTAGGTTACTTCCATATGGTATTCCAACTCAAATCCACTCCTATGACACATTCCTTTTTATCTTTCGTTTATAATGTTTTGAAAGTTGTGTGAATAAGTGTTGTAAACGTACATACATAGAAGCATGGATACATGACTGACCTCTTTTAGTGAAGTAGCCATGTCTTGTAACCCTATTTATTTGCTTTTTCAGAAAAATATCAGAAGTCTGGATGCATAAACATTTTTTCGGGTTGTCTACGGAAAGTTATCTTAAATGGAGAAGGTCTACAGATAAAAAATTCTGCTGCAATAGAGGAAAATACTGTACAATTTATGTGCCCGCAGATGTAAAAACTTGTGATAATTTTATTTATAACTATTTATTAACATTGTTTTTATATTTATATATATATATTGCTGCAACATATTTTTTACATTTTAAATAAAATGACTGCAACTAACGAAACATGTCCCTTTTTTTAGCCAAAAAAGTTAAAACAAAGGTTCAAAAAAAATTTATTGAAGTTATAAGTAAAAGGCTAAAACATGCTTTCAAAAATATTAAGATTCAGAAATTGGAGGAAAATTTTGAAATCTTATGTACAAATAAATACATAAAGCATAAGTGATTAAAAACAAAAAGTTAACTTCAATAAATCTTTTTACATAAAATTTATTTTATTTTCAACATTGGAACCCATTAACTGTATCACAATTAGAACTTTCTTTACTCATCATGCATCACTGAATAAAAATTCATCTTCACGAAAAAATATATCTCAAATATGAATAAAGTGATAAGTTCCCAAACAAGAAAATCTATTTTGTGTATTTTTCTTTACATGGGAACAAAAAGATATATTTGAACTGCATTATTTTACTGATGTATAGTACTCCTCTGGTAAGTTAACCTCCGGCATCGACAGTTTACCTCTTTTTCGGATAATAGGGAGGGTAATTGGAGCTAAAATGAGTTGGGTTATTTTCGTAATCCTTTTTCAGAAGTATTTCAATTCGAATAAGCGGCAATTACCTTTTCCTATAGCCGAAAAAGAGTTTGGAGGAGCTCTTTATTCACAAAGCAGTTTTAATAATTTTTAAACATGAACAAACATTTAAGAAATTTTGACATGTTACTTTTGACTTGGATAGCATGCTTTGATAACTATAATGATACACTGACATAAAAGAATTATATAATTATTCACATATTTTTACAATTGGCTTTGATAGTGATTCATATAAATTTTTTATGTTTTGGCTCAAAGGCTGCCAATCTGTTAAAATCATTTCAAAAATTTCTAATAGCATGGCTCTCACGGTGACTGTACTCGTCTCACAAATAATTTGCTTCCTTATTTTTAAAACAAGAATGTCCATTCCATCAGAATCATTTTCTTTTAGGTTTTTGTAACATTTTGGAAACTGAAAAAAGAGAGGAAGAACTTCAAATTATTAAAAATTACAAAATGAAGTTTCGCAATGCTTAAAATCTCTCAAAGAGAAAGGCGAGAATACTGACAAAAAGAAAAAAAAAGTAATAAAGTGTACAACTTTTCACCCTTCAAAGTCATGCCTGGAAACACTGATAAGTTTTTTAAATAGTTGTATATCAACTAAGTGTTTAAAGCATGAGCATTTAATTTTAGAACTAGCTTCATCTTCTAGCATTAAGCAAATATTACAATAAAACAAGAACACTCATTTTCTGAAAAATACAATTGTCCGTAACCAAAATAAAACGATTACTGTCTGATATTTATCGACTGCAGCAAAATCTTAATCATCAAAATAATACTCCCACTTTTGAAAAGTTCAGTTTTTTTTTTCTTTTGTTGGCCGATTCCGTATGTATCCAATAAAAACCTTTTTAAAATTATGTCAAAACGTAAGGTAATCCACATACTAAATTAATCAAACCCTAAAACCCTAAAACAAGACTACATTATTTCGAAATCATTGAGGACAAAAACTTTTCGCGTCATTTTATGGTCAGCAATAGTATCTCAGCATTTGATGACTATTTCTCTGAGACAAAAATTAGTGACATAATAATACTTAATGTATTTTCATAAAGTAGGGAAGGGAGAAAAATTATCCTAGGTATCCCAAAACAGTTACCGCAAATTTGATGACATTTTAAAAATCGTCAAAGTGGTGTGTTTTGAGTTCTTTCAGTTCAGGAAAAAAAAAACCAAATGTGAGCATCAATTGTTTCTATAAATTATTACTGACCCAGGCAACGCTGGGTATTTTTGCTAGTTACAATAAAACAAGAACACTTATTTTCTGAAAAATACAATTGTCCTTTATTTAATTTGGGATTCAATTTGTTACTTCATAAGTAGGGAAAAAGCCACTCAATGTGATGGTACTTACTAATGGGGGGGGGGGGGGCTCGGTAATTTGTTATTTTTTTACACATGCATTTCATATGTATGGAGAGTTTTAGAACTAGTTATGTAAGTTAATAATTTGTGTTGCGACCATAAAACAGTACAGTGACCTGTGCTGCAGTTAAAGAGCTTATAGATGTTTGCTTGTTTTACAGTTCTGAAAAATTATTACAGTAATCAGATTGCGTTAGTCTTATACACTGAAAATTAAAACTCCGTCTCTGTTAACGTTAAGTACATATTTTTTCAGTATTTATTCTATTTCAAGTATATATTATGTGTGTGATTAAGAGTTAAATCAGGTTTGAGAAGTGTGCAATATGAGAGCAGGGGTTCTATATCAGGCAAAATACACATTCAGACATTGTAGGAGGGACATTCCATGTCAAACCCTCTCCAGCCAAAACATGATTTTATACCATGGGTCGGCAGAATTTATGAAACTTGGTGAGGCTGTTCTATCCATAGATATAATAAGAAAATTACCTCTTTAAATACTTTTTGAATGGCAAGAATTTAAAGTTTTGTCAAACATTTATCGCTTAACAAAATTCGCATGTTCAGCGACATACATCTAGTTTTTGCGACAAAACTTTTTTAAGAAAATATTTCACTTCCCCCCTTTTAAAATAGTTGTTGAAATAATGTCTAATTATGTGTGATAGAACAGCATTTTTAAAATATAATTAATGAAAATAAAATATTTCTAAACATTTGAGTTAATTGCAGCTAAATCATCAACATTCAATGTAGAATGGAGTTTTCAACATTTAGTGCAGTTCATTATAAATGACAACTGATTCAATGCAGATGAAGAACAAAAAGCTTCAAAACTTGGGTTAGTAATGAAATAAATGAACAGCCAAGAGTAAAATTTTCTAGTATTCTAACATACAGTAAGTCAAAAAATTCAAGTTTTATATTCTATCATCTCTTTTTTCCTGAATAAAATCGTCAAAAATTTTTAAGCATATTACTCAATTTTTTTTAATTACTATTAAAAGTTACATATTTGAAAGGGGTTCCCCTTTTTTCTTGTCTTTATATCTATATATATAAAGATGACGGTGTTCGTTTGTCTGTTTGTACGTTTGTAACCGCTGGCCAGAAGCCCCCACAGCACCTACGGACCTGAAACTTGGCTCAAAAATTCGAACGTACCCCGCCCTCGTGCACCTCGAAGCCCAAATTTTTAATTTTGAATTAGTTATTTTTAAATTAATTAATTAGTCTCATTTTTGGTGTATCCGCCATAATTGTGGGGGGAAAACCTCCCCCCACCCCAAAACATTATATATCGTTGGAAAGGGTTTTTTTTCTGAAAAAGAAAAGTTTTAGCACGTTTTTGTCCGTTAATTAGGACAGGAGATATTAATTAATCAAATTTAGTCAATTTTCAAGGCTTAACTATGTACGCAGTACTGAAACACTAGGTTCATTTTCCTGATCAGCTGCTCTTTTGTCCCTGAAGTTACTTTGTGGTTAAAATTGTGCGTATAGATTTAAGCCTTGAAAATTTATTCAATTTGAATGTTTAATATCTCTTATTTCTTTCTTAATTTTCTGTCTTTTTGATTTATTTGGCGAATTGATTTAAACTTTAACATGACTTTAAGTGGAGTTTAAAAGATGGAGCGCATTTGAACTAAAGGATATAATAATTTTAGTTCAGAGGGGTGGGAGGGAATTTAAATTTATTCAGTTGAATTCCTCAAAATTTGGTGTTGCCAAAAATGTCAGAATGGAACTATTATTGTTAAAAAATTAGCGATGGCTATCAGCTACTCTTCGTATTTGGCGTGGTAAAGTTTGGCAACAATAGGGATATTTACCAAACCTCCCAGCCAGTGAAACACTTCTTTCTCCAAATTAAAGAAAAAGAAAACACTCTGTGAAGGAACAGTAGTTGTTTGCAGTCTAAAAAGTATTTTATTGCATGTTTAAAACATGTATATAATGTCGCCAAACCTAAATTTTTAATAGTTCCATTCTGACATTTTCGGTAACACCGCTATGAAGTTACTCTTCGTATTTGGCGTCGTAAAGTTTGGCAACAATCTGGAAATTTACCAAACCTCCCAGCCAGGGAAATCTTGCTTATTTGAGGGTTACTGTTATAGATTGTAATCACTTCAAAGAGATGGTGCGAATAACATTATATTTCATGCCTTTTAATGTTCAAATTAAAATCATGGAAGAATGGTTGAGGCTGAGCTACCTGACACAATCGGTTCCCTATGTTAATAAATTTAAATTTGGCGACCAATTTTACAATGAAATTACGGTTAAATCGGTGGATTATGTTAAACTTCAAGGGCAAAATTGCTGTGTTCGTTGAGAGTTTTCGAAAATCTTGCCACTACAGTTATCTCAAAAGTTCCATTGAAACGTTTATTTGGCGAATTGATTTAAACTTTAATATGACTTTTAGTGGAATTCAAAAGGTTGGGGAGCACATTTGAATCAAATATAATAATTTTACTTTAGAGGGTTAAAGTGAATTAAACTTTATTTAGTTAACTTCCTTTACATTTGTTGCACGGGCATCGCCGTGCGGGTACTGCTAGTTCATATATATAATTCTACGATGAAGGGTTTATTTTCTGATGTACAAATGTATAATTTTAAAAAAATGAAATAAAATATACACACACACACACACACACACACACATATACAGGGTGTCCACTCCAATCGTGGACCAATAGCTAATTTCTAAACCATTAGAGATAAGCATATAGTTTATTTAGGAAAAAATCTCCAAATTATGAAAGGAATTTTGGGTCTATTCAATGTTTTTCAAAAAATCAAATTTTGAAAGAGTTACGAAATTTAAATTTTTATACAGCCCCCCAGTCCTATCAATCATATTTAGTAAAACATTCTTGACACTGTAACGTTTAAAACTAAAAAAAAATCACTCTTCTACCACAAAAATTGACCGAGTTATGACGTTTTGAAAAATCAAGATTTTGAAGGATTTCGCATACGGTCCCTTAAGTGATCTCTCGATGACGTCATGAAATAATGCAAAATCTTGATTTTTCAAAACGTCATAACTCGGCCAATTTTTGTCGTAGAACAGTGATTTTTTTTTAGTTTTAAACGTTACAGTGTCAAGAATGTTTTACTAAATATGAATGATAGGACTGTGGGGCTGTATAAAAATTTAAATTTCGTAACTCTTTCAAAATTTGATTTTTTGAAAAACATTGAATAGACCCAAAATTCCTTTCAAAATTTGGAGATTTTTTCCTAAATAAACTATATGCTTATCTCTAACGGTTTAGAAATTAGCTATTGGTCCACGATTGGAGTGGACACCCTGTATATATATATATATATATATATATATATATAATGATGAACACTGAGGAATGTTCGCAACGTCCAATGGTAATGGAATACTTAGCCCCTAATAATCATCATTCTCAATATTAGATTGTAAAGAAATGAATTTACCTGTTCAACAAAAACTTCTATTTCTTTCTGAGTACCTCCATCAACAAGCATGCCAAAGTAATCTATGACGGGACGTGCCAAGACCTTTAGACAGCTGCCATCAATGTGAACATGATGGAAAATTTCACATAAAAATGCTACTTCCAATAGAAACTTGTCTATGTTTAGATAAATTTTATTCCTATCTGCAAGATTAATAAAATAAAAATATGAGAATCAATACCTAATAACTCAAAAGATGACATATGAACTTTCCTAAATAATCTCTATTTTAATTCAGTGGAACCTCGTTAGAACAAACTCAAAAGGACATTTAAAATCAATCTTGTTTTAATCATAATCTGTTTTATCTGAACAACAAACAATAGAACATAGA
>JAXGGA010000797.1:0-189231 GCA_038373865.1 Uloborus plumipes | reverse complement strand
TAAAAAAACGCAGTATTTCGATTTAATTTTTTCTATTAAACGTTGCTCAAAGATTGTTTTTTTTTTTTTTTTTTTCACAAAAATGAATATTATGCAAGAACAATAAGGCGCGGGTACATAGCTCATTTTCCTCTTACATTTCCACAATTACAGAATAACAATTAGTTTTGCTTCTTATTGTTGAAAACAGAAAATAATATGACAACTAGCTGCCAGGGCAGCTAGTTAGCTTCCTGCGCCTGTTGATGCTACAGTAACAGAGAGCAGGATAAGCTATAATTTATTTCTAAAAAGCTTAGTTTAAAAAAGTTATTATGGAAAATAGTAAATTTCATTTAATTTCCCCATTAAATAATTAAATTTTCAGTGCATTGTTGCAAAAATTTGGTTGCCATGCAACAACAATATTAATAGTAATCATGGTGAAAATTTTGAACCTAGGCTTCGCTGGAGTAAGTATGAAATGTATTACTTTCTTAGGATTTTTATATTCATTTATGCCAATAATCGCTAACGTGGTAAATAAAAAGGGAATTGATTTTGGCAATAGTTAGAGAATAGAAAGTGTTTATAGTCAAAAAAATTTCTAAATTAGGTACATAAGATGTTTTCACCTCACCAATGTTGTCACGAGGATAGAAACTAATAATGGGACTTATTTAACGAGCAATATTTGGAAATGGTTAATTTCAGTGAGATTGATACTGTAAATATATATTTATTTTAATATACCAAGCTTATAACATTTCCTATTTACTCAAACATTATTTGTAGCTTGCTATTTTTTTTTAGATTGCATTATTTTTTTTATAGTTTATTCATAACATAGCCATTGTTTACAGAAGTAGCTATTATGTTTATAGATATGCACTTTAGTGTTGGGAAATTTATGAATGGGTTTCAATAAACCACCCTACACCCACAGAAACCCGGGCAGGGCCGGGTACTCGGCTAGTAAAACAATATTTCAGTGTCCACAAAGTATTTTTCATTGAAAAAACCTGAAGCATATTTACATGAAGGTTACACGTTTTTTCAAAATTCGGTGCCACCATTTTTTATAATCTTACAAAATCTTGGGGGTGCATTGGTCCCTTGGCACCCCCCTGGATAAGCCACTGATGTCTTCCTTTACGCTTTTGAAATGTACGTTAAAAATGGATTTACTTTCTATGCATCAAAAGATTTTGTATAAATGATTATGAAGAGCCAGATCAGTGTTCAAGTTCCATTAGTTGATCTTTGTTACAATTTTTCTTACGAGAAGCAGTACGCGATCGAATGCGTAGTAATAGTGTACCATTATTTCAGTGTTCAATTACTTATTTATATTTACGTATAATCGGAGTAGCTGTAAGTAGTAAAAATTATATATATATATATATATATATATATACATATGTATATAAGATATATATCAGGGGCCGGTCTGTGATAAATGCCCGGGCCGGTGCGGGGTGCTCCATCCGCGGCTGAATGTGACATAGTAAAATAGACGAGTCAAAACTAGTAAAAATAAATATTCTTGTTTTCTTTTAATTTTGTCTTTTACTTAATTATTTGATCTGATAATTTTTCTGATCTTGGGACTGTACAAAGAAAAAGAGGAAAAAAAAAATATAAAAGCTTAAATGCAAAAAATTCTTTTTGAAAATTTTGGAGGGGGCTGCAGCCCTATCAGCCCACCCCCTGAGTACGCCACTGATCTCAGCAGTTTTGTAATTACTTTTAGATCTTGGTAAAATGGTAGTATTGACGAAATAAGTAAGCTTGTTTTATTTCCATTGGTTTGGTTCCACATGTAGTTTAGACAGTTTAAAATATTAAAGTTCAGTTGTCTTAAATGTGCTTTTTTTTGTTCTTAGACTGCTGACTGCTACATTCTTCACACACCCCCTATCGACCCCTACAGTTTCATTAACTCTTTTGAAAACTTGAGACTTCCAGGGGGTTCGTTATCGACCGCTGAGTTCGTTATCAACCGAGAAACTTTGGTGTAGAGCAGTGTTTCCCAACATTTTTGAGCTCATCGCCGCCTTCAAACCACTGACTGACACTTATCCCCCCCCCCCATTTCTTCCTTGAAAAAACAAAAATTTGGCTCAATTGATCATCGATATTATTAAAAATATAAGTATCAGACTTTCATTCGAAGTAAAATGTACGCAATAGCGCAACTAGAAATAATCACTTTTAAACTAAAAGTATTAATAAATAAATAAAACACCTTCAGTTTTTTTTTCTCTTTCACAAAGCGAGCTGAAAAGCATTTGAAGGGTAAAATTTTTTACTGAGATCGTCGACGTACTTTTCAAAAAAACAAAAGTACATTTTTTAAGAAATTATTTTCTTTTCTACACTAGAATCTGGCGGAGTTAAAATTATTGAAACTTAAAATTTGGAGGAAAATAAATCGATAATCTGAAAATTCTAAAACGACAATGAATGACAAAATATTCCTTAAGGCTCATCCGAGGTACAAGGAGGAAGCTCTTGAACTTCAATTTGTTTCTTTCTCAACTTGTGATTAATTGTCTGAACTCTGAATAACCGGTTTTGTACATGTTTACAATTTTGATTTTCGCTACCCTTTAACAACTGCTATTTTCTCTTTTAAAAACCCATCACCCCCCTATCGCTTCTCAAGAATTTACCGCCCCTTTGAGGAGCCAAATTGCTCTCAGGTTGGGAATCGCTGGTGTAGAGCAACAAAAAAGTTTTTTCTTTCTAGAAATAATCAGTAAAAATCAATAACATACATTGTGTCTCACACTGCTTGTGACAAACTTGCAAGAGGTGAACTGACACAATGATGATTCGGAATCACACAGCATTGTAGGGTTGGAAATAGCTCCTTCATGAGGGCGTTCGACGGGATTTTTTGAGTAAAGCCTTAAATTTCGCGAAGTATTTTACTTGATATTTATAATTATTTAATCACTTTCGTAAAAATATCGCTTCTTTCAAAAAGTGTCTATTTACTTCGTAAGTTTTTGTCTCAAAACAGGCAGAGTTTTCGGCTGAACTTCATTAAACTTTCAGAAACCTTAACAGCATACAAGGGAAACATTTTTCTCAAATGAAATTTACCTTTTACATTCTGCCACTGAAATCAAATGTTCTGATTCGTACGCACCAGCTCTGGATTATATATTTTTTTATCAACCTTGTTGGTGCATGCTGTTTGATTTTTATATCAAATTGGAAAATGCAAGAACCGAATTGTCTCCAGGAGAAACTGTCGAAAAATGAAATAAAATAACGCATTATAGCTAATTAACGACGTTAAAAAAACTATAAAAAAACTTCTTTACAACGCAAAAATGTAATTTATTCTCTAAAAACTAAAATGCGAAAAAGAAAAAGGGGGAAAAATACGTACATAAAACATTTACTAATATCTGTATTACTCCAGCTGTTCAATTTGTGGTTTTAGTCGAAAAGAAAAGAATAAAAGAAACTCTTCGCATTGCATCATTTTATTTCCATATGGAGTCTTTATCCGAGTGATGTATATTTTTGCATATCGTTTTCGCATAATAATTTATTTTAGCATTCATTTATTATAATAGGAAATCTAATGCATCATATTTGCGAAATGCGCGTTTGAGTTTAAACACATTTCGCAATTCTGGCAACCACACAATTGTTAACACGAATAAATCACAGAGAAAAAGGCGTTTTTCTAATTCTATTTTAAGTAAGAATTGCACATAATACTTCTCTTGCTATGACTACCGAATGATGATTCTGTGTAGCCATAATAACAAATCTACCAGACACAGGATTATTCAAATTGTTTCGTTATAAAGCATGAATATGTGTTGTCTTTTTTGCTTCCAAATGTTTCCAACAGAATGCTCATCAGGCTTATTCAATTAGTTTATAATTTCTCCCCTCCATAACCGTCCCTGCAATCATATTAATTTTGGAAGATACGCAACAGCGGGCGAGTTTTTCTTTTTTGCATAATGGCAACGAGCGAAACAGAGCGGAAAATGAATGACGTTGTTTATGCTTTTTATCGGGAGGTGGAACGAAATTGCATGACCTCGCCCATTTTTACAAATCACTGTTCATAATGAATTTAATAACAGGTCGTGTTACATGTATTTCAAAAAAATTGGTTGCAAATCAAATAATTATTTAACAGATTTATGGTTATGTCATTTTTTTTCAAATGAGCAACGTTTATGGTTTACCTTTGATGACTTATTTATTACGTTAATAAATACAAATATTTTCCGACAACATTTTGCTCTCAAAGTGTGTTAATTATGAATAACTTTGAACTAATTGAAACACTATGCATTGATATACAAAAGCATTAAACGTTTTTTGCGAATTGAAATGGAACTGGTATTTTCTTAGCAAATATGAAATATTACAGATTAAAAAATATATTTAAGGCAGTGAGAAGCAAAGGGATGTGAGTTGAAAAATTCGTTTTGAGTTACGCGTTTAAAGATCAAACCTTAGGTAGGCTTCGATTTAAAAGAAAAAAAAAATCTGAATCACGTTTTTACCAGCACTTATCAGGGCTACTAGTACCGTCTTTTGCCTCAAGACGGAGGAGAGGTTTTCCTACCATTTGCACTACTTTTCTCTAAATTTTTTAATGTTCGTTCTTACATCCTTTTGCTTCTCACAGCCTCATTTCTGAAGGAATACATATTTCCATTTCTTAGTACATAATATATATACTAGGAATGCACCGATTAATCGGTAGTACTGATTATAATCGGCCATAAAAGGCCTCTATGCTGATTATTTATAATCTGCAAGAATGGGTCGATTATAATTTGCAGAAAAAATGCATTTTAGTTTGTTTTCAATGAGAAATTAAGAAAAATACATTTGTTAACAGTAAATAAATGTCATTTTTTGCACGTGTATACTATGTTGCAACATTTTTCATGTCTCGATACTTTTTCTTTTAGCACAAATCTTCTAGATAACTTTATAATTTTCAAAAAGAAAAAGTCTTGGATTAAATGGCTACTGATAATGTAAAAAAAAAAAAAAAAACCATTAAAAGTGCTCCTAAGTTAGCTTGCTCCCTATTAAAAAAAAAATTCATGTCCAGTTCCCATAACGTAACTTTTTAAGCAATAATATGGAAATTGGCTCAAAGACATTTGATGAAATTTTGAAATTAGTAAGTGAAAATTAGGAAAATTAATTTCAATAAATCGTTTACCAGAAATAAATAATTACTATTTCTAAAATCGAAATTGTGAAGAGAAAAAAAAAGTGATGGAGAAATTAGTATCGTTAAAAATGATAATCATGATCACTAATTGGCTCTGCCGATTCATCGGCGATTATCAAAAGCCGATTAATGGGTGACCGGTAATTGGCCAATTTGCTTAACGGTACATCCCTAATGTAAAAAAAAAACACAATTAAAAATTAGCATTCTGTTTCATAAATACCAGTGGTTTTCCCTATTCAATACACTAACAAGAAGCCCATAAATCATTATTCAGCTTTTTTCCGCTTGCGTAAGGGGAGGGGGGTGGATACAAGGGACGGGCGATGGGGGCAATCGCCCCTCCCTTGGGGCACTCTTCACCCGTAATTTTACGGTTTTGAAGTCTTGAAAATGCAATTTTATATGAGTTTTAGTGAAGTTGGCGGAAGAAAGATTGGGGCTCGCCTCCCGAAATGTTTCAGAATTGAAGTCCGAAACCTATGTGATTAATATTTGTACATCAGTATGCATAGTAAAAAGTAAGTAATAAAAATCAATAGCCCCTCCCTTGAAACATTTCTGGATCCACCCTTGCAAGAGAGTTTACATTCATTTAAAAAATTCAGTTTCATGATCTCCCGGCCGCATTGATTCACTAAATTCTTATTCTGACTAGAAATTAAGTTAGTCACGAGGATGAAATAAAAGTTTAATTAAAAGTTGATTGAATTTGAGAAGTTCAAAGCAGCATTAAATGATTGATTAATATTCGGCTGTTCTATTATTCGTTAATTGCGCAATTCACTTTTTACTTCGTTCACCTTTCTGCACCAAAACATCCATCTTCGGCAGCTGTTTAAAAGAATTTGGCAGCATGTAAAAATTATTTCAGTCACTATCTATATCTCTATACACATATTTACATCTAATCTATCTTTTTATCTCTGGTTTACCTAGGGACACCGAGAGCTAAGGTGGGCCTACTATTAGTTTGGTAGCAGGACCCCTTCTTCCTCCAATAAATACATAAACTTATACTGCTCCGATTCCGAGCCAAGCCCCTAGTTTCTTACAGGTCCATCATTTACACTATTTCCAGGGGGGTCAAAGGGGGCAAACACTGTGCAATTTCTTTGGAAAACAACAAAACTACGGCCATTTACATGTAAATACATTGATTTCTCAAAGCTGGGAGAGGGGGGAAAGGCAATTCCCCCATGACCCCCCCCCCTAAACCAAAGGCCTGGTTTCCTACTAGGCTGATGGCTTTTCGTCGCCCCTATATTTACTATCTCTCTCTCTATCTATCTGCATCCATATATCTCTATATTTATGTATCTCGCTACACGGCCGTGCTGAGCACAAAAGTCATATCTGCACTTTTTATCAAAATTGAGTTATTATCAACAGGTGGTACTTTATAACATATTTTACCGTTTTGTAATGTTTCATGGTCATTTGTGTGAATGAGAAATATTTTTAAAAAAATTCTTAAAAAGTTAAATCTGAATGAGATCCGCAAGATGCATAGCATAAGTAACAACAATGTATATTTGTTCATAATCCCCCCCTGAACTGATCTTTTTGGGAAAATTTCATTGTTGCAGATTCTTAACAATAAGAATGGTATTAAAATTGTGTCCTTTTATTTTTACAACAATGCATTAGCACAACAATAGGGTAGTTGTGACCTATTGAATATCCCTTTTTTAACTACTAGATATTGTTAAGAGGCTTACAAAACACAAAAATTCACCATTGCCGAATTTTAAAACACAATGGTTGATTCTTAATGATTTTTTTAAAAACCCAAGCGCAAAAAAAGCGCGCCTTGAAACCGAAACCCGTGACGTCAGACGGCAGTAACTTTCAGCCTTTCATCCATAAAAATTGGATTTTTGCTATATTATCGTTTCATTGCAGGATTTTCTCCTTCCGTAATCAATACCTTAAAGTTTACTAATTCACTATTTAAAACTGGATTTATCAAAGAGCAATCCAATACCATGCTAGGGGTGATTGTTTTGATATTTTTTGGCGAAATCCGTAGTCAAATTTTTAGAACGCATCACTTGGCGAGAAAAAAAATTACGGCAGTGCAGAGCGAACAACAGTGCGGAAGCCGGAGAAACCGGTTTCTCGAGCTCCTCGCATCTAAAGCTTCTCGCTCTTTCTTCGCCTTAGTGGAAAGTTCAAAAGCGCCAACGACAGCCCAGTGACGTCACAGCCGCTTGAAATTAAAAAATTATTTAAAAAAAAACTACTTGTCGCAGCGCAAAAATTTTTTCGCCGTTGATGTTCATGTATGTTGCTCTATCTCTAATTAATTTATCAAAAATCGGAAGGTACACATCGTCATTCGGGCACAACTTTTTGTACCATATTATATAGTGAAAACTGCTGGTTGTATAGGGCACCTTTCAAGGGGAACGTTATAGCATCCGCAGCACCTTCTGAAGGGTGCCACTCGGCTCCCAATGGTAACCTTGAAGGTTCCATTTGGCTCACATACCATTGAAGGTGCTATATGGGGCCACAGGCATCCATGGGCTACCCCAGGGAGCCAAATAGCACTTTCAAGGAAGCCATAGGGAGTCGAATGGGACCCTTCAGGGGTTGCTGCTGGCGCTACAACGTTTGACGCTGAAAGATGTCAAATGGAACCCGAAGTTTTAACAGTGTAATTACCAGTTGAGTATGGTAAATCAAGGTATACGTATAAAACATTAAAATATGCGGAGATGAAGTTTCTCAAGCATTTCAAAACTGAGGTATTTATTTCCCTTCTATAAATTACTAGAGTTATCCGCCACGGCTTTGCCCGAGGTAAAATTTAAAGGATTTTTGCTGCTGCCGCTGTATTCGTAATGCACAAATTAAAAAAAAAAAAAAAAGCTGTGCAGTAAATATAAGGTTAAATTGAAGCGCAATTTTACCAGAGTTTATTAGGTGGAAAAATGTATCTGCCTTGTCCTCGCAAAATTGCGATGTTATGTTCATGCTCGAAAACTGTGAATACAAAAACGTTCTCGCTTGGCGAGATTTACCATTCGAAACAGAGACTAATTTCTTTCTACAGGGACGTCATTTCAAGTTTTTCCAGGGCGGGGGGGGGGGGGGGGCAAAGGGTCCAAACGCAATTCAATTTCATCGGAAAACATAAAAAACCACGCCTACTTATATGTAAATACATTGATTTCTCAAAGCCGAGGAGGGAGGGGGGGGGGGGGCAATTGACCCCACCTGCCCCGCCCCCTAAATGGCTGGCCTGTCTTTCTACCTATTTTTGACAAAAATTAAACAAAATTCAAGATTCAGCTATTATGGAACAATAGTTAAATCCCAACTATTGATGGGTTTAAATGGTCAAATCAATTTATGTGTCGATTTTTTAAAACTTTAATGAGACTTTTGGAATGACTGGAACCAATATCTCGAAAGGCACGTCAAGATTTTTTTCTCTGTGATGCTTTTGAGAAAATTTCTATAATTGAGATCTTTGATAGGTACTATTTAGTTATAGGTATGTTATTAAATTTGGCGATATGTTTTCATACTACCTAAGCGAAGATTAAAATTTTAAGCATACTTCGTCGCCATGGTTGATTTATTTTTTATTATTATGCATTTTAATTTAGATTTCAACGATAATAATGACTCAATATCTTGATTAAACTGATTATGTACATCTTAATGGAGATCTCTAACTCTAATCATCCGTTAGCCGGCGCAAGCGAAAAATAAAAAAACGCCAACGTCGCCAAGCGAAGCAAATGACAAATCTGTAAGCGGAACATACATCCGCTCAATGGTAAATAAATATAGTTGTAATAAATCCGGCCGAATTCTACATTATCTAGCAATACACTATTTGGCGATTTTTCGCTTACGCCCGGCTAACGGATAAGTACCTAAAGGGAGCTTTTAAAGCTGGTTTGGAGAATTTTTTAAACCCTTTGATGTTTACAAATAAAATAGAAATTTCAAGAAGTAAATTAATAAATTTGTATGGAATAACCCATTGAAAACATTTCATAAACAAAGTTAACTGCTTCTTACCCAAACACTGTAAAATGCTCTTTTTCATATTTTGAAGAATTTTTTCCGTAAATAATCCGAAAAACTGAACAAAAGAGAGGAAAATTTATTGCTTAAAAACTAAAATAAGTTTCAGGAAATTAAAAAAAGTAGTAATCGTTTGAAGAAATGAATAAAATAAAAGCTGAAAAATAAATAAATTACTTACTTTGAAAACTAAACAATGTGCGTGCACGTAAGAAATCAGCAATTGACTTCACTTCAGTTACAAAAAATACTGCTTTAAAGTACGAAAATAGGGAGTAATAAGTTTTTAATTACCTAATTTTAATTAAATTTCAAGAAATCAAGGGCGAATTAAAAAATTTCGGCTTCGTAGTGCAGATCATCAGTATGCGGACTAATTTTGTACCAATTTTCATAATCGTACGTTGCGTAAATTTGCCAGGAGAGCGTTTGACCCGCGACTCATGACGTTATCAAACTTTGATTTTACATATATAGATATGAAAACAAATTTAACTATTGGAACAAATGACCTAGACGTAGAGTACGATTAGCAAAGTTCATAAACTTATTTTCATTTAAATAGATACAGCTTTATTTCATGAAGCATTAGCTTCAATTAGAAATTGGTTTTATTTTTAACTGAATATATTTTTTATCATTTTTGTTGTTAACTATTTGGAAACAACGTAAGCATGAATTTTTGAGTGATAATTTCTTTATTGGAGGTTGTTTGTGATTCTAAGAATCATATTTTTTCAAAGTCCTCAGTTATTTAAAATGAGTCCATAGAGTAGAACTTAAATAATCCGAAATAATAAAGGAATGAAAGAACGAATGAAACAAAACTACTTAAAAATTGATTCAAAATTTATAAACAGACTACAGTACACAGTAAAAATTTTATTTTGAATTATGAAGAATGAAATATAAAACTGCATAAAAGTAAATTACGAAAAAAAACAGAAGCAGCGGCACTCCGGGAGTGCAGGCAGAGGTGAAAACTTGAACTATTAATTATGTATATTTTTTGAATCATCAGTGGTTTTTTTCCCATCTCAAAAAACGCCAACATGCATACAGAATATATGTATACACAATATATGCATACAATGCATACACAATATATGTATACACAATATATGCATAACATGCATACACAATATATGTATACACAATATATACATAACATGCATACACAATATATGTACATACTTATATACAGAGGTGTCGGTAACGATTAGTGTCGCCAGTTCAATTGTTTTTTCCCATCTCAAAAAAAGCCTAACGCGCCTAAAGAAGTTTTCCCTTAAAAAAATGAAAATAATAATAATAATAAAGACAAAAATAAATAAATATTAAAAAAAAACTACTAAAATACAAGATAAGTCCTACAATTATTACTCCAATGCGCCTTTTGTTTATACAGTATGCCCCTAAATGGCTGTCCAGATTAAAGGAAGCTCGGTTTATTCGGATGCGGATAAAAAAATGTAATATCTACGGAGACTCAAGTAAGGAACATCCCAGATGAAAACAAAATAAAATTCAGCATTTCATTTATTCACATGTAGGCAAAGTTAAAGTTTAAAAAAATATTGGAGTACTAAATGAGCAAATGTTTGACTTGACAAAATCTGGAACTGGTTTACCATAGCTTCCAAAAATCAGTGCCTATCCGCAAAAATGTGTACCGACCAATATCAACAAAATCAATGACCTAAGGAAAGATATTGTTGGTAAATTTTATTCCAACAATGTATGATTGGCCAACTATCCATACGAATGACATTGTACTGTTTCAAGTAACAATGCTAGGAAAATCGTGTGTATATTATTGCATAAATAAATTACTGATTTTTATGAATAATTAGAAATATTTTTCCTTTGATTTCATACCTGATAACATATCGTTTAGTGACTCAAAAGAATAACTAAAGTTTAGTCAATCAATTGGGAAACAACACATCTCCAACAACGTTTATATAATATTTTTTAAATATCAAAATAAAAATAATAAAATTTTATTTTGGTCGAATTAGCTTACCACACCCCTGTAGAAACATGTAACAAAAAATAAAAATAGATATGATGTTAAATTATGGACCAGCTGGGTTTTTTATGATTTCCCGAAAGTTTACTTTTTTGGATATGAGTCTCAAATAACCGATTTAATTCCTCTTTGCTTGTCAAACCGCAGAGATGTTCGGGTCAAGAAGCGGCAATGACTTTTAAAGACATAAGAAACAGTTGCCATAGCAATAACGAATTATTTACGTCATCAAATAAGACGCAAACATTGACCAAATGCTTTTCTGAAATTGGGAATATTAATACAGACCTTACCTTCCGATGTTTTCTCCCACTTGAAAAACCACGTGGGTTCCCTCTAGATGTACAACGATCCAGAATTAACGTCAAAAAGTATGGAACGATAAATAAATAAGTGACTTGAATCCCTACGGCCACAATCAATAAAAGCGCTTCAATTCAGACACAAAATGCTAGCGTGGAGTTTGTTTTTCAAATGTCTATCAGCTAGCGTGTGTAAGTCCCGAACGCTGTCATGGCGACACCATAAAGTAACATCTGAAGTATTGGTGAAAAGAAATTAATGTTCAATCGCATGGGGTTAATGAAATTTATTCAATGGTTGCCACTTTATTTAATTATTTATTGTTAGTATAATTACTATTTCTTAGTTTTATAGGTTTCTTTTTGTCCCTTAATTAAATTGAAAGAAAAGAAAAGATAATCATCTTGGCCTGGAAAGTCTTCACTGTGTTTCCAAACAGTAAGATGCAGAAGAACCAGAAGGATTAATTTTCGGCTGTATATTTTAGTCGGCTGAAAATTTTTTCCAAGCATTGAAGCTTGGAAAAAATGCAGTTTTTTCAAGATTTTTAGCAAATTGTTAAATTTCTTTTTCTATTTTCGATAACAGGTAGGGCAGAAAAGGTGCCATTTCGAGCATAGAAATTCCATAAAAATTTTGAGGTCTGTGGTAAAATTCCTTTCTTTTCCTCAAATGCCTAGAAGATTTGGCAATTTCCAGTTTTTTCTTCGTTTTCAATTAAGTTTTGTCAAAGCGTCAAAATGCTGTTTTCGCCGTACTTATCTGAAATAACTACATTGTTTGTCACATATAATGCATTTTTAGATGTTAAGTGCTAAATTATTATTTTTAAATAATTTCCTAAAAATCGCAAAAAACTGTTTTTTTTTCCAAACTTCAAAGCAATTGCGGCAGACCGAGAAATTTACCAAAAAATTTCAAATTTTTTATGTGCACTTTTCGCTCCTCTTAATGGTCTACGCTTTTGGCCGTGACCATCGTAGTCCGATCAATGCCGAAATAATAAAAAAAAAAAAGTCTATTAAAGTCTGTTATTTCTAAAGCAGATTTTAGCATTCGAATCAAAATGGGAAATTGAGTAGGAAAGAAAAGGTAGTCATTTCGCCCTAGAAAATCTTTACTGTTTCTCGAAACAGTTAGGTGCAGAACAATTAGAAGGAGAAACTCGGCTATATGTGGGTAAACACACTTTACCCATTATTTGCAACTTTATTATTTTTTTTTCTCAATAATTATTATTTCTAAAGTAGATTTTAGTACTCTAATCAAAGTACGAGATGGAAAAAACAAAGAAAAGGTCTCGCTCTAGAAAGTCTTCATTGTTTCTTCAAACATCATAGGGCAAACGAGTCAGAGGAAAAACTAATTTTTGGCGGTATATAGTTAAACATAATTTACTCTATGTTTGATGTTTTACTTAAGTTTTATGTTATTAATTATTATTTTAAACTTCATCTTAGTATTCTAATCAAAATGCGAGATGGAAAATAAAGAAAAAATTGTCATCTCGCTCGCACTGGAAAGCCTTCATTGTTTCTCCAAACAGCAAGGTACAGAAGATACAGAAAGAAAAATTCATTGTCGGCTGTGTGTATATGGGTAAACAACATTAACACAGTATTTTCTATTTCATTTATAGGTATTTATAAATGAGAAAAAAAAAGAAACTTAAATTTAGAATAATTTCTAAATTATCGATTTAGTAGGGCAACGATTAGTGGGTAAAAATTCAAAGCATATTCAGAACGTTTTATTCTATGCAATCTCAAAATTTATCTGCCAATTTCACTCATTTTACCAAGAATTTTCATTTATAGATGCTCGAAATTAAAAAAAGAAAAAAGAAACTTAAAAATTAGGAATTGACTTCTGAATTATCGAACCAGGAAGGTAACGATTAGGGCCCCGCTCCACATTGACGTAAAGCAGAAAAATAAAGCAGAAACGTAAAATGGATTAAATGGTTTTCCTATGGAAAGTACCCGGATTTTCAGTTTCTGCTTTCGGTTTCGGTCGCGTTTTCCGCTGATGTGGAGCAGGGCCCTTAGTGCGTAAGAATTTGAGGACCCTTAGAATGTCACATTCTCTGTACACTTAAAATTCACTGGTGGATTTCACCCGTTTCAGCAAAAGCTTCAATTTATAGTCATTTGAAATTAAAACAAGCTCAAAATAAGAGGATAACTTCTGAAATATCGATTCAAGATGGCACCGATTAGTACGTAAAAATTCGAGTAAAATGTTCTGTTCCTTGTAAGCTCAAAATCTACTGCTACATTTCACCTGATTCATTCGATATATTTATAGTTGTTTGAAATTAAACAAGGATTTACAATTAGAGAATGCTTTTGAATTATCGATTTAGAATGGCAACAATTAGTTTGCGTAAGATTTTGGGGTAGCCTTAGAATGTTTCATTCCTTGTAAGTTCAAAATTTACCGGTAAATTTTGATCATTGCAATACAAAACTTATAATCATTTGATAGAAAAAAAAAAGACTTAAAATTAGAGAGTGAAGTATGAATTATCTATTCAGGATAGCAGCGATTAGTACATAAGAATTCAAACCATCCTTTGTGTGTTTCATTTCCTGTAAGTTCAACATTTTACCGGTAGAGTAGAAAGAGTAGAGTAGAATAGTTCGCCCATCTCAATAAAAATTTCAATTTATTGTCATTTGAAATTAAAAAGAGACTGAAAATTAGAGAGTGACTTCGAAATTATCGATTCAAGATGGCAGCGATTAGTGCCAGAGAGTTCGAGGCATCCTCAGAAAGGAAACAAAGCCGTCGAGGAGGTGCTTACCTGACAAATCCCGACGAAATGGCGTGATCGATTATGTCCCTTTTTGCAAGCTTTCGCTGCTCGATCCATTTGTCGGACGGTACCACGTACACGTGCACATCCACCAGCTACAAAAGAAAAAAAAAAAAGAAAGTTACGCTGGAGCATAAAAAGGGAGGTAATTACGGGGAGAGAATTAAATGGAACTTTCGCTTTCACCGATTCGTTAGAATGCCCAAACGATTTGTTCTTTTGTCTCACTTGTTTGGAAAGAAAGGGTTAAAGTTAGGAATTTTTCACTTGTGCCTAGTATTGCTGTTGTGTCGATCTGTACTAGAAATTCTCTGTGTGTGGGTGGGGGGGGGGGATGATGCTTTTCTTTCTGGGCTATAAATGGTCTTACTGTTAGGATAAATTCAATAATGACATTATTAACAGCAATGTTCGTTTAAAGAAGAATTTGCTCAAATGATCGAATACAATTGCCTTGTTAGGATAAGATGATACATGCCTCTGCTTTTTTAAAGTATTAAAAGAATATTTTATTTTATATATGATTTATAAGGTTTAGATTGATAGAAAATAATTTTTGTTTGAGAAGCTTTTTCTGAATGGAAGAAAATTATGTTTTGTTGGTGTTTAGAACTGTTTTATAAGTAGTGATGTTTCATTCTGAAGAAATGTATCTTTTAAAACAAGGATCTCGTTTAAAAGCAAAAATTCAGTCGATTGAAAATATTAAAATGTCACGCAATGCTCTTTCTCTCTCTATAGGGGAAGGTATTGTATCTAGGGTCATGTTGTACCTTGGGCCAGCACTTGGGCTCAGAAAACACATAGCAGGCTAAAACCCATCCGCCTTTTTCTATTTAACACTAGAGGACATTGTATCTTTGTTTTATTCTTATATCTTATGCGCATGCTTAAAAAAGTTGAAAAGAAAGTTTTGCCTACGTTTAAGTAAATTTTTTGTGATTTATGTTTTCTGTTTTGTTGAAAACAGCATCTATAAAACAGTAAGTAAGAAGTATAATTATTTATCTTTATTACTGCAGTAATTATATTTTGAAAACTTAATTTTCAAACTCAGTAGCCATTTTTTTTTCTAAAAAACCATGTGATTGGCCACTTACCTCCCAGACAGCACGAAACGTCCAATGGGCGTTAATTTTATGTCCTGAACGTCCAAATCTGGTCCGATGTCAAAATCGATGAAATTTGGCGATCCTTAGATGCGCCTCACAGGACGTCCCACGGACTATTTTTTTTTTTTTTTTATGTCTAAGGATGACCAAAAGTGATCCGCATCCTTTCAGGATGTACCACGGACTTTATTTCCAGATGTCCTGGGAACCTATCTCTAAGGATGTCCCAAGTCTCAACAAAATCAATTGTTTTTAGGACATTATTTTCAAGTTGTAGGGAAAATTTTATTTTTTATTTTCTCAATGAAATTTACTACCAATGACGGTAAACTATGATGCACAAAACTTATACAAAACATGAAAATAATATTTAAACTAACTAAACATAAAAATATGCTGCAAATTTTTGAAGGAAAAATTTCCTTGAAAAAATACAATTTTTTTTTTAAATTTTACTGTTAAATATGAAATGGGAAGCTCAAAGTAGCTATACTACTAATTTTAAAAACCAAATAAATACAAAACAAGCTTATGTTTGTCCGAAATATTTTTTTAAATTATGTCATGGTGTACTGTAAAATTCGATGACATGAGGTCATCCTAAGGAGCATCACATAGGACGTCCCAAGTACAAATTTTATGATTGTCCTCCGGATAGCCTGAAGTAAACTGCAACATTTCAGGACATACGAAGGACTTTATTTTCTGACATCCTGCGGTCTTCATTCTTAGGATGTCCTGCAAATGAGTCAAATCAGTCGATTATAGGACTTACTTATTTAACTTCGAAAATTCTTATTTTAAGTGAAAGTGGTGAGTACGAAGTGAACTTTTTTTCCACGTTCATCTATGAAATTTTTGGACTTCTAATATACTTTATTCTAAATGGAAAAGTGGGCGATTTGTTCCGAGGAATTTGGATTTTTTTAAAAGTAAAGTTGAAATATTTAACTACTATAAAGCCGAGAAAGGAATGAAGTTGCATAAAAATTGAAGTATTTTCAAAGTATATTAATAAACAAAAAAATAGAAGAACATTTTAAGAGTGAAACATGATTTAGTTCGAATTTTTGTGTGTGGAAATGGACATACATTTTTAAAATGTTCATGATAGTCAAAGTTCTTGCAAATTTTGATAAAGGTCAAAATTAAAAAAAAAAGTTTTGCCAAAATGCTCTCCTTCTCTCAAATTTAAAACATCAAAATTTGAACTTGATTTATTAAAGTTTATGCTAGGATAATGACCTGCTATTAATACACTACAGTATATTCTGAAGATTTTTTTAAAAATAATGATTGTTTTAAGCTTTTTTTCTTTCTTTTTCTTTTTAAATTCATTATAAAATGTAAAATATAATTCTACTGACGTTTTTTTTTCTCTTTAAACCTCTAAAATAACAATTTTAGTTTTAAATTATTATAAAAACAAACTATCCCTAAATTTATTAGAAGATTTTTTTTTTAAATTGACATATTTTAATTGTAAAAGAAGTAAAAATAAGTAAATACACCATTTTATGTTATAAGCACACATATTTGAAATTCGTTATTATCATTCTTAAATAGTTTACTTAAGGGCAAAAATACGGTTTTTTTTTTTCAAATATATTTGAATTGTATTAGTATTACTTCATCATCATAAAAATCATTCACTGATGTAATATTTTTTATTGTCAAAATTTTAAAAATAGTTCTGAAATAGTTTTCCAAAACAATAGTTTTTCGCACCGAGGTTGAAGAAATGCCCTAATGCCGAAAAGATAGCTAACATTATTTTTTTATTTCTGAAATCAAAAGGGCTTTTTTAATTCCAGAAGGATTGAAATTATGACACTTTGCCGCCGACAGAGTGGTATAGTGGTTAAGACGCTGGCCTCTTACGCCCAAAAGCGCGTGTTCGAATCCGGCTCCAGGCAGTGGATTTTCACGGTGCAGAAAATCGACAGCGTTCATGTCGTATGATTATGTGGCATGTAAAAGATCCCTCGAGTACTTGTAGACAGCCAAATTATTAACTAAATTTTTCGTTGAACACGATGCATAGTCCGTCTAATGTTCTAAAGAGAATCAAAATTGGAACGGCTATGGTTCGTAGGACGTCTTTTGTTCATTTTAATTAGTCCTGGGGATAATGTTTTCTGAACGTCCTGAGGACCACAAAAGGCTTAAGTCCTCGGGATGGCTGCTGACAACACAGGGACCAACTGGGGAAGAACATTTCGCGGACATTGAACGGTCCCTAGGCTGTCCCTCGATTACCTCGGGATGAAATTTAAACGTCCGAAGGATGAGTTAATATTTTGAATTAGCCCTGAAATGACATTTCTAGGAAGTCCAAAGGACAAAGCAGTGCTGTTTGGGCTATGCCGTGTTTTGTGTCATTAAACTCATAGAGCAACATATGTTTCTGGATCTCAGTCAACTACACTTGTTTCAACATCTATTTTATCATCTCCTGTTGCATTCTCTCCTTAAATGACACAGGTCTGCAAAAATACACTTTTGAAAAATTGTTTTGATTTAGTTAACTGATCTTTATGTACTTTTTTGCGCTGATTTCAAAAATGGCATTGGTTTTTTTCTATTACGTAAGGCTTGCCTACAAAATAAAGTTGAAGTTTTTGAAAAAAATACAAAAAATCGGATAATTTTGATTTTTTTTAAATTTTAACATAAAGTAAAAGCAGAAAAATAATCAAACTTAGCTACAAAGAGCATAAAAGTGATGGACATGTGTTGCAAAGTTATTGTAAGTCTTTGAGAAGGAATTAGGCAAGTTAGGTTCATGAGGAACAGGGCGAATAGCCGAACGTATGTTGGTCGGGTATGAATTCTTTTTTTCTGTTTTTCAAATTGAAACCTTGCATTAAAGAACAAGAGTTTCAGTCATCACTGTGATTTTCAGGCTCTCTCTACATCATGGGTACTCCATAACGAAGTGATTTCTTCTTTCTTTGAAACAATTGTCTCAGTTCTTCAAAAACACACAGAATACACTATACGGGGAGCCCAAGATTTATCTTAGTCACGTAGTTTAACACCAAATTATGCAAAATACACCTTCTTAACAAAATTAAAAATGTTCCTTTGTTGCTTTTTGACCGTTAAGACCCACTAATATAACAGAAATAGTTAAGAGAGTTGACTTTTCCTCTAGTAGCCATTTCTTCAAAAGAGCACAAAACTGTTAGATCTGTATACCACAGTGGCTATAGCTCCACACTGAGTCACTGATTGCAATCAAGGTCACGGCTCACTACATTCTTCATAATGAGGCCTAGTGGACAGTAAGAATGGGGAGGGAGCAAACTGAGTGAGAATTGTCTTGTTTCAGTAGGAAATGGATTTTTCCAGTTTAGATTAATTTTCTTATTCAAATAAATAAATAAAAAATTTTTTTTTCTTTTCAAGTAACATGCTCACGTTAATAACATGTCCACCATGTAAGCTCTATTGTTCAGAATAAATTTAACACTTATATAGGCTGTAATATTGAAAAATATTGCCCATGTTTAACCTGAAGACCCTAAAAATAAGCAAATTTCAGTCGAAATTTGACTTATCTGAGGGTGATGGATTTTTTTCACTATTTTTTCCGTAATCAGCACATAAAATACTGTTGAAACCAATAGTTAAATATGCAACAATTTTTTCATCGCAGACCTGTGTGATTAGACCCTTTCCAAAAGCAGGAGTTAGGAAAACAATTTCTCGTGGAAGGAAACGTGGAAAAATTAGAATTTTAACAGTCACTCCTGAGAAAGAACAGATTGAACAAAAAAAAGTCTAACAATCAAAAAAAAAAAATCGCAAAAAGGAATAATAGAATCAAGTTTTGAAAGCAATTTTGAGATACCATATGCAGATTCCAGTAAAGATGATGCAATGCTAAAAGAAATTACTCAATACAAACAAAAGAAAATTGTGTAAGACTTAATAGAAAGAAGCTTTGTACTAACCAAATTAGCAGGAAAGAAGAAAATTTCTTATTTTGTAGCAGAAGTTATAAAATATTTAGTTGGATGCGAATTAGAAATAAAGTTTTACAGGCATTGTGGTAATACAGAAAAATTTATCATAGAAAAAGAAGATATTTATGTCATTAACATTGATGATATTGACTTGAGATAGTGCTACCTCCACCAATTAAAAGTGGACAATCAGAGGTCCAACTTTGCCAAATTCCTTTTGCTGTAGATTTCAGAAAATATAACATTTACTTTTAAATTGACTTTCTTTAATTTGTCTCAAGGTACAGCACCATGTTGTACCTTGAGCCATTTTGCATTTTCTTACTTTATTACATTTTTAACCGACTTCAACAAAGGAGGAGGTTATACAATTCGTCGGAGAATTTTTTTTTTTGGTATGTTACAAGATTACTCGAAGACGCCTGGACCGATTTCAAAAATTCTTTTTTTTTTTTGTTAGAAAGGTGTTTCTTTCCGATTGGTCCCATCCTCTTGTGGTCCGGGTTCGATAACGGGAACCTGCAGAAATCTTTCGAAAAAGAAATTAGGATCACAGTGATCGTAATAATCACCATTTTGAACGCCTGGCTTCTCTGGATTGCATAATGAAATTCCTTTCTATGGTCTTTTTGAAAATTTTAAACCGAATATATTTCTATGTCCTGCTTTTTTCTCCTGAACTCCAACGAACTGAAAGTCGTACCAGGTACTGATTGATTCGTAATATTTCAGGTTTTATTAGTCTTGATTTACATACGGTTTGATAAAGGAATTCTGAAGAAAGTGAGGAAAATCTCCAAATTTTTGCTCACATTTAAAGCGATTTGTCCTAAATGATTAAATATAAAATCCATGGTTACAGAACGTGATTGATATGAAACAGTATTATAATGATCATGAAAATTTTGAATGAAGGCTTAACTGAAGCAAAGATGAAACTCATTAGCGGGCCACGTATGTAATATGTCGTGAAATTTTATGAACTACGAGAATCTAGTGTTGTTTTGAAATATAAATTAGTTGAAAAGCCTTTTATATTTAGCCTTTAATTAAACTAGTACACAAATAAATACCAGAGAATAACAAGGATAATTTTTTAGTGTCAATCGTTTAAAATTTTAGACGCGTTGATACTTTCTTTCTTTTTTTTTCTTACATAGTTTATTTTATGAAGCATTTACTTAAGAAAATTAGGTGAACTTTACAACGGAAACATTATCTTATTTTATATGTAAATTTACACTAAAAAGAATAAAATAAAAATATTTTTGAAAAAAAAATTGAACCGACTTCGGAACTTCACTCAGCAAATGCTCTAAAAAGTAAAAAATAATTTTATTCTTTGAGCACCATCGATACTACATTTAAACATAAGTTTTGAAGTCGGCGCAAAAACTATAGGTAAAATGATGTTTACTATATTTTGCCAACATTTTGAGAGAAATCATTGAAAATTGAGAGCTGAATATTTGTACCATTACTTAAATATGTATTTTTCAATGAATGCGAATGCGAATAAAGAACCTGGATTCATTTAAATTTATATTTATAGTTTCGAATGATTCTATTTAGCTTTTTTGCGCCGACTTCAAAACTTATGTTTAAATGTAGTATCGATGGTGTTCAAAGAATAAAATTATTTTTTACTTTTTAGAGCATTTGCTGAGTGAAGTTCCGAAGTCGGCTCAATTTTTTTTTCAAAAATATTTTTATACAACTTTATTTCAACTATTTCCTTTAACACAATTATATTTTTAAGAAGCTAAATGTATGAGTGTTCTTTCCCTATAAAAAATTGAATATACAAATTAAATTCTTATCAAGAAACAAATCCGAAAATAAGTGGCCCAAGGTACAACACCTTCCCCTATATATATTAGGGTGATTTTTTTACTTTGTAAAAAGTTTTGCTCAATCGAAAAGTTTAAGGGTTGCCTCAATTAGCAAGAAATTATGGAATTTTTAACGCAAAGAATATTTTCCCCCAACTTTTTTCGAGTTCCTAAGAAAATGTCTAGTAGTTTTGCATTTGTAACTGCTATTTATAACTGCCTTATCCCCTGTCTCGAGTGTTTTTTTGCTAAAACTGCTCTATTCTGTTACTTTATATGCACCTACTGCCTTTTACTACTACGCCTTTTCTTTGACAAACTAGTATTGGTAATGTACAGCTGAGATTAAGAAAATGAACACAGCGATGACACACTTGGGCTTTTTCCTCTCAGGAATTGACGCCGGAAGTTGGCCACTGCATCCAAAGATCCTTTGCTTTGCGATAAAGCTCTTGGGATAGATTGGTTCAAAACATTGAATTATTGAATGTCAATTAATAGTTGATTCAAACTAAGACATTCTGGGAAGTTTAGAAAGCTTGTTCATGAAATGGCATTAAAACTTGAATTATATAAACCAACCAGCCAACGCCATTATTGTTCACCAATCTCGCAAAGCGATCACTTTAACATAACCCCAAACTTTTTTTCATACATAACTGCAGTTTCAATTTCATCTCCTATTCATCATAGGCGTATCATCTCTTTTAAAATTCCTTTATCTATAATGCAAAACCGCTAATATTTCATACGATTGGAGATAACAGTAAATCTTGGGCGATGGAAATTGATTTGGATATAAATCAACAAATCTAACAAAATTATGAGAATCTCCGAACCAGGAACATTTTTGAAAAGTTTGGTCACATCACTTCCCTATTGCCCTAGATATGAATAAGCTAACTTAAAAAACCCAAAACGTAAAAAAAACTACCTTATGCAATTTTCAAAGCAATTCTTTCTCCTGAAAAAAATCCTTTTAACGAAATAGCGAAAAAAGTAAAGGAAGACAAAACTCATTATAAGCCATAAAACAAAACACTGGACAAAAGCCCTAAGAGCTAACTAATCTACCATTTATCAGCCGTACCAGCAGTGCTATCGATAAGACCACTGCGTCACATGGTTGGCTGACCAGACAAATGTTGTTTCCATAACTACAGTGGCTTTAGGTAGATTAAGAGCGCACAAATAAATAAAATGACCAAAATCCTGATAAATTAGGAGATTTGGTGTTTAAATTTTCATGACAGAGGTTGAAAAGCCTATTGGGAAAATGTGGTCTGTTGGATCACTGAAGCTTGGAGGCATAAACGGAGGGGATATTTTGCTACGTGGTGAGCGTAGACATCAGAAAACTGAAGTTTCCCCCCAGTAAGTGTGGTTCGGAGCGGATATCTGCATAAATGTATTTGCACGTAAAATGTTGCCTATTTTGAGCAAATAAATGATTAATCCTGATACACTAGGTGGCCAAAAGTATCCGGACACTTTCAAAAATTCACATTTTTACATATAGCTCGAGAAATAAGTGATCAATTGTTCTTTAATTTTAGTCATACAAAATATAGGCTTCACCGAACATTTCCAAGTTGAAATTAAATTACCCTTGCATTTGGGGGACGACAAGAAGGGGGTTGAAAGAAAAACCGCTTTTTGACCATAACTCTTCGAAAATAGCTCGGAATAAGCTATCAATTTCAGTAATTAATTGGCATACTATCTATAATTACTGTACAAATTGTTATGAACGTACCACTCTTACCTATGAAGATATGAAACATTTTTGAAAAAACGGCAATTTTATTTGAAGGGTTTTTGCTCATAACACGCAGAGTTTTTGATCAAACCTTATCACAATTTCAGGAAAGATGAAAAAATACAAGAGAAAGAACATACTAAAACGGCAAATAAAAATATTAAAAATTCGATGAGATATGAACGTTAAAATTAAATAATATTTCACGGCGCATGCGCGAACGACAGAAATTTATAACTACAAAAATATTGTAGCCTGATTTATACTGCATCTTATAAAAAAAGTTCCAGTTGAATATCATGAAAAATGAAAAAGATATCAGCGATCTAGTGAGCTGTATTTCATTCATTCGCAGACAATACATAAATAGTGAGGGGTTGTCCACAAATAGTGTGGTGACAATCGATCTTTTTTTTTTTCAATGTTAAATTGTATACAGTTTGAAAATTTATATTCGGCGTTGTCGTCACATTTCGTCTGTTCGGCCAAAAAGACCTTATACGTAGGTTTCCAAAAGTATCCGGACACCCTCTGAAACGTTGGTTTTGAACGACGACGCAATAACCTTTAATTTAAAAATAGCTCTTTGTGGACAGACCCTCACTATTTATGTATTGTCTGCGAAATGAATGAAATACAGCTCACTAGATCGCTGATATCTTTTTCATTTTTCATGATATTCAACTGGAACTTTTTTTATAAGATGCAGTATAAATCAGGCTACAATATTTTTGTAGTTATAAATTTCTGTCGTTCGCGCATGCGCCGTGAAAAATTACTTCCTTTTAACGTTCATATCTCATCGAATTTTTAATATTTTTATTTACCGTTTTAGTGTGTTCTTTCTCTTGTATTTTGTTATCTTTCCTGAAGCTGTGATAAGGTTTGATCAAAAACTCTGCGTGTTATGAGCAAAAATCCTTCAAATAAAATTGCCGTTTTTTCAAAAATGTTTCATATCTTCAGAAGTAAAAGTGGTACGTTCATAAAAATTTGTACAGTAATTGTACATAGTATGCTAATTAATTACTGAAATTGATAGCTTATTCCGAGCTATTTTCGAAGAGTTATGGTCAAAAAGCGGTTTTTCTTTCAACCCCCTTCTTGTCGTCCCCCAAATGCAAGGGTAATTTAATTTCAACTTGGAAATGTTCGGTGAAGCCTATATTTTGTATGACTAAAGTTAAAGAACTATTGATCACTTATTTCTCGAGCTATATGTAAAAATGTGAATTTTTGAAAGTGTCCGGATACTTTTGGCCACCTAGTGTATCAGGGGAGTCAATGGGTCAAATCTAAAAGCCTGTTTCGCTGCTCAAGTGGGAATAGTGGTGTCAAATAATTCTGGCTCATAACTTTTTTTCATTTTAACATGCAGCATTTGATAGAATTAAATTCTGCTAGTTTCCATGGTTTATGATTTTTCATATTTTTTAGATTTTCACGGAAAATTAACATTTCCATTAAAGAAAATTGATTAGTAGGTTTGTTTTGTTTTTTTTTAGGGAAACTTTTTAGTTACTTAATCTATCTATAAAAAATAGCTTGACCCGAGTGATCAACGTATAGCCAAAATCACTAAGTCTAGAAAGCTGAAATTTTGAGCATAGTTTTATTTTATAATGCAAGCCGTCACAAAGAAAATCTTTTTGGAAAGTTTAATCTCAAAAGGTATGAGGAACTTTGCAAACTCATGTGCACAATTCGTAAATTATTAAGTTCATCGATCTCATACTTACCTCTCCAGTAGTATTACAGACACGAAGTAGCTGCTTTCAACTAGCTCTATTTGTTATGCTGGAAGTTGCTAAAAACATTTAATTATGAATGAAACCTTCTCTTTTATTTACTTTTAACGTGCAATTTAGGTACCTCCATACAAACGAATCCTGCTGTACTCTGTTGTGTATGAGGACAAAAAAGTTTTTCCGTCTCTCCTGCCCCTTTTTGGTTATTGAATTTTGACGCAAATTATATTTTTGTGCGTTTTTACACAAATTAGCGCATAATTTAATTTTTGTATGATTTTTCTACACTCATGTCCATAAATTAAGGATAATTCAAAATCACCAGAAAATCGAACTCTAAAATGATTAAATCAACCGTAAAATCGCCACACACATTTTCACGAATAATATGCAAATTACAGTAAGCAACTGGATGACGCCAATTGTGCGTCACAATGACGAGAGTGAAAGGAGTGATATATAAGGAATGCTGGCAATAAAGTAAAAGGATTCGCATGCTTTTTACAAGCCTTTAGGTGCTCTGGCAGCGTAGTAATGACCGAAAGGAAGTATTCTGATGGCTTCTTACGCGGTAGAATAATCGGTCACCTCGAAAGTGGGCGCACTCAGCAAGAGGTTTCTGAGGAACTGTGAGTCACCCAGAGTGTCATCTTCAGGTTTTCGCAACGCTTTAAAGACGATGGTAACGTGAGTAGACGTTACAGCAGAGGTCGTCCTCGAGTGACAACACCGAATGAGGACCGATATTTTGCAGTTTCTGCTAAAAGATGCAGACGAAGCACAGCATCAGACCTATCTCGATAGCTCTCTTCAGCTACTGGGACGATAGTTTCAAGGTAGACAGTCTACAGACGGTTAGGGAAGATTGGACTGTATGTCAGTAGGCCTGTCAGATGTGTCCCACTCACTATAAGTTACTGTCGCCTTCGCTTAGCCTGGAGCAGAGAGCATGCATTATGGACACCGCAACAGTGGGCTTGTGTGATGCTTTCTGACGAGTCTAGGTTTAGTTTACAATCAGATTCTCAGCGGATTTTCCTTTGGAGAGATCCAGGTATCCGTTACCACCAAGGAAACATCGTTGAACGACACCGTTATGGGGATGCAGGATTGCTCGTTTGGGGAGGAATTATCCTGGGTTCCAGGACACAGCTGCAAGTCCAAACTGGAATCATGGCTAGCTAAATCTGTCTGGATGTCAGTCTGGATCAACATGTACTCTTATTTTGGGGCACCATGGGCGCAGAATTTGTGTTTATGGATGATAACGCCCGTCCGCACCGTGCGAACATCGTGAACGAACGTCTTGAATCGGAGAATATCACCCGTAAGGACTGGTCAGCATTCTCACCAGACTTGAGTCCAATAGATATGCTTGGCCGGCGAGTTGCAGCCCTTCAACCACCTCTTACATGTCTATCGGAGCTTCAGAGAGCGTTGATTGTTGAGTGGTGTAATATCCCCCAAGTACAGATTGATAACTTGATTCTGTGCATGCCTAGGCCTTTGTTTCAAAGACACACTATGTATTAGCTTTCATTATAACCGCGTAACATTGATTTTTGCGAAAATGATATTTTTTGTAATTTAATCTAGGGAGTAAGGGATTTAATGTTGAATCATAGTAAATTTGTTTCCATGTACCAAATATTGTTTTCGTTCAAGCAGAGTATTGTTATTGGAGTAAAAAATCAACGTAAATAAAGCACAAATTAGGAAGAAAGTACAGCAAATAGCTATTTCAAGGCTACAATGGAGTATCCTCCTCAGTGCAAAAAGCTCGGCACGCAACATGAAAGCTGTGAGAGAACTGCTTTGATAGTATTGTTGCAGTGAAGCGTAATGTAAGCTGACAAAAAAAAAAAATCATTTTTGATTCTTTTTTAAATTATTGCAAAATATTTTGATAAAATACGAAATAGTCCAAAAAAAAAAAAAAGAAACCCCGCAGAAACATTTTTTTGCTTTAAATGTTGTTTTCTTACAAATAGAGTATTATTGGAGTGAAGCTCTTTCACGGTACTGTCGTCCCCGCTTAATGGGGAAACGGATAAACGAATACCCCGCTTATATGAATAAAATATCTCCGAACCGATGCTGCAGACGTAATGTTAAAGATCCCGGCTTAATCGAATACCCCGTTTAACCCATTTATGCCCAAGTTTTTTTAAACAATTTTTTTCAATTTTTATCTGCTTAAAACACTTACTTGGAATGGTTTACCTATATTTTAGGCTTAAAATAGTTCGCCGTTGCTATATTTATTAAGTTATTCAACATCCTGTTTATGGGATATTTTGCAGATATGTGAACAAAATGCGACCTTACTTGACTTTACTTTTGCAAAGTAACATTACAAAAGGCATCTGTAATCAATTTTGAGCAAATCATTTTAAAATAGCTTAATTTTATGAAAAATAAGTTCCTAAAAAATAACTTACTTTCTGTGGCTACCCATGCTGGATCGTTGTTTGACTGATTTGTGTGAAAATAGCTGTCAATAAATAAATTCTGCTGTCCAAATAGTGGCTCTAACTGGTTTTCTCAAGAAGGACTATTCAACTTGTGAAAAAAAGCTTTAGTAAAATGATATACCCATTACAGGTTTTGTAACAAGCGTTCCGTTTTTAGGCTACTAGGCATAAATGGGTTAATCGAACAATTTTTCTTGGAACCGACAGTATTCGTTTAAACGGGGCCAACAGTAAATATAATTGAAGGGTCAGGGGGAAAAACCACGGTAGTCCACTTTTTGTTGAATTTAAACTGATGCTACCACCTGTTAGAAAAATAAGTGTAATTTCGTTTAGTATATGCAATATTCGTGAAAAAACACTGTAGTCCATGTATTATTGTCATTTTAGAACAAGTATACTGGGGAAGTTTATGAGTTCGTAAAGTTTAAATTTCGTTTTTCTCAAAATGAATCAAATGTGACTACCGTGGTTTTTCCCCCCTGACCCTTCAATTGGTACTGGGTCCCCTTCGCATCACCTTGTGGCACGTGCTTTTGGGATCCCCTCTTATACGGTCTTTTCAGACTACTTTCCCGCTAAAAATAAAAGAAAGACGAAAAAAGTATTAAAAGTGGCTTAATGCAACTAAAAAATATCGCCAAATCCAAAAAATATCGCCAAATCCGAATAAAATATCGCCAAATCCGAATAAAATATCGCCAAATCCGAAAAAAAAAGCTAAAAAGAAATAAAAAGGTAAAATAAATATCGAAAAATTAAAAATTTGAAAGAAGGGTATTGTGATGGGGAAATTTGTGTGTCGGTCGGTCGGTCGGTCGGTCTGTCTCCCCCCCTCCCTAATAACTTTTGAATGAACATTCCGATTTTGACAAACTTTTTTTTGTTGGAAAGATCTCGGCGAGTACAGCTCATTCCCATATTTGATTTTTCGATTTGAACAATTTTTGGTTCAACTTTGAACCGTTCAAACAACCTGTCCCGCGATGCTAACTTTTGAGTGAACTGTCCGATTTGAACAACTTTTTTTTGTTCAAAATATCTTATCAAGGATACTTCATTCCCGTATTTACATTTCCGATTTGAACAGTTTTTCGTTCAACATTGAACCGCTTAAGCAAGCTGTCACCCCTAATAATTTTGAGTGAACAGTCCGATTTAAATAAACTTTTTTGTGTTCGAAGGATCTCAGCAAGGATACTTCATTACAGTATTTAAATTTTCAATTTGAACATTTTTTTCGTTCAACATTGAACCGTTCAAGCAACCTTTCCCCACCTAATAACTTTTGAGTGAACCGTCCGAATGGAATAAACTTTTTTTTGTTTGAAAGATCTCGGAAAGGCTCATTCCCATACTTAGCTTTTTGATTTCACCATTTTTCGTTCAATATTGAACCGTTCAGAAAAAAAAAATTAACATTAGCGCCTACGGGGAATTTAAGTTGAATGTTGATCCTGAATTTAAAGTCGGATGTCCTTCAAACTAACTTTGTAAGAAAATGGTTTTGATAAATAATGTTTCTAAAGTACTTTTCTGAATAATCTTCTGTGAGGACTCTGATTCCGACTCCGCAAACATGGCGGAAATGCAAGCTCAGAAAAAAAAATGACTGACTGTGCAGACGATTTTTTGTTTATTTATTTGTTTTATTTTATTTATTATTGTTATTATTTTTCTTTTTTTTTTTGGCAGACGATTTTTTTTATAACGAAAATTTTTCATTCACGAGAGCATTTTATTCTTTATTTATATTTAACAACTGGCAACGGATTAAAAGTGAAATTCGAGACATTTTATTGACGGATGAGTTTTTTTTCTTTTTTTTTTTGTTTGATAAAATGTGTTTTGATGCTCTTTGTACTTTTATTTATTTATTTATTTATTTATTTTAAGAACGATTGAGGAATTTTTCTACAGAAGAAGTGTAACAGTTACATTCTTTAAAAGGTGCGACAAAACTTTATTTATTCGTTTATTTACTTTTTACGTGTCCATTCCATCTGATCAGAGGGGTATATTTTGCTTTTAGAAATCAGCTTTAAGTGCTAAAAAGCTATGTTTGACATAATTTTCTGTCTCAGATAATCAAGAGAATAATGATCAGATGCTAGAATGCCGATGTCGATGTACGGGAAAGTAGGCTCGTTTAGTTCTTGACAGAACTTCTTGTTTTTTCTTTGCGTGTAAAAAAAAAAAAAAAACAATTCATACCATTAAATATTTTTATACTTCAGAATCAAACTAACGTAAGTCCATTTTCGTAACTTTTCAGCAGAGGGCGAAAACGATTACCGAATACATGCAATAGATGGGACTCGGGCTCTTTTAATGCTGCTAAATAATTGTGAAGGAATTTATTTCATAAAATAACGTTCTCATGGGTCGATGCGGAATAAGGTTCTGCATACAATGAAGCAATAAAGTGAAAATCGCCATATTTGGACTTACGTCGTTCTGGTTCTGAGGTACAGATTTAAGAATTCACCCACTATTTATATTTATGAACACTGAGAAATGCAACTTGCAGCAAATGATTTTGCCTATACACTAACCAGACACAAGTTATTATAAAATGGTTTAAGTGAGTTCCTCCCAACCTTTTTTAGCTCGCGTACAACCAGGGCCGGATTAAAGATTTGGAGGCCCATAGGCATTTGAAATGAGGGGGCCCCTTCACCAAATGGATTTGATAAATGAGATTTTAAATAACTGATATATATTGTGCAACTATATTTTAATCATTTAAAATTGTTATTATGGAATGCATAACTAATCATAATGATTGATTATGTTGCAGGTATAAACAGTGTTAATGATGAGCAAGGCTTAATTTGCATACGGATAAAACTCCTACACTTACGAAATTTAATATTTTAGGCGAAATTTATGCTGTTCATGCGATAAAATAAATTGTGGGTACTTTTGAGCTCTTGCACCTCTTTTGGTAGAAATTATGCCCTGGCGATGAGAAAGAAGTTGAATGAAAGTATGAACGTTTACTTAAGTTCTATTCCCATATTGCGTCAAATAATGTTCTTAACGTTTAGCTCAGTGCCGTCTAATGTTCAAAAGGATTTCTCGGGGCCCCTTCAAACGGCCGGGGCCCATAGGCAACTGCCTATGTTGCCTATTTAGTAATCCGGCCCTGCGTATAACTTAGTAGTACGTCATTAATAATCCACTTTGGAAAAATGATTGTATTTAGTGATGTTTTATATTTTTCGCGAGTTTGTTCACTTATTTGCATTAAACAGTTTATAGAGGGCACACGTTTGCACATCACATAATGAAAGAAATTTCATTGAAATATGCTTAAACTTACGCCCGATATAAAGTCGCTCAAGCAGTAAATTCACTTTGCTATATATGTATATAGGGTTGATATAGAAATGCCATAGAAATGTCAACCTCAGCCGAAGAAAAAAAATACCGAAGTGAAAAAAGGATAAAAAAATAAACAAATAAATAAATAAATAAAAATCGTACAACATAAGAAGTTTAAGAAAAAAGTGAAAAAGTATTGTAATTATTACTGAGATTAGCCATAATAAATGTAGTTTGTAGTGTGTTTACTGCTTGTTATTCGATGGTTACGTTAGTCACCTCAACTTTAGTCATACTCCATCTTGAGTAAAAGTGACACTTAAGACTAAAAAAAAATAAGATTTAATAAATGTGTTTTATGTTTTTAAAAGTCAACTTTACACATTTTTCAAATAAATCATTCAATTTCTAACACTTGCGTAATTTTGATAAATTTTTGCCTCACAACATGCGCAGTAATTTTCAGGGTTGCAAAAATGTTACATTAGTCACGCTGCTATTTTGGTTGAAAAAAATCTACTGTCAGTAATTTTGCTTTGAATTCTTAGCAGAAATGATACATAGATACCATGTACATTGTAAATCCACCAGCATAACTAAGAAATATTTTTTATCCTTTAAGTTGCAAGTAAAAACAGTTGCAAAATCAGCTCTGAATGTTACGTTAGTCACTATGGAATAACTATATATATGTTATTTATGGGCAATTCCACAGGTAACTGACTGACATTCACAAAGCAAAAAAAAGAAGTATTTTGAAATAAAATACAACAAATCTCAAATTTTACTAATTTATTTTGTCCTGTCTTATTGTACTTTTTAAGCTGAATTTCATGGTATAATTGAATTTCCAAAATATATTTTTAATGATTTTATAAAAATTGCCGAAAATATGGTAACTGACTGACATGAATGCAACCTGTGTGAAAAGTAACACTGATTCTACAAGAGATTTCTCTGAAAGTTGAAGGAAATTTTATTGAATAAAAAATGAGGATCAAAGAGAATGAATAACCTTTCGGACCATGGCAGTTGAGTTTGAAAATATTGCTGTAGTAAAGAATTACAATAGCTAGAGTAGCTTGGTAACTGACTGACATTCCGGTAACTGACTGACATTTCTGAAATATTTTAAATATACTGATGCACATGTTCAAAATTATACAGTAAAAATTATGAATAAGTCTACGAAAAAGGTAAACAATAAAATTACAATTGTCAAACTTAACTTTGCTGCAATAAATGATTGCAGTCTTTGCAACAAATTCGCAACTGACTTACCTATCAGGAACCAACTGTTAAATTATACTAATGCAAATGTTCAAAATTATGCAATAAAACCTTTATAAAGATAACACAAAGAGTAAAGTAATGGAAGTCCAATTTTTAAGTCAATTATATTTACAATTTTTGTTTCCATAGGATATTCGGATTATGGGTTATGCAGGTTTTGTTAAACGCGTTTTGCTATCAGTCACTCAGTACTTTTTTGAAATTTTCTTAAAGTGATGAGTTTGAACAGTTGAGCATTTGCTGTATTGGATTAGATAATTACATTTTCATCTATGGGTCTTAAAATAACGCATTTTTCGGATATTCGGAATAGCCAAAATATCACTAAATCTCATTTTCAATTCATTTTTTGTGAAGTGAATATCTTCCTGCTTAACAATAATAAGTTGTGTTTTCAGATCTTTCTCTTTTTTAGCATTATAAAGGGTTGAGGCATTATTGATGGTTGCTTTTCCACTCAACACTTCCATCCATGCTAACCTCTTTACTTGGCCACCGACTCCATCTACGGCTCCCTTGCCATGTGAAGTGGCAAAAAACGGCCATTCGACTTCGCGAATCTTTGCAAAAATATGTGAAGTTGCATAGGTTAAAACGCTGCTTGAACTGACTGGGAGCATCATCAGAAAAAATATGTAACGAGGAAAAGTTCTTAGTTAGTTTCAAGTCCTTTATTATTTCCCGAAGGAAAACCTTCACAGCATTCTCATGATCTAGATAGTCTGATATAACCGGGTACGATTTTGTTTGTTTTTGGTCACCTTCTACAAACCAAGAAACAGCTTTAAAAATTGTAACTTTTTTATGGTTCCAATGAGCTACTTGGATTTCAATTTGTTCCTTACCGCAGAAATTTTCTGCAAAATTAATTTGTAGGACTAGCTGTTTAAAATTTAGATCATCCCGTTTTATCTTGAATTCTTTTGATTGCTTTCTCTTTACAAAAACATGCTGTAGGAATAATGGTAGTTTTGCTCTTAAGTCATTTATGCAGTCCTCAGTTCTGTACCTCAGAATCAGACTAACGTATAAGTCCATTTTCGTCATTTTTCAGTAGAAGGGAAAAACGATGTATTCGACAATCGTTTTTCCCCTCTACCGAAAAATGACGAAAATTGACTTACGTTAGTCTGGTTCTGAGGTACAGGGTTGTTCCTTCATTGGTGGTTAGTTGGCATTGAGGAGTATTTTTCCACTCCTTCCAAGTGCACAGTTCATGATGCTGGTCATCATTTGAATTTAGCCCATTTATCATGGGGCATCTGCTACATTTGCAGGGTTGCCACAGGAAAAATTCATAAAAAAAGTAGCAAAACAAGCCAAAAAATATTAAAAAGTTGCAAAAAAGTAGCCTCAAAATGAAAAAAGTTGCAAAAAAAGTAGTCCCCAAAATTGAAAAAGTTTCAAGAAAACAGTATTCATGATCAGATAAATGAAGTAAGAAATAAATAGTACAGCTGAAAATTTAACATTTGTAAAAAGTCTCCATCTGTTTTGCGGAGGAATTTAAACTGAATGCGAAATTACAAAAAAAAAAAAAAAATGCCAAAACTTATTAAAAAAGAGAGTGCTCCCCTCCCCCCATAACTACAGTTAATTCTATTCAACTATTTTGATGAAAATACAGTGACAAATCAATATAAATAAAGCAAATTTTAAATAAAATACTGCCAGTAGCTGTTACGAGGATGCAGTAAAGCAACATTATTAGTGTAAAAAAATTACATGGTCTTTTGTTGCAAGAACTAGTTTAACATTAACTAGGACCTCGAAAGTATAGCAGTACTTTTGCCAGAAAGTTGATACTAATTTGATTTTTCCTCTGATTTTTGACTACTTTTTTCAGTTCAGCTTTTTCTTTTCTTTTTTTTTTGCTCACTTTCTTTTGTTTCAACATTTTTTAATTTTCTTCCCTAACGTAGCTATTTTTTCTTTTATTTCACTCTGGCGTCAACCGTAACTAAGGACCGTAACCAGAACTTAGTTTCAGGGAGGGTTTTACCAAACCTATTTCTCGTGAAATCTATAAAGTCAATAGAATTTGATTTCATGTTCTATATTCTGTTGATTTTTGTTACAGTGGAGGTTAAAAGGGTATGAACATGAAAAATGGAAAAAGAAGACATATTTTCAATGAAGAAAAAAAAAATCTGGACTTACTCATATAAGCGCATTTGAAGGAGTACTTTTACAATTTCTATTTCACGAGGGACACTGATAAGATGTGTTAAAAATAGAGTTTAGTTCTTTCAAATTTGAAGAATTTTGGAGTTCTTTTAGTGGTATTAAAAATTTGCAGGGAAAGGTGTACTGTTAAGGTATGTTTGCAATAACTACAATAAAAATAATTACTGCAGAAAAAACACTTTATTTGTACAATTATTCAATAATGATAATTTCATTTTTTAATTGCAGTTTCAAAGTAAATAAGAAAATTAAAACAAAACAGCAATAATAATAATTTTTTCAGTGAGAAACTATAAAAAGCATTTTTTAAATAGTTTTGAAAAATTTTGGAAGGGGTTTGAACCCTAAAAACCCACCCCTTCAATTCGGCCCTAACTCCACATATTGGTTCTACAACAGAAGGTGGAGTGAGGGAGGACTTGTGATGGAAGTCTGAAGTGGAGAAATAGAGCTCTTAATCATAATGTTAACTAGTATTTAATTCCTTGAAAAAAATCAGAAATATAATGCAAATATTACAAAACTTGACAACATTGAAACAAAATTAGCCATTCAGTACTTTTTGTGGCAAGTGAATAATCATGCTTAAAATGACTGCAGGGTTTTTTTTTTAATCTATATACATAAAAGAAAGTCGTGTTAGTTACACTACTTATAACTCAAGAACGGCTGTACCGATATGGCTAAAAACTGGTGGGTAGGTAGCTTAGACCCAGGAGACGGACATAGGCTATAATTTATGTATGTCAGTTACATAAATAGAAAAACTGTCTTATTGACTAAGCCTTTTTACTACGCCTTTTTTGACACCTCCATGGCTGAGCGACATAAAGCACACGTTCTGGCAGCTTCCGGTGCGCAGCAAACAGGTTGTAAGTTAGCGGTGCGTTGAGTGTTATTTGACTTTTTTGTGAAGTAAATTATAAACAAACGAGTTATTTCCTTTAAAACTATATGTGATAAGCTGTCAGAAACGATTGTCACTTAAGAGTTTTTACGCTTCTGAGCCTGAGAGGTAGAGAGCGCTTGATGGGATAGCTCCTGCACTGCAGTTAAAGAGGTTGTTCTTCTCACCACTATTCTATCTTCTATATATATAAAAGAAAGTCGTGTTAGTTACACTACTTATAACTCAAAAACGGCTGTACCGATAGGGCTAAAAATTGGTGGGTAGGTAGCTTAGAGCCAGGAGACGGACATAGGCTATAATTTATGTGCGTCAGTTACATAAATAGAAAAACTGTCTTATTGACTAAGCGGGACCTCAACGGCGCAGTGGGTCTGCCCATCAGTTTGTAATCTCAAGAGGCGCGGGTTCGATTCCCGCCTTTGCCCTGGGTGTAACTTCCTTTTTCTGTGCTGTAAATTCTTTCCTTCAATAAAATCTGTATTGTGCTATCTGTGGAGGCAAGGCGCATAGTACGCAGTCCTCATGTGTGTCGAAGTTTATTGACTTCTAGAATAGAATAGAATAGAATATTGATTAAGCCTTTTTACTACGCCTTTTTTGACACCTCCATGGCTGAGCGACATAAAGCACACGTTCTGGCAGCTACCGGTGCGCAGTAAACAGGTTGTAAGTTAGCGGTGCGTTGAGTGTTATTTGACTTTTTCGTGAAATCTATATCTATAAAAGAAAGTCGTGTTAGTTACACTACTTATAACTCAGGAACGGCTGTACCGATATAGCTAAAAATTGGTGGGTAGGTAGCTTAGAGCCAGGAGACGGACATAGGATATAATTTATGTGTGTCAGTTACATAAATAGAAAAACTGTCTTACTGACTAAGCCTTTTTTGACACCTCCATGGCTGAGCGACATAAAGCACACGTTCTGGCAGCTTCCGGTGCGCAGTAAACAGGTTGTAAGTTAGCGGTGCGTTGAGTGTTATTTGCCTTTTTTGTGAAGTAAATTAAAACAAACGCGTTACTTCCCTTGAAATTTATATGTGATAAGCTGTCAGAAATGATTGTCACTTAAGAGTTTTTACGCCTCTGAGGCTGAGAGATAGAAAGCGCTTGGTGGGATGGCTCCTGCACTGCAGTTAAAGAGGTTGTCCTTCTCACTACTATTCTATCTTCTTCTATATATATAAAAGAAAGTCGTGTTAGTTACACTATTTATAACTCAAGAACGGCTGTACCGATATGGCTAAAAATTGGTGGGTAGGCAGCTTAGAGCCAGGAGACGGACATAGGCTATAATTTATGTGTGTCAGTTACATAAATAGAAAAACTGTCTTATTGACTAAGCCTTTTTACTAAGCCTTTTTTGTCACCTCCATGGCTGAGCGACATAAAGCACACGTTCTGGCAGGTTCCGGAACGCAGTAAACAGGTTGTAAGTTAGCGGTGCGTTGAGTATTATTTGACTTTTTCGTGAAATAAATTATAAACAAACGCGTTACTTCCCTTGAAATTTATATGTGATAAGCTGTCAGAAATGATTGCTCATTCCTAGGATCCCGATGATCCCAACGGATATGCCGTTTGAATTTAAAATACTTCAATTTCCGATCCGTCTTGCATTTGTCATGACCTTTAACAAATCACAAGGCCAATCCTTAAAAGTTTGTGGTTTGAATCTAGAACATCACTGTTTTTCCCATGGTCAATTATATGTGGCATGTTTACGGGTCGGAAGAGCATCTGCGTTGTTTCTTTTTGCTCCTGATAATAAAACAAAAAATGTCGTGTATCACAAGGTACTTAAGTGAAGAGCAACCTATGTACTAAAATACAGAAGCAATAATGAATGATTAATGGTACTTATTATTATTTTTTTTTTATATTTTCTAACAATAAAAAACTTAATAAATTCGAAACTTTTCTTATTTATTGCCTTTAAGGCGGAACAGAGTTCGCCGGGTCAGCTAGTTTTTAAATAAAAGTTTCAGTAAAAATGAGAATACATTTTATGTACTTTTCTTTCAGCAAAGCTTTCATGCATACTTAAAAAAAAAAGAAAAAAAAACCCTCCCAAAAATTGTGCAAAAGGATTCTCATTTTTCGCAATGTAGAAGATCACACAACTTGAAAATTGCACATAAATATGCTCTTTAAAATATAGAAAAACTTTAATCAATCCCACCAAAAAAGTAATTACAATCGATAAAAAATAAAAGTCAAGTTTGAGAAATAAGAACTATGGATATAATATGCTTCAGTTTGCTTAGGTTAAAATAGCTGTCAAATTCTAAAATTGAAATTACAAGATGTGCACAATTATTGAAATCTCTAACAGTGTAGAATTTTGGGTGAAGCTCATGCTTGAATGTTTAAGTACCTAAAAATAAATTTTTACTTAATCAGCTGTTTATTAGTCTTAAATAAGTCAGTTCCTTCAATCTACTAAACTTTGAGTCGATTTTTCCCCAATATATATCAACTAAATAGATCCACCCTGCCCCCTCCTCAGTAGCTATAGCTATTAAGCAAATCACTTTATACCCCAAAGCTAAAGTAGCGAAGAAATTACTCCAAAATCTAAGCCCCACCCTGATTGCTATTTAGGAAAATAATAGTGGATACGTCCATAATAAAGGCAAAGGAATGTTCTTTTTTTAGGTGACAAAGAAATAAGAATAAAAAATAATGGGTTTCAAATTAATAAATACAATCAAATAGAGCGAAAAAAAATCAAGATTTTCGAATGAAAACTTGCTTTGGAAAAAAAAGAAGTCTCCAAAAAAGTAGCTATAGTGAAATTAAGTTGCTTTTTAGCCTGTTTGTGCTCAAAAAAAGTCTCCAAAGTCGCCTAGAGTCAAAAAAAGCAGCAAAAAGTAGCATTTAAGTAGCCTGTGGCAACCCTGATCATTTGCCGTTCATACATTTTTCATTTTCTTCGTCACAGACTGCAGCCTTTATAAAATCTTTTAATTTAGTCGTAACATTCAACCCTTTTTCTTTTAAGGCATCCAAAAGAAATTGAATATTTTCATGTTTTTGGTAAAGACACATTATGGAGTATGTCTCTTCTTAGTAATGTTTGATTTGGGCGGAGGCTGCTAAACTTGGAAAGACCAATCTTAACACTTGGATTTTCTTCACAAAAGAGAGCATTTACCAGTCTTAAAACTCAAGACTTGTGTTGTTTTATGTTTGTTTAACAAGAGAAATATTTTTAGGAGTGTGTAATTAGCTACGCTGTAGTTGTTTTGAAATTAAATTAAATGTCAGTCAGTTACCACATTAAGTTGTCAGTCAGTTACCATGGAATTTTTTAAGTTCTTGATACAAACTTCAACTTCTGTTTATTCAGTATTTAAATACTCTTAAAGTAGGCAGAGAGTATGAATTTTTGTAAGTTTACATCAAAAATTTTCACGCTCAGGGGAAAATGTTGATTTTTTATGGTAACTGACTGACATTCAAAAACTGAATTTCAAACTGTATCTAAACGAAACGCCATAACAATATTTTTTTCAAATAAGACTGTATTAAGAATTTTCATAATGTGTATAACAAATTACCCCAAACTTTTTGTTTAGTTATATTTTTTTGGGGGGGAAAAAACACTAATTACTGTAATCTAAATTATCGAACATAATTCTGGAGAGAAGATGGACATGTCTTTCGGCCTGTTTTCAATACAACAGTTTCTAATATAAAATTTAAGGTGGTACCATCTATATATATAAAAGAAAGTCGTGTTAGTTACACTACTTATAACTCAAGAACGGCTGTACCGATATGGCTAAAAATTGGTGGGTAGGTAGCTTAGAGCCAGGAGACGGACATAGGCTATAATTTATGTGTGTCAGTTACATAAATAGAAAAACTGTCTTATTGACTAAGCCTTTTCACTACGCCTTTTTTGACACCTCCATGGCTGAGCGACATAAAGCACACGTTCTGGCAGCTACCGGTGAGCAGTAAACAGGTTGTAAGTTAGCGGGGCGTTGAGTGTTATTTGACTTTTTCGTGAAATCTATATATATAAAAGAAAGTCGTGTTAGTTACACTACTTATAACTCAAGAACGGCTGTACCGATATGGCTAAAAATTGGTGGGTAGGTAGCTTAGAGCCAGGAGACGGACATAGGCTATAATTTATGTGTGTCAGTTACATAAATAGAAAAACTGTCTTATTGACTAAGCCTTTTCACTACGCCTTTTTTGACACCTCCATGGCTGAGCGACATAAAGCACACGTTCTGGCAGCTTCCGGTGCGCAGCAAACAGGTTGTAAGTTAGCGGTGCGTTGAGTGTTATTTGACTTTTTTGTGAAGTAAATTATAAACAAACGCGTTATTTCCTGTAAAACTATATGTGATAAGCTGTCAGAAACGATTGTCACTTTAGAGTTTTTACGCTTCTGAGGCTGAGAGGTAGAGAGCGCTTCGTGGGATAGCTCCTGCACTGCAGTTAAAGAGGTTGTTCTTCTCACTACTATTCTATCTTCTATATATATAAAAGAAAGTCGTATTAGTTACACTACTTATAACTCAAGAACGGCTGTACCGATATGGCTAAAAATTGGTGGGTAGGTAGCTTAAAGCCAGGAGACGGACATAGGCTATAATTTATGTGGTTCAGTTACATAAATAGAAAAACTGTCTTATTGACTAAGCCTTTTTACTACGCCTGTTTTGACACCTCCATGGCTGAGCGACATAAAGCACACGTTCTGGTAGCTACCGGTGCGCAGTAAACAGGTTGTAATTTAGCGGGGCGTTACGTGTTATTTGACTTTTTCGTGAAATAAATTATAAACAAACACGTTACTTCCCTTGACATTTATATGTGATAAGCTGTCAGAAACGATTGCTCATTCCTAGAATCCCAATAATCCCAACAGATATGCCGTTTGAATTTAAAAGACTTCAATTTCCGATCCGTCTTGCATTTGTCATGACCTTTAACAAATCACAAGGCCAATACTTAAAAGTTTGTGGTTTTGAATCTAGAATATCACCGTTTCTCCCATGGTCAATTATATGTGGCATGTTTACGGGTCGGAAGACCATCTGTGTTGTTTCTTTTTGCGCCTGATAAGAAAACAAAAAATGTTGTGCAACACAAGGTACTTTAGTGAAGAGCAACCTGTGTACTAAAATACAGAAACAATAATAAATGATTAATGTAGGTACTTATTTTTTTTTTTTTGTATTTTCTAATAATAAAAAACTTAATAAATTCAAAAATTTTCTTATTTATTGCCTTCAAGGCGGAACAGAGTTCGCCGGGTCAGCTAGTATTAAAATAGATAGTTCAAGCTTTTAAAGTACATATATTAATTTGCGTTTTGCGAACATTGAAATTTTGATGCTCAGGTTGACATTTTCGTGGAATTGCCCTTATATTGTTTGTTGAAAAATTTTTTTATCTACTATTTTACCGTATTTCGTTACTTATAAAGGATTTTAATGTAAACACAAAGTTATTAAAGAATCAATTAATTATTTTCTTATCATAATCAAATATTTTTCTATTACGATCCTTGTATTTGCTTCAAAGAACATTATTTTTTAAAATTTACTGATGGCCAACGGCTCAATTTAAAACTGCCATATGAAAGGTAAACAATATTGATAGCCGGATTTGGATCATCTACTGCACATATTGACACCATAGTAATTGTATGATACTATTATTAAAAATAGTTTTATGAGTTATAGTAAAAAATTTTCTAAAATATGTGTTAATTTATTATATTATTCATGTCGCCACTAATGATTATTTGTAAACTTTAAAAAATAAACTGTTGTTTTTACAGTATAATACTGGCAGCAGAGGTTCCAGTTTAAAACTAAAATGCACAGTAATAAACTATAAAATTAGAAATTTTAGAGTTTATTACCGTAATCCAGCAATTTTACAGTTTATCACCACAATTTTACAGGTTATTACCACAAAATTAGCTGTATTATACTGTAAAAATAACAGTATAATACTGGCAGCGGAGGTTCCAGTTTAAAACTGTAAAATGCATGGTAATAAACCGCAAAATTAGCAATTTTACAGTTTATTACTGTAAAGCAGCCTTTTCCAGTTTATTAGTGTAAAAGTAGTAATTTTACAGTTTCTTGCAGTAAAATTTGCAATTTTTACAGTTTGTTACTATAAAATTAGCTGTATTATACTGTAAAAACAACATCCATTTCTTAGTGTAGTGCAGCGCAAACTTTCTAGTCGTGTACCATCAGTGGTACGCATATCTCAGATTGGGTAATGTTAGTTTTCTAAGCCATTACGAAAATAGCTGTCGAAAAAATAGCTTAATACTTTATTGAACAAAGCAAATAATAAATATTTTCGTCTTTTCAGTTGGTAAACGCAAAAGTAATACAAACGCTTTGCTTTTGTTTATTTATTTATTTCAAGTAATATTTTATTAGTTTCCCCTGAAAAATCTTTTGATCAAAAAGTTATTATTTATATCTAGTAAGTGAATTATCTTTAATGGAGTAGAAAAGAGTTGAAGAGAAGATTCGCTGTGACAGCTTAGTTCTATCAACAGAAAGACCACTAATCTATAGTTATTATGTTGTCTCTATGATGGAGGTCAAAACAAAATACCACTTAGCTCAAGTTAGTTGTGTGAGTGATGCTTATGACGGCAGAGTTTGGTATTGAACTAAAACGGGACCAGATTTGTGAAGGAGGTCATAGCTTTGACCTTCGAGACAAACATTTTTGCTTTTATCATCTCTTTTTTGCTGCTTTTACTGTTAAATTAATATAATTTTGTACAAAGTATGTGCTGAGAAATTATTGTCGAAATATTAGAATATGTTGAGTGGCAAAACAATATACAATCTAGAAATATAGATTTTTAGACCTTGTGTATTCTTTGCCACTAGATTGCTGACCGAGAGTCGAATACTGTCTGATTTTCTTAGGTAAAACTTTGCGAGCATTAACGCATGCGTCACGTCTTCTGTGTTCTTGCCAAAATAGGGGCGATAGGTAAGATAACAGTAAGGGGAGGAATAATAAGAAGCATTTTGAGCCGTATCAAACACCGTAGAACGATGCATAGTTCAGTTGAATGTGCCAAAAGGATAGCAAATGCGAGTTTTAAATTGAAAACTTCGGAAAGTTCCCCCTCACAACCCAACACCCCTTTTTTAAGTGGAATGGTTTCCGAGTGCTAGTCGCGGCTTTCACGGAAGGACAATAGTTTGGTCTCAGTCACAGTTGCTGCAAGTGTGGTGCTAAAAGAGTAACAATTTCAGGGTGTGACTACTCACCTAATTTAAATGAAATTCCGAAACGGAAAAACGAAACAAAAAACAAAAAAATAAATAAATAAATAAAAAATAAATAAAATGAAAAATTCCCACTGGCTCGTGTGTATACTATAATACCCTCTGGGATTACTGGACCGGGGGTTTGCTCGACTTCTGGTCTGGATCAAAATAATAGAGTGCTCTTCATCGCCCCATCCAACCGGTTAGTTCTTTATGTCCCAAATTAATTTAGCAATGAATTTTTATAAAAATATTTGAAGGGTCAGGGGGAAAAAAGATGAAAGTGACCAAAAAGCGATTTTGAGAAAAACGAAGAACAAAGTTTGATTTCTCGTAACTCCTTGTGTAGTTAATAGAGTTTTCATACACATTTCGATCGGTTCTCATCTTTTTCCCTCTTGTTGTTCTACCAGATGATATTACTTCTTCATAGCCCCTAGATAGCGTTAATATCTCAAAATTGACGAAAGAAAGACTTTCATCTTTTTTCCCCCTGGCCCTTCATTTGTTTTTTTTTTTTAGTTGAAAATACATCAAAAAACATTTTTACTGATCATAAAATTTTGAGAATGTTGGGGTTCTAAGGCCCCTTACGCCTTAGAGCCCCCAAGAAAATTGTTTACGATTGCAGGTACCATCTGTCGGCCTCTCAGTTAAGTACAAAGAGTGGTACTCAAATGCTTCATCATGATTCCAGCCATTGAGGATTCATAATGCTAAATAAATATAGGCGGGACTTCTGAGTCCCGTCGGGCCATAAAGGGTTAAACCACGTGTTGTGGCAGGTACGGGGACCCTGAAGTAAAAAGTGAAAAGCATACTACTATGCGTCAGCTTAAAACACAGGGCTTAATATCTATCAAAAGAAGTACCAGGAGCTCTATAGTCTTTAGATCTTATTTTTGTACTCAATAAGGCTGAATTTTGTCTAAAATTCAAATCTATATACATAAAAGACTACTTTTGAAAACGTATGACCGGGGTAATCTTCTAAACTACTGAACCGATTTTAACCATTTTTTCACCGTAGATAGCTACAGTAACAGAGAGCAGGATAAGCTATAATTTATTTCTAAAAAGCTTAGTTTAAAAAAGTTATTATGGAAAACAGTTAATTTTATGTCATTTCCCCATTAAATGATTAAATTTTCAACCCATTCCCCCCCCCCCCCGGATTTAATTTTTAAACAAAATATCAATTTTGGGGCGCACAGAAACCTGACTGTCTGGCACTTTGTTCCAATCCATCAGGTTATAAGTGCTACTTCAAATAACATCACAAAACGAATTATAATCGATAATAGTAGCATTAATTAACTAAATTAAATCAAATCATTTTATGAGTTACGTAATAAATATTAAAATTAACTTTGAATTAACAAAATAATATGAAAGAGCTTGCTACAACAATATTGCAATCTTTGATTGTAGATTTTAAACGCTTCATAAAACCATATTTAAAATCAAGGACATATATATTTATATTTAGATATATAGTATCCTAACGAATCCCGGGTGATTAAAGAATACATCTTGCAGCGACTAGTTCTTACAAAATAAGCATTTTTCAGAAGCCATGTTACATTGAATTGTCCGTAACCTTTGAGAAATATTTTCTTTGGCGCCTCAATGTTTTTCCTGCCGCCTATAGTTTTGTATTTTTTGTGTTCTTTGTATATGTAATGCACATAGTGTAAGATTTTTAATGACTTGGGAAAAGTAGTACATATTAGGTTATTTTGTCATAGTTTCAGGTAAGAAAATGCAATTTCAACAATCAAACGGGATTTGCTTAATATTTAGTAGGGTATAAAAACGCAAGCATTTTGTTTTGGCGTAAAGATTTATTTGGCCTTATCAAATACTTTTCCCATCACACAATACTAGCTTTAGGCAAATCTGTGACTCTTGCATAAAAAACTGAAAACGGCATTTATAAAAGAAAAAACACTTGCAAGACTTTTTAAGCACCCTGTACACTTGCTGTGTGGAATCTAATGAATGGTATATTTCGGCTGCTGGGCAAAATATAAATGCTGCATCGAGGTTTGCACGAACTCCCCATCCTAGGTCCCTCTTCTATCGATTTTCCTTATGAATCGCTAAAATTCCCTCTCCTTTCAAGCCACCGGCGATGCCGAATTCCACCCGTATTACAAATCTTGCTGCAAAACATCCATATTGTCCGGCACGAAAGGGCTGACCAGTCCAATTCCCTCCCCTACCCTCCCGCGTGCAAGAACCAACCCTTCGAGGCGGATGCGGGGTTGGCATGGCAACGGAGCGGCCTGTCCGTCTTTGATCGCAATTATTCAGCGACTCATCTGCGTGGGGGGGGGGGGAATGGGGGGCACGAGAACACTTCGAGATGGTGCAAAGGAACGGGAGAATTAGTTTTCGGAATTCTTAATGCCGCATTTCGGCCTGCTTGCTCTACGGGGAGACGCGCACAGTTTGTCGCGTGTTATTGAAGTTCAGGTATTATTGAAATTTTCCAAGCTCGGGGGCTTATGTCCGGCGATTTTCGATGAGCTCGGAATGTCCGCTATCTTTTGATGAAGGAGCCATCTCTCCAAGAACAACTTAGTTTGCCCGGAACGTTGTTATTGTGAGGTATTCTGTTTGTGACAATGCATGAATCGTATCATACTATCATCACCATAATGATGTTTTGAAACGAACTTGTCGGGGGGATGTTTCTAAAGTCCAAAACAAACTGAATAGGTCCCGGTACAGCTGAAAGGCGCAGAAATAGGTTGCTTTTGTTTGATTAAGGTTGCTGTTCACTTTTATATTTACATAGCATTTCCTTTTGTCACTCACTTAAAATAAAATAACATGAACATTCCATATCATTTTCCCTATTCACGCAGTATTGATGAAGTTAATGCCCATTCAAAGTTTCTGCCAGTTGATTCATTATATTATAAGTTGTAATAAGTGGGGGGTAGTGTTTTTCGCTTCCCACACTTTTGAGTAGGGTCAATAGTCGAGCACAGTGGTGAATCCAGAAGAGAGGCTATGGAGTTGTGTCAACCTTCCTCAGATCAAAGCTCTTGCTCCCCCTCCCTAACGTCTCCTAAGATAATCTAATGTTTTTATTTAAAAACTTCAATTTCTACAAAGTTCCAGAAATAATCCGCAATTTTAATTTTCCCAAACAGTCTAAAATCTACGAAAATTTCGTCTTTGGAACAATTTCGAGCAATTATTTGGAGAGAGACTCTGTACTCCAACCCTTACCTTGTCGTCATCAAAGATGGCCTATAATTGAGTTTCTAGGAGTTCATTTTGAGAAAATTCCGGCAAAAAGTCTCGAACCAAATGCCACCCCTTTTCTTTATCAAAAGAAGTCAACAATTGGGTTTCCAAGCCTTCAATTTTGAAAAAAAAAAAAAGTGCCACTCCTGGACTGCCGACTAAAGTGAAAACTATAACAATTACGTGTGTATTTTTTGAATGGTCAGGAAATTTTTTTTAAGCGTTAGAACTCATCTTACGTGGAAATTGCTCTATTGGAGATGACAGTAATGGTAACAGAGGCGCGAGTTCAATAATTTTTTTCCCACCTCACAAAAAAGGCCAACATGCAAGTGTATCTATGAACGCACATATAAATATGTACATGCTTACCTACAGAAGTGTCAGTAACGGTAACGGTAAAGTGTCGCGAGTTCAATTGTTTTTTTTTTATTTTTTTATTTTATTTATTTATTTTTTTTTTTTGCCATCTCAAAAAATACCCAACGCTCCTAAAGAAGTTTTCACTTCTACAAAAGTCCAGGGTAGTGCCTGTTGTCCAAATTATTAAAGATCCCTTAAAATTGCGGTTTTAGGACTTAGACTTCAAAAGAAGTCCCGGAGAGAGTCTGAACAATACCTTTCGTCTTCGAAAAGAACTTATTCTTGTGTACTTTAGGGCTCAAATTTTGAAAAATTTCCAAAGAGTTCCCCTACACCTGATCATTGAAAATCGTTTAAAATATTGTTTTTGAACTTCGATTTCAAAATTTTGGGGGAGAATCTCCGAAATAAAATAATTTTTCTAACGTTATCAAAGATAGCCCAGCGTTTTTATTACCTCACTTTCAAAAACTTTCCAATGGAGAGTCCCGAACCCCGTCCCTTTACCTAATATTAAAAAGATCTATTACCATTGCGTGTTATAAGACACTTCATTTTTAAAAACTTAGAGAGTATCAACGATCCCCCCATCAAGTCTAAAGTTTTGTTTCTAGGACTTGAATCTCGAAAAATCTCTGAAGAATAGTTTTTGAGCTCAAACCGCTCATAAAACTGTATTAGCCCCTTCTCCTTACATCCTTAGACATCGTCTAAACTACAATTTTCAGGACTAGAATTGCGAAAATTTTCCATGGGAGGACCTTTACAAATGTTACACTCACAATTGTTGGAAATTCTCTTTCTCTGCTTATGTAATGAAATTCTCAAGATCAAGGTAATACAATCCCCCCCCCCCCCCGCCAAGTCAAAAAATAAACTTTCTCAGTTTCTTGCTTTTTATACATTTGAAGCAAATAAACTTCCTTCAGGAAATGTTGTTAGGGAGTTAAGCATAAGTTTCTTATTTTCCCCAAAGAAAGAAGCCTGGGCAACCAAATCACAGAAAAACATTCTACAGAGCTGCTTTAAATACTGTAGTTAAAAGAACCGCATAAACATCTAAGATCTCAACAACAAGGGCGGCTGTTTCTTCGATATTGGAACAAGGCGAGTCAAGAATGTGTTTTATTTTTGTGCATATTAAAACTTCTATTATGAGCACACTCCAATAACCAAAAGTAAAGACGAAACTTTAAAAGGCATCAGAAGAGAAAACTACATACTTGTAGAAAGAAACGTGTAAAATTTTGTCAAGCTCGACAATATTCAAAAGATTGCATACTAAAAAAAGTCTGAGGAGATTTAAAAAAATTAATTAAACTGACACACGTACACAAAACTAAATAAATAATAAACTTTTTCTTTAAAAGAAATTTATAACTGAATGGTAGTAAGCAACCTTTAAAAGTTGGAAAGTGGGAGCAAGTTAAGTCTTTTGGGGAAAATGTCAGAAAAGTATATTTTCCTTCTATCATTCTCCCCCACAATGTAGAATAACGTGCAATGAAACTTAAAAGTACTGTGAAAGATTTTTGTTTCTGGAGAGAGATGATGTTTAGAAGTATGATGCATTGTGAACAGTGCTAGACATTCCTGGCGCTGAGAGGAATCAAGAGGGTAATATTACTTCATGGAAGTATTTATATACTAATTATTTTCTCATTAATCAACCTAAGTATCAAACTACTATTCAATAAATCGGGAAATCAAAGCTTTTAAACCATGACTCATTTTACCTCACTAGTGACCCATTTTACCCCACGCTATGGGGTAAAATGGGTCATTGACAACACGTTTTCTAATTTATTTATCAGTATCAATATTTTGTTTTTTTCCGAGATATTTCACTTTAAATGTCACGAGGAAGAGTCATTTGCATATCCTGAGCAGTTTATTCACTGGTTGAATTAATATATTTTTTGATGCCAAAGTCTGATTGTAAAATTGCTCTTTTTTGACATATTTTATCGCACCTGACTATACCGCTGTATTAGAAGATCGTTGTTATTTAGCCATGATACAGCACAGAGAAGTTTAAAAATAATTTCTTCACTTCACAATATGTTTATACAGTCGAACTTCATAAGAACGAACACCGAGTGACTTTTAATATCAATTTGTTTTCACCGTAGTTCATCTTACACGACGAACAATAAACAACTAACAGGACGAAGAGGATCAGAAATACAGCTCGTTTAAGCAGTAATTCATTTTAAGCGTATTAGAACTTACGAGGTTCCACTGTATTGTAACAAAAAAGATACCTAAAGAATTTTATAAAATTGAGTGCGATAATACTTTGATATCCTACTTTTTCTGCTTTTTGATTAATAGATTCTTTCGAGGAAACGGTAAGCTCTAACTGTTCCTCAAACTGTAAAAGGTGGAATACCCCTGTACTAGCCGATTGTTGTTTCTTAGCTTTGCTATAGCACAAATAATTTTTAAAAGGATTTCTTCACTTCGCTTTGCAATAATTTTGTAGTATTGTGATAAAATAGAAATGCCTAAATAATCTCGTAAATTTGAAGTATGATAACCTATTTTTCCTGTTTTTTGGATCAATAGGCCCTTTTAGGAAAACGGTAAGCTATAAGTATTCCCCAAATTGTAAAAGGTTGAAGACCCCTGTACTAGCCAATTGTTGTTGCTTAGCTTCGCTATGCCACAAATAATTTTTTAATGATTCCTTCGCTTCTCTTAACAATAATTTTGAAGCATTGTGAGAAAATAAAGATGCCTAAATAGTCTCATAAATTTGAAGTGCAGTAAACTCTAGGTTATCTGCGAGGGTTTCGGGAAATAAAGAAACACAATTAACTGATTCTTTCGAGAAAGCACAAATTTAAATTTTGTTTTTGCTTCACATTTCTTACCCTAGAGCGCGGTGTACTTCATCCAATAAATTGTTTTGCCTGTGCGTTATCGTAAGTACCGTTTATTTATAGAATTTATATGCTTGAGAACTTCAAATACAAATAATTTTTTATGCTGCACCTATCATCACTGTTTGTACATATCACGTGTATCACGTAATGCAATCATTTTTAAGCAAAAGACATTTTTTGTCTTCTTTACCCCTTATTTTACTCGTTTTTCGGATTATCCGCTATACCCGTGCCCGTGCCACCCATTCCCGCGGATAATCGGGAGTGTACTGTACGATAGCCTACATTTCCTGTTTTTGGATCAATAGACCTTTTCAGGAAAACGGTGAACTCTAAGGGTTTCCCAAACTGTAAAAGGTTGAAGACCTCAGCATTAGAAGATCGTTGTTGTTTAGCCCTGCTACAGCTACAAAGAAGTTTTAAAATAATTTCTTCACTTCACTTCACAGCGCAGTTATCCCGCCGTGTTCATAACGAGGCAGTGTGCGTGGTGCGAGGCAGTGATGTAGGGCAGGATGGATGTTCCTGCCTTCCCCCGAATCTATAATTCACCAGGCGAGGGTTGAGGTGCACTCCCCCTCCCCCCTTTTCCTCAGACGATCTTTCCACGTAGGATCGATAAATAACTCGCGCGGGGCCAAGATCCCCTTACTCTGTGCAAGTTTCGAGGATTAGTTTTAGAGCGGTTCATTGTGCGAGATGGCGTAATTAAGATATTTATTCGTAATGAGGGTTAAACCGTGAGAGCTTCGAATGATCAAAATCGTCTCTGGTAAGGGTAACATGAATTGGGAAGTATCCTTAAATAAACGAGGGTGTTTACCCCAGGTCATTAATAACTCAAAATATCGTATTTCGGGTAAATTTTGCCACCGTTTTGAAATTGAAACTGGAAATACGAATCTTGCTGTCAATACATTGTAAAAAGGAATGTTGTTTTTACAGTATAATACAGCTAATTTTATGGTAATAAACTGTTTTACAGTAATAAACTGCAAAATTGCTAAATTTACAATACTAAACTGTAAAATTGCTAATTTTACAGTAATAAACTATAAAATTGCTATTTTATAGTTTATTACCGTGAATTTTAGTTTTAAAATTGAACCTCTGCTATCAGTATTATACTGTTGTTTTTACAGTATAATATAGCTAAATTTTACGGCAATAAACTGTAAAATTGCTAGTTTTACAGTTTATTACTGTGCATTTTAGAGTTTTTAAATTGGAACTTCGGTTGCCAGTATTATACTGTAAAAACAACAGTTCATTTTTTGCATTGTAGCTTTTCACGCACTTGAGTGGTAAAAGCGAATGTATACACTTTTTCTTGGACTAATGCATGGTAAATAGGTCATAAATAGTATATTCCCACGTAGCACACTTCATTTTTTAAAGGTTGTAAAATGATTATTAACGTTGTAACAGCCGCTTAAAAACGTTTATAAAACGTTTAAAGGTTATTTGTGCTACCTGGGTTAATAAGGTACATGAAAACATCTGTTTGTTGTAATTTTCCCGAAAGTGTAAACTTTATTTACCGCGGTATTCATCCAAATCTTACTGATAAAACATTTCGCAATTTTCTTGAGACTGTTCTATCTAGTATTCCTATTCCAACCAATGGGCAATGTTTATTAAACATTTTTGCTAATTTCTGTGTTTGCAATTTTTTGTCTTGGACCAAGAGGAGAAAAAAAATCATGTTTCTTTTCTCCCATTCATCACTTCAGTTTTTGAATCATCCGTATCGTAGTGTTATTCTTTACTTTACAGGATGCTAAGAATATTACAATTTTTCTTCAAAATAGTAGTTGTTTTATAGCTTTACATTAAAATATTTCTGGAATCACTTGCCAGGAATTAATAGAGAAATGAATTATTACTAATTAATTTTTAAAATTTTGAAACTGTCTCTTAATTTTATAAGTTTCTTAAATCGTACATAAATCTTAAAATTTATCCTTAAGACCATTATATGACATATATCAAATAAGTTTATATTATCAATAATTAGTTACAAATTTAATAAATTAGGGTTTCTTCATATTGTCACTGCAGCAGAATCAGGAAAAGCAAAAGTTATTTTTAAAATAAATTGCAATTTTCTGATGCAATCAGCGAATTGCTCATTACTATCATTTGGCCTCTGTTGAAGTTGTTTTGATTTTGGATCTGGAGCCTCTTGTAACATCACTACCTATCTGCCTCTGCAGGTGGATACTCTTCTGGTCATCTACCTCCGCTCCTCCTGGGCGGAGGCGTCCATCTCCAGCACAAACACATGCCCACACACACACGCTTGCATTCAAGCACACACAAATAGAGACACGGATCAGAGGACATGGACGCAGGGCAGTAACTTGACTTTTATTTCGGGGAGGGTTTTACCAAACATATTTCTCGTGAAATCTATGCAATCATTTTAATTGATTCGTATATTGTATTGATTTTTGTTACAACAGATAATTTGAATTTAAAGTAACGGTAAAAAATGACGCGTCAATTACTCGAAGAAAAGATAACACTACAGCGATGTCTTTTTAATGTAACTCAAAAATGTGTGTACTCTAATACACGCACTAGGAGTAATGTTTCTACGATTCATTTTTCACCAATAAAAATGTCCTAATCATAAAAATATGTTAAATATAAAATTTGGCCCTTTCAAATTTTTGGAATTTCGACTTTGAAAGAAAATCCTTTCATATATTTGTTAGAAATGAAGTTCATAATAGCTAAAAAGAGAAAGAGAAAAATACTGCAGATATAGCACTGAGTTCAAACAATATTTCAATAATAATAATTTCATTCTTCTAATGAAATTGAAAAAAAATAACAAAATAATAAATTAAAAAGAAATAACTCTTTCAGCAAAAAGAAAGGATGATGGAAAGCATTTTTTGGAATGATTTGTAAAAATTTCGGAGGTAATTTGAACCCTAAAAACCTTCCCCTTAAATACGGCATTTGACGGACGTCACTACCAGAGAGTTTTGTTGTGTGATAGACTTTTTTTTTTGTCTAAAACGGATTGTGTAAAGTCGACAGGGTTGGGTATGAATAAAGTCGATTTTAGGGGGCAGGAGCCATCTATAGAAACCCGAAACGCAACCAGTAGGGTTCTATTGCAACTCGTTACTGCGACAAATGTAATTAGCATCTGAATTAGCACCTGATTAAAAGCACCTGAAACTGTACTGTTCTACTTCAGAGCTTATGGTCTCTGAAGGGTTGATTCCCCCAATCTTACATTGTAATTATTTAAACAGCTTTTTATAGTTTGACATGTGTGTGTGTATGTGATTTTTTTTTTTTTTTTTTTTTTTATTATACCAACATATTTTTAGCATGAACTAATTCCAATACCGCTACAGAAAATTAAAAATTAAACAAAAACAATATCACACCAGAAACCTGAGTTCCGGGGGGAAAAGTGGGTCAGATTGCAGTACGGAACTAAATCGTCTTCATTCTATATTCCCCTCCCTGTTCCGTCACACATGGCTCAGCTTTAGCTGAATAATATAAAATTCTTCTCACTGTAATTGTAACTGTAGGTCAACGTCTTGCAACGTGAGTGCATCGAGTTTTGTTTGAAAAATGCTTTACGTGGAGTGTGCCAGTGGTTAAATATTGAACAAATTTCGTGCTGATAATGCCTAAGATGAAACGTGATCTTTTTTGGAATTTTTAAAAGCTTATTGTAATGAAAAAAAAATGGAAAAAGATGTCTTCCGGGTTTAAAAATATTTTGATCCATTATTTTTTTAAGTAGTATAAGTAAATCTGGAAAACGTCAGACTTTTTTGATTTTTAAAATTAATTATTTAAGCTTCATCAATATAGAACAATTCAGTATTTTTGCAAAAAAAAAAGGGGCGAAATATCTGTCTGCCATTTTAATTCCCGTTAGTAATTCGTAATTAGTCTACAAATACTAAACGAAAAATATTTCTGGTAGATGCTTCATGAGATTCGAAATTAGAAATTATTGCTATGTTTTTGATGAAAGTTTCTTTAGTTATTGTTTTTATGTTAAAGTAAGGCGGATTAACCAGTTTCGCATTATGTGCGTAAGTCTTGATTTATGAAGAATGAGCTAAAACCAATGAATAAATATTTTAAAGATTTTTAATTTTTTTCTGAGGGGGTAAATTGATCTAAGTAGACAAATGAATGGAGACCGGATTTTTTTTTCTTTTCGTAATTATTCAGGCAATTAACATTCTGGAGCTCTTGCAGATTGTAGAAATGAAAATGCTGATACTACCTGATCGTCACTTGGGGCAGATTTCCATTCCTATCCTCTCCTTCCCTTGGAATCATTACTAGGAAATTAACTTTCCTTTACATCGAGCTCTAAAAAAAAAAGAGGAGCTAAAAACAAAAAAGGGGCACTTCCTCTGTGTGTGTGTGTGTGAGTGTCTTTTAATTCGTGCACCCGGCATTACGGAGAATGACAGTAATAGTGGCCTAAGAATTAATGTTGTAACAGAAACAGTAGCCTAAACTTATTTTGTGAAATTTACATAGGTGTTTTCTTATTTCAGTTTTGAGTTCATGTAGGGCTAGGTTGCTTCGTTCATCCGTAGAAATTATAGCAGCTTTACAAGTTACTATTTCCTCTATAATAAAATTAAATACATGCTTTTTTAATATTTTTACAATTTCAAACATAATTAATGCATGCGGAAAATAAAACAAATCAGCTTGCTACAGCTCAGCCAGCTCTTTTGGTTGCTGTCTTGTGCCAAATAGGCTGGCAATTTTAGATTTTGGTAGGGCAACTTTTCTAACTGTATTGTCCAACTGTATTTTGGTGTAAAGTCCAACTTCCACAGTACGAGGTGCATTCAAGTTCTAAAGCCTCCGATTTTTTTCCTCCAGACTGGAAAGACATAGAAACATGTGAATTGCTTTAACCCTTTAACTGTCAAGTTATTTCGATGATTTGGGTGCACAAATTATCAAATTTTTTTATTGCAAAAATCAAATGTTTAGTACAAAATAAAATATACTTAGTAGTTAAAAATTGATATTTTGAAGCACATGGGTAAAATATTTAAAGTTTTGTAGCCACTGCATATTTGCTTGAGGCGACTGCCACTCAACATGGCAGTTGTGCTTCTAGTGGAGCATTATTTTATAAAAATGAAAAAAAACAAAAATTAATTATTTTCTAAAAAATAAATGAATGAAAAAAAAAAATTAAATAAATAAAAGTGCATACTTTTCAGTAATTCAGTCTTGTGTGGTATAATTGGAAACACTTTTCCAAGCACAAACCCGGGAAACAGTCCAGTTTGACAAAGAGATGAAGCCGAAATAAACGTCTTCCGATATACACTGCTCGACATTGAAAATGCAACACCAAGAAGGAGTAGTCAGAAATTCATGCAAATTTTTCCGTAGACGCACGTCACTGAGTTATGTAAATGATATGAAATGCTCAGCTCTCCGATGCACGTGAAGTAAGATATAAGAGAATGAAGTTGAAAAGTGGGCTATGTTCATGTCGGAGAAATTTGGTTTTTGTCTCGAAGGATACGTGTGATAGGAGGAAATGCCATGCCGTCCTCAACGAAGACTCTTCCAGCATATAGACGACTTTACAAGGGGTATGGTGATCGGACTGAGAAGGGGAGGTTGGTCCATACGTCAAATTGCAGCTGATACCCACATGGATGCAAGCACTGTGCATCGGCTGTGCCGGAGATGGTTGGAAAGAGGAAATGTAGCCATATTGAGGAGTGCAGGTGCAGCCAGAGTGACGTCAGACCGCTTGGATCGACGGATTCACCGACAAGCTGTGGCGGACCCGCAAGTCACTTGTACGTCGATTCTGCAGCACGTGCAAGGTACCCTGGATGTTCCTGTGTCGACCAGAACCATTTCCCGTCGACTGGTTGCACGTGGCCTGCAATCACGGCGCCCGCTAAGAAGACTGCCATTGACCTCACAGCACAGACTCCAACGTTTGAAATGGTGCCGGACCAGAGCGACGTGGATGGCAGAATGGCGAACCGTAGTGTTCTCAGATGAATCCCGCTTCTGTTTGTCCAGCGATAGTCATCGCATACGTGTGTGGCGTCGACGTGGAGAAAGATCGAATCCGGCAGTAACTGTGGAACGCCCCACAGCGCGACAACGTGGCATAATGGTTTGGGACGCTATTGCATACAATTCCGTATCACCTCTAGTTCGTATTCGGGGCACTATGACGGCCCAACGATATGTAGATAATGTACTGCGGCCGATGGCAATCCCCTACCTTCAGGGTCTGCCAAATGCAATTTTTCAACAGGATAACGCCCGGCCTCACAGTGCTCGAATCAGCCAACATTCTCTACGAGGTGTACAGATGCTTTCCTGGCCACCATACTCTCCTGACTTGTCACCAATCGAACATGTGTGGGACGTGATTGGACGCCGTTTGCAGAACCTGTCACTGCCTCGTTCAGGGGACGAACAGTGGCAAATGGTTGAAAGGGAATGGAGTGCCATCCCTCAGGACACCATCCGCAGGCTTATTGATTCCATGCCTAGACGTGTTTCTTCGTGCATCGCTGTCCACGGTGGTCCTACTTCTTACTGAGCCGACGCTGTACTCGCTCTAAATTTTGCTTATTTATTTTGAAATAAATATCACTTATTGTTCCATGCTGTCTCTGTCTTCTTACCAAATTTCATCAATTTCTGACCACTCCTTCTTGGTGTTGCATTTTCAATGTCGAGCAGTGTATATTCGGGTATAACAATACGATGCACTCAAAAAAAAAAAATAAATAAATAAATAAAATAAAAAATTACCCCGAGTAATACTCGGGCGTGACATTTTCGAACACCAGTGCTGTGCCCGAGATTATCTCGGGCATGACAGTTAAAAGGTTAAAATGAGCGCGCGTTCTTTGTCAAAATATGTCAGAGATGGCAACACTATGTGACAGATGGAATTTTAACACAAGTCACGAGAATGAGATACTGTTTTCGATTCTTAAAATGGCGACGTTTTCCTTACTTGAACAGCGTGCAATCATTCGTTTTCTGAATTTGCGTGGTGTGACACCAATTGAAATCCATCGACAGTTGAAAGAGACATCTGGTAATGGAATTATAGATGTGTCGAAAGTGCGTTCTTGGGTGCGACAGTTTAATGAAGGCAGAACATCGTGTGAAAACAAACCGAAACAACCTCCGGCTCACACAAGCCGGTCTGACGACATGATCGAGAAAGTGGAGAGAATTGTTTTGGGGGATTACCGAATGACTGTCGCACCCACGAGCGTACTTTCGACGCATCCATAATTCCATTACCACATGTCTCCTTCAACTGTCGATGGATTTCAATTGGTGTCACACCACGCAAATTCAGAAAACGAAGTATCGAAAACAGTTTTCATTGTCGCGACTGGCGTTACAATTCCATCTGTCGCATAATGTTGCCATCTCTGTCATATTTTGACAAAGAACGCGCGCTCATTTTAAATCAATTCACATGTTTCTATGTCTTTCCAGTCTGGAGAAAAAAAAAATCGGAGGCCTTAGAACTTGAATGCACCTCGTACACATATGACATAAGGTGGGCTGGGCAATCATTCATAGCACAACACAACCGCACAATCAAAGAACTAGGTAAGGAGAGAGAGAGAGTACATCCATGCTCGAGCCGGGGCTCGAGTCCGGGACCTCCCCATTTGTGTCAGACTGCTCTGACCTCTAGATAAGGTGGCCGGCTAGCTCTTTGGGTTAAAACACAATATCAAGCATACAATACAACGCCAGCTCGTTTATTCCAACCATGGATTGCAGTTTCGTGCTTATTATGCACTCATCAGCATGGCATAGGAATTAAACGAGCTGGAGGTTTCAGCTCGTTCCATTCTAAACGACCTCCAGCTCGTTTAATTCCCATACCATGCTGATGAGTGCATAATAAGCACGAAACTACAGTCCATAGTTGGAATAAACGAGCTGGCGGTGTATTGCATGTTTCTGCCTTAGCCCTTGCTTAGGGGCGGTTACTTACTGCTTTAATATCAAGCACTTTTAAATTTCAGAAAAGTGCGATAATTTATGATCATCTAGAGCAAGGGTTCCATAAGGTAGTGCCGCGGTATCCTTGGGATGTAGCAGGAGAGGTGAGGAGTACAGCCATGTGCACAAGGTATCAGTGCACATACAGTGCTCCTCTGGTAAGCTGACATCCGAAAAAGACAATGTTTCCCTCTTTTTCAGGTGCAAGGAAAAGGTAACTTACACACTTAAAAAATTGTGTTTGGTTACCATTGTTAATGGGTGTAGCATTGCACAATAGTAAGCTGTTCCGATTTTGAGAAAACACTTGTTAGGGGAAAGTTTTTAAGTTTCACCAAGCGTTCAAAATTACTGGGGTATTATTCAAAGTGCATGTTTTGAGACGAACATCAGCGAACAGCTCTTAAAGTATTATGAACGTAACCGAGGTGTGCCTTAACTGGTCGAGTGGTCAAATGCGCTTGCTTTGAGAGCTCTCTGTGCGTGGTAAGTTCGAGGTTCGATCCTATCGCGTGTCATTGATATTACTTACTAATTTGTGTGAAGTTGATTGGTAGTGGGAAAGCATGAACCTGATAAACGAATAATTAAAAGTAACATTCCAGCCTGATGAATGCTCTTTTTTTTCTTCTTTCTTTTGGCAGAGAATTCTGATGAAACCGTACACAGAAATTGATGAAACATTACATTACCATACCTTCACCTTCCGCATGTGAGATGTTACATTACACTAGATATATAGGTTAAGTTACTCCATAGCAGTGGAGGCAGCACTGCGGAAACCGTATTCATGGAATAAGGTTACGCAATTTTTTTTAAAGTGCACTGGATTGAGTTGGGTTACTTTCGTAGTCGTTTTGAAAAAAATTTCCACCTCAAATCCCCTGCAATTAACTTTTCCAATTCACCTAAAAAGAGGAACAAATTGTCAAGTTTAGAACTCAACCTATCAGAGGAGCACTATACGTACTTATACATAATAGTTAGTTATTTATTATACAGACCTTATACAGTTAGATAGAGGCGGCGTGAAAAAAATCAACTTCTTCGAAAGGTGCCGTGAATTGAAAAAAAGTTTGAGGATCCCTGTTCTCGAGGCATTTCTGATGATACCCAAGAACATTCGAAATAGAACTAGGAGTTGGTCCCCGGAACTCTCCAATGCAGATCTAAATCAAACCCGTAGCTCTGGCGGGTTTTGCCATTCATCTCATATAGAGATGTCACCCTCTACCCGATTCGTCAAATGATTGTGCATAGATGTGCACGTGAATATGTTAGGCACCGATCGATGCTGTAATATCCGGGTGCCAAAATTGTTCAGTTGAAGGTTTTGCCATAATCGAAAACCGTAATGAATCTGGAGCGAAATGATTCGACTAAATATTCAGGATGAATTTCATTGCAACGAATAGAGCATATACGACAGATGGTATATGAAGCTTTATGTATTTCATCGAAACTCATAAGAATGAGTTTCACATAATTATTGCTTGGAAATATTTTTTAAAGCATTCTTCTGCCCAGACAAGCAGAATCAAAAAGGCGTTCAAAAACACAGCATTAAGTGAAATAGATGACGAGTGAAATAGAGAGCAAAATGGTTTCATTCAACATCTGCAATTCCCTCTGTAGAAGAAGAAAATATCCAGTCTTTTAATTTTACATAAACGCAAGAGAGCGCTCTAACTTCTATCTAAGCAAATTACCTCTGTTACTTTATAACTGCTTGCTGTATCGCGTTGGTTCATCGTTCGTTTTTTGATGTTGTGATTCGAGCTGACGCTATCGAACGTAAGGGCAATCAAAAAAAGTCCTAAACTTAGTACCAAATAGAAGTATACGTTTTTAGATAGTCATCTTTTTTTGTATCAGTAGATTAATGATCACTTTTGCAACCAAAAGTGTATCTTAGACATGCACGTTTTTGCTCATTTTTTTTTCGAAAATAAAGCATTGATGTTTATTCTAAAGAGTAAGGGCCATGCTCCACATCAGCGTGAAACGCGACCGAAACTGAAGGCAGAAACCGAAAATCCGGGTACTTTCTATAGGAACACCATTGAATCCATTTTACGCTTCTGCCTATTTTTTCTGCTTTACGTCGATGTGGAGCATGGCCCTTACACTGAAGTTCTACAAAATTCACTAGATGTTCTCCACTTTGATTCTTCCTTTTTACTGTCCACTAACTAACCACTGGTTTTTTCTCAACTGTCCCGCTAACCCTCTGAAGATAATATAACTTAAAATTTCTACCTATCTCTCAAAAGTCCAACATAATTGAAAGAGAAAGTGGATAAAGGCGATATGTGACAATCTTAGTTTTGCTTACTTTTTACAATGGATGAAGGTGTTTAGGTAATAGTTTTGTTTTTTTTTTTTTTGAAAACTTTTTCTAGAAATTAAAAATATTGTCACATATCGCCCTTGTTCAATTGCCCCTTCAACGGTGTATGTGAGTTAACACAATTGAACATACACTAATTTCAATTTGTGTAAGTCGGCGAAATTCAAATGTCAGATATCACCTTTATCCACTTGCCCCTTCAATTGAACACTGTTCAAAAAACCTAAATTTGTTATCCATAACTTTAAAGTTTCACAGTCAATGATTTCTGTCAGGTTTTGAAACACCGTTTTGTATGTAGTAAAACAATCTAAATGTGAATTCCTAAAGTGAAGCTCCAAGCTCATGGAATAGCGTTTTTTCTTCTATTTCTGGAGCACATTGTCAACAGTTAAAGGGGAACGGCCCTGATAAATATACCTTTCACTCCAGGATCCACCATACCTACCACAACTCCTTGTTTAACCGAATGGATGGAGCCTTGAAGAGCTCTGTTCTTTTGATACAGACCAGGAGCTGCCGAACACACTCCTGGTCCAGTACCCCCAGAGGTATCGAATCACTTGGAGGACTTTGTGACCATGAGTATTTTTAACGTCCTTCAGTCACTATTAGTAAAGACTGTGGATCTTTGATTGGCTAGGATCGAACCCGGGACCCTCCAGTTATGAGTCCGATGTCTTTCCAATCGGGCCACCATGGCCCCAACGGCCCTGAAAGTACTTTTCTGCTCGTCAAAGCTTCCGGAATATCACTGTGAGTCACAATGGCCGTAATCACAAAGGGACATAGCTCTCACATTAGTTTCTTTGTGACGCAGTGATGAGATAAACCTCACGGGGTTTTACTGAGATGTCGTTGCAACAACTAATTTGTGACTAGTCACTTTGTGACACTATGAAGACGCCACTGCAAATTCTGATGTCACCTTGCCCTTAACATCCTTTTGAAATTTATCATACTAAGGGTAGTTTCAAACGTATCTTTTGCAGATTTAGTCCACACATTTTATAATAATTTTTTTTTAATTATTATTTTTTAAATTTTGCTTGTCGTCATCTCAGAGAAACAGTTAGACATTTAATCCCAGGAAGAACAGTAAGATATCCTACTGTTACTTTGCGGCGACGATATTTTGAAGTGACTACACAGAATGTCTTTCAAAAAATGAGTATACAGTAAGATGGTTCAAAATGATTTGGAAAAATAAAATTTAACCCATTTATGCCCAGTGGCCTAAAAACGGGACGCTTGTTAGTTACTGCAGACCAAAACCTGTAATACGTATATATTTCTACTAAAGCTGTTTTTCACAAGTAGAATATTCCTTCTTCTTGAGAAAACCATATGAAGCCGCTAGCTGGACATTAGAGTTCATTTACTGACAGTTATTTTTAGGTAAATGAGTCAAACAACGATCAATGGCGACTAAATGTTATTTTTTGGTGACTAGAAGATGTTATGTTGGTTGCCAAACTGGCGACCTACTTTTTTTTCTGAACAAAAATACAAATTGCTGATGTATCGTGCCGATTATGAAAAGAAAATGGCTATTAGCCATCGTCACTGCCGGACAGTGTTAACTTGGAAAGAAAATTGACCCATCTGCTGTATAGAACATCTAAATACATAATTTTAATCCAGAAAACGCAAAGAAATTTTGTTGGAAAAATAGTCATAGATGATCAAATTTATGATTAATCAGCCAATTAAATGCAATGTTTTTTAACCCATTGTGCCTGACATTTTTTTTTTTTTTTTGATATTAAATTTGAAGATATTTTGTATACTGGTTATAAACAATGTTTAATGGACAGGAAAATAATAATTAAAAAATATGTAAAAAATAATTTTTTTATTAAGGAAAGAAAAATCGTCCCTTAAAAGTTACGATAGACCCCAGAGGGTACATACCTTTTTTACCAAAATTTTTTTATGCCTACGATATAGTATTTAAAAAAGCATTTTATAAGAAGAAATAAAATCGGCAATTAACATAAACTGGGAAGCTGGGAATCACTTTGAAAACTTAGCTTTTTTCTTGAGATTGCGAACGATGTCATCTATATCTATAAAAATGAGTGTATGTATATATATATACTTGTTCTCTATACAAATCCACAGTTTGCGTCAGATTTTCATCAAACTTGACACAGAGGTTCCTTGATGCCCTAGAATTCTCACAGGCGGGGTCTTGAAATTTTAAAAAATCTAAAAAGCTCAAATTTAAATTTTTTGTCAAAAAATGACCCTTTTATTGGAATCTAGCCTATTTATATTGTAATCGAGATAGGCCTTTTAGCATTCAAATTGATGAAATTTAAGATTTTTAAATATTAGTATTTTCCAACAATGATTACGATTAAAGTAATGAATTTTCAATTTAAGGCTCACCTATTTCCTTTTAGCATTGAAATAAGTAAAAAACAATCATAATTCATGTGGACTTTATAAAAAGAGCCACGGATTTGAATTTCAAATTTGCAATGCGACTACAGTTGCGTCTGTAATGGAGATAAGCCTTCAGAACGAGAAACAGATTTATTTCTGAGTTATAATAATTTTTACTTTGTAGGTGGGAACAGTTAATAGAGAAAAGTTAATATTTTAAATTTGGCGGGTGAAATTGATGCAATTTTTTCACTTCCATGTGCATATATTTCATGCCAGTGGACGCGGCAAAGCACAGACAACATTTATCTTTCATTTTCACCTTTTGATAAGACTATTTTTCTGTAAACGTTTAACTTTCTGTAATATTTTAGTTTTTTTCAAAGTTTGTACCTAAGAGACTGATTGATGCAAATTACTTTATACCCATATGAATAGAACTCTTTCAAACTTATTTTCCCTGAATGCTATGTTGTATTAATAAGCACCCGGGCAACGCCGGGTATTAAGCTAGTTTTTGATAAAGATCATATTAAAACTGCTACAAAACACACTTTGCAATGGTTATGTGCTGCAAACTGTTAAAAACGAATTGAAACAATACCAAGGTACTAATTGAACACTATTATTTAGTTGAAATGTTCGTTTTGGGGAAATTCAGACCCTTTTTTGGACCGTCTCTAAAAAGGGACGCTAGGCATTAATGGGTTAAACTTCCAGTATGCAGGTGCGTTTAGTTTTGTTTTATTTACATAATGTCTTATTATTTGGATTTTAACATAGTGTAATATTACTATATGAAGAATGAAGTGAAGTGGGATTACATTTTTGGAACTTGGTTCAAAGTGACCACCAAGATCGCCAAAGTGACCACATACTTTTTTGGGTTTACTAGCCCACTATCAAATATTTCTTAGTCTCAAGCTTTATCATAGAGAGCAAAGGCAGGCTTGTGAAGAATAATATTTTTAAAAGTTTTATTTTTGGACCAACCCAATACACAGGATTAATGTTCTTCGAAATATGTACCACAGAATTACTATGCAATTATGAATCTTTGAAACTTTGACGCGACACAACGAAGGGCTACTTTCCAGAAGCAAACGTGTGTACTTTTCCACCTAATTTGCATAATTCAACTAAGGAGCGCACGCAGCACAGAGAAGATGCAAAGGAAATTGCGCTCATCGCTTAGGGAAGGGTTGAATTCGGAAAAGGAAAGGGGGGAGGGGGTGCACACTCCACGTTCCAAGTCAAACAACGAAGGAGATACCGGGGGGGGGGGGGGGCGGCCGTAGCGTGGACACACACGGACCGGCCGCATCGATCGTTTGGTAGCAGGGGGTTGGTTGCCAGTTCTCGCAGTAGGCCGTTGCGTAATAAATTAGTCCTAAATTGAATGCCGCCATTAATGCAGCAGTGGGAGAAGTTTTGTGGTGCGTTTAAAGTGAAGTGGTGTTTCATTACGATCGTAGATGGTTGTCAGTTATTTTCTCGCTTGGATTTGTTGCTTTTTCTGTTTTTCACTTTCTGGGCATCGAGGGAGAATTGGTTTGCGGGAAGTTATGGGAAAGCATGCTAGTTAAAGCATGGGCACATTGGACATCGAAATTTGGAGACACCAAATTTGGTGCTGAAGCTCAAAATAATAGAGTCATTAATATCGCGCTATAGTTAGATGAAAATATTAAATTTAGATGAGGAATTTTGCCTAAAAGTTTTGAGGTCTTTCAAGGCCCAGGGCCATTTTGCCAGCAATACCATATATACACTATTATTGCATTTAAAAGTTATATACTAGATACTTATGAAACTTACATATTGCTATAACCAAGGCTTCACTAGATAGCGTTTTATACAGGCTGTATCATTACTCAGAACATCAATGGTAAAGATTTGCCCGCTAGAGAGTGCTGAACAAGGACCACCCAAATGTTTGTTTACATTTATTAGCATATTGTTTCTGCTGTAAAAAGCGATGTTTATCCTATCTTTAAGGGTTAAAAAATATTGATATAGTTAACTGAAGTGGAGTACAGAGTTGATGCCGAAGGTCTTATTAATACTGCTTTTTAGGGGAAATAAATTCCCCTTTCAGGTAAAGTTAGTCACAACTTATGATTCAGTCATACGACATTCATTCATCTGTTTACGTTCTTCGAATTAGCAACCTATAGTAATGGCGTTCAATTTTGACATCTTTGCATTAATAAAATATACGCTTAAATTCACCGACGATAAATAAAAAATGTAGCAATGAAATAATATTGTTCTAATTTACTATTTTGTTTCATTATTGTTGCTTACACGATCTTAATTGCTACGCAAAACTTCAGATGTTCATTTTGATGACGTTGACGCATCAGAGCGATAAATGGCAAATCTATTCGTCGAGACATTTCATTTTCGTGCCTCAGAATGAAATGTACCATAATGAAGCGATGGTGTACAACGGAAAGACGATAGACAACAAAACATATTAATTTTTTCAGTAACAACGAAATGAGCATATATAATAGCTTGGTACTAAAGAGCAATACAAGTACGAAAAAAATAAACAAAACTACAATTTGCGACGACCAACTATCATGGCGAACTGTGGAATGAATTTTAAAAAGTTCTATGGCAACCCGTTGGTAGTATTGGCTCGCTTAGCGAATAGATTTCGCCATTTATCGCTCTGCAGTGCCAGTGTCGTTTTATAGTTAATTAATAATTAGAATCAATTAAAATGAAAAATAATTCGCTAACTAATTAAAATAAGCCGCTAAAATGCAGAATAAACCAACAAATAAAACAAGTTATTAAATGACGTTAAAATATACTAAAATATAATTGAATGCCAAATTGTAAAATTGTCGCCAACAAATTAACTTTTAATTTTGTCTTTTATTATCTGATTTGTATATAATGATGGTTGCCATAAAATTCGATAGATTTCGCTGGACAAAGACCATCGTTTTTATCCCAAGGATTTTGATCAAATGAAATAGCCTGTATAAAACGCTATCTAGTGAAGCCTTGCTATAACTAAGCAAAATTTGGACGATGTCCTATATTATAATATGTAATAATCTATCCTATACCATAATCTACGGTATATATTATTTCTTTTGTAGCCTGTTTTTCTTTACCACGCGATTACTTCCTTATTTCTTTACCAAATTTCATGATTTGCCCCTCATTTTTAAGCTTATTGTGCCGGCTGCTGACAAAAAATAGACCCGCTGTCTTTTTTTTTGTGTCAGAAAAAACTTTGTTTTTGTTTTTCACTATACATTAGTTCAATGAGTAGCATACAAAAACTAAGATGCGGTGGTACGAATTTGTGTCGGGGGTAAACACACAAATAGTAAAATTGATTTCTTAGTTAAAAATCATTGAATTGGCTTACATTTTAATTAAAATCGTTTTCTAAAATACCATCAATTCATGATTTCTTTTTCAATTTCATTTAAATACATTGACTGAATTTAAGTTACAAAGAACAAGCACTGTGACAAATTTTAAAGTTCCTTATTGTCAGATTATTTCACGACACAGTCTTTATCTGTAAATAAGTTTTCTCCTTTATAATATTCAATACATGTAAGCTAATTTGACATCTAAATAATTCAAATTCTGGCAATTCGACTATTTTGGATTCTTTTAAGATATTACTTTTTTTTTAATTGAGGGAGAATGCCCAAGATTCAATAAAATATCTGTACTTGTAATTTGAAGTGATTTAAATTCGATGTGTTCCTTTATTATTTTTGCACATGATGCATCTATTATTATTTGTATGATCTCGAAATATTTTCGTAACATATTACAACTAACAGTATTTTTTTTTTTCAATTGCAAAAAATTATAGCCACTAAATGTGAAATTGCAAATGATTATTTCAGAAAATTTTCAAATAGGCTCTATTATGCTTCGAATCTTTTTCCCTTCATCTCTAAAGAATAATGTGTACCTTAGTCTTGAAACAACAATGTGAGATTCAAGGTTACTAAAGAAGGTTATTGTAAAAATATTGTAAAAGTTTTGTAACTTGAGCTTTAATAAGCCAGATTTGACACTATATATATATATATATATATATATATATATATATATATATATATATATATATATATATATATATATTATTCTTGATAGCGTTATATGTGCAAAGAAAGTCAATGCTTCTATTGTGGAATCTCATATTTAAAGCAGTTTTATTTATTTATTTATTTATTTATTGACTATTATCTGATCTTCTTAGGGAGACCCTTCCGCGCATTTACGCATGCGTCAGGTCTTCTCTGATCTTACCAAAATTTGGGGTATAGATAACAATAAGAGGAGTAATAATGAAAAGCAGTTTGAGCCGTATCAAACAACGTGGAACGATGCTAATTGTTAATTTCAAATGCATAGTTTACTTGAACATGTCAAAAGGAGCAAATGCAAGTTTTAAATTGAAAACTTTGGAAAGCTATTACCCACAACCCATCAACCCTTTTTTAAGAGGTTCGCGAGTGCTAGACGCGGATTTCAAGGATGGAAAGTACTCGATGTATCAAATTTAAATTCGATTCGACTGGAGATAATCTCCCCGCCGCAGTCGGTACGAAAATGCAGCAAATAAAGGTATTTTTGCGGCATATTTTTTAATATTCAGTAAAAACTACAACGTAATTAATTTTGTTTCTTGTAATGTTTGTAGGACAATGTCGGGCAAAGTGATACAGCGGGGCAAAATGAAATCGTAAACATTTTATTTTCTGATAGAGTTAATTCCTCCACATTCTTTCTTTAAAAATTCTTTCACCCATTTTCTTATTCATTCAATATTTTATTAACTCTTTTTATCTCATATATTAATCAATTTATCTATCTTTCGTTTGTCTTTTCATTGTCTACTTATTTATTCATTTTTCCTTACTCATTATTTTAACCAAAAATATTTTCAATAGTAAAATAGAAAATAATTTCATTATGAAAAATATTTATTTTTTACTTTGCCCCATAAAACGAAAACAGTAAAAATGCCCCTCCCCCTTTTTTAGAGGCATAAATTGATTGAGAAAAAAAATTCAATGAAAGCTTCGATATAAAATACATTGATCTTTCTTAACTTATTGTAATTTAGAACATTTTTTTTCAATTCATTCGTCATTCGTTTTAAAAAAATGTAAGTTATCTGAACTGTTCCATTTTGTCACACATTTCCCTACATACATATACTTCTAAAAAAATTGTAAACAGTATTATCTTATGCTCCATTCAAATTAACTTAAGAGAAGGTATTTTGAGTGCTTTGTTCCTATTTTCCCGTGAAAATTTTTCAAAAGGAAGACAAACGGAAGTGTGATAAAATGCCTGATATTCTGTAAAAACAACACTTTACAAAAGAAAAAAAAACGCAATAAACTTATTTAATAAGTCTTTTTATATTTAAAAGAAGAAAAAGACTGTGAAAAAACTTGTTTGTCGAGATTTATAAACTTGGAATTTTGTGCAAATTATTCTGAATCCTCGAAGGTTTCTCTTTGAATTATTATTTTTTTTTTAGATTTCGAACTATAATTTTAAACAAATTATTTAGCTAAATTTTGACATAAACTTGCTAAAAAGTGGGGGAAATTTCTTCACACAGCATTGAATCATTTGAAAGACTATTTTTCCTACACAAGACGAAACTTTTTTAGTGGTTACAGCAGGAGTTATAAGCGTTTCTTATACAGCACAATTCCTAAGCCAACTTTTTTGCTAAAATATTTTCGAAAATGTGGCTTTTGTTAAGCATACAGTGGCAGGAATAATACAAAGGCATGCAAAAATTGAACTAAATGAAATTGAAAATCCTCTATATTACGCTTTAGCCCTTTGTTTTTTCTTTTTTTTTTCTTTTTTGTCTTTCGATAGTAACACCCTCCCCTCCCCCCCCCCCCCCCCAAAAAAAAAATTTTTCAAAATAGTCACATTGGTTTTCTCTGCAGATAAAAAGTCATAAAGGAAAAAACATATGAACGGAGAAGAAACTGCAAAACACAAACTGTTGTTTTTACAGTATTACTATCCGCAGAAGTTCCAGTTTGAAACTGTAAAATGCACAGTAACTAACTGTAATTCTATGCTGATGAGTGCATAATAAGCACGAAACTGCAGTCCATGGATGGAAATAACCGAGTTGGCGGTGTATTGCATGTTCCTGCCTTAGCCCTTGCTTAGAGGCGGTTACTCACTTCTTTACAACAGTATAATACTGGCAGCAGATGTTCCAGTTTAAAACTAAAATGCACCGTAATAAACAGTAAAATTAACAATTATGCAGAAAACAAGGTTTAATTGACTCTGACTGGTGCAAATCTTGCACGAGTACAGTAGCGGACGCAATGAGAAATAAGAACCATAAAAATATGAGCTGATCATCGATACATCATTTTGACGAAATACATTCTGTCTGTTTGATGTCAATGGTTTATTTGACATCATAATTTTTATATTCCTTCAAATAATTTTCATGTTCCTAAATATACCCTGGTAATAAACTAAAAGAAATTGAAGGTAATTCTTCCAATCTTTCAACTTTTGAATATTTTCTTGTAGCGAATATTCGTAAAAATTGTATAAAAAAAATCTAAAAAAGACAAATTTTAGCAAAAAAAAAAAAAAATAAAAAATAAATAAATAAAAATAAAAACGGAACAAGAAGGAAAAGTAACAATTAAATTCAAAGACAGTTCCTAGTTCTACTCCATATTCAAATGAGTTAATTTGTTAATGTAAACTACTTTTCGAATTTTTTCGATCAATCCTCAAGCGCTGTATGCTTTTTATTTATTTATTTTATAAAAAGTAGCGAAGTACCGACTACAAGTCAAAAATAGTTTGTAGGCGCTATTTTAAAAAAGTAGTTGTAGTTGTAGTTGTAGTTCGCTACAAAAGAATTGTAGTTTTTCCAACCACTGGTTAAAAGTAAATATATTAAACATTCAGTTACAGCCCTTATGCCAGGGCCAAGACAGAACGTAATACTGTTTTGAATTTGTATGCTTTAATGCTGCAATTTTAATGCAGAAAATGCAATTTTGTGTTATTTGGAAAGTATTGGGACACAATTTGGAGATATTTTATGAAACTATTTCTAGAACAAACGATTTATAATACAAATAATTGTTTAAGCTGACAGAAAAGAGTCTTCATAATACAGCACTTTGAATGTAATAAGCTGCTTTCATACAATAAAAAAAAGTAAGTTCAGTCCGTGGTTTTGAAACTAAATGTAGTGGAAAGGGGGCACATGGGAACATATGTTTTTCTAAGATAGCTTTAAGCAAAAAATACGGAAAAATCCTCAAGTAATAGCGGTACTCTTGGCCAAATGTTTGTTTTGGGCAATGAGCCATTTTATGTTCCCGTTTAGGACCTTCTTTTTGTGCAGGTATATAATATTTTTATTCTCGTCTTCACTCAAAAAAATATTTCAAACTAACTAATAAGCCAAACTTCATTATTTTGAATCACATTTGGATGTTCAGATAAGTTTATGGGAATGTTTTTTTTTTTTTTTTTTTTTTTGTAATTAAACTAAAAGTTTTTTACTTTTACAAGTTCATTTTGAGGTAGACGATGGGGAACTTATGAACACAACATCTGGGGCCATGTGAACAGTCCTCATATATTCTGCGTGATATTAACCCATTAATGCCTGACATTTTTTTCCCAAAGATATTTTGTATACTGGTTACAAACAGTGTTTAATGGACAGGGAAAATAGTAAAAAAAATATTATGTAAAAAATAATCTTTTTATCAAGGAAAGAAAAACCGTCCCTTAAAAGTTACGATAGACCCGCAGAGAGTACATACTTCTTTTACAAAAAAATTTTCTGCCTACGATATAATATTTAAAAAGACATTTTATAAGAAGAAATAAAATCAGCAATTGACATAAACTGGAAAGCTAGGAATAACTTTGAAAACTTAGCTTTTTTTCTTGAGATTGCAAACGATGTAATTTTTGATAAATACCATATTATAACTCCTACAGAACGCACTTTAGTTATGTACTGCAATCTGTTAATAACGAATTGAAACAATACCAAGGTACAAATTAAACACTATTATTTGGTTGAAATGTTCATTTTTGGGAAATTCAGACCCTTTTTTGGACCGTCCCTAAAAAGGGACGCTAGGCATTAATGGGTTAATATTAATGTAACATACATAATACTGCCGTGCTAAGCACACAAGTCGTATCTGCACTTTTAACAAAAGTAAGTTACTGCCACCAGGTCATCCTATGTTACGTATTTTACCTAAATACAAAGTTTTATGGTCAATTGAGAACGGGAAATATTTTTTATAAAATTCTGAAAAATTACAATCTGAATCAAATACATGGAGGAGCAAAACTTTAAACAGTAATATCTCAGCTCGACTGCAGATACCACTTTTGCGCTTAGTACGGCAGAATAAGTGAAAGGAAATGCGTTAATATTCATAATTTTTATTTTTATATAATTAGGCAGTAAATTCATTGTTAATTATTACTATTACAATTCAATGTTTATTTATCTATATTTATTATTTATTATTTAATTTATTCATTTATATATTTATTTTCTGTTACGAAATTTTTGGTTAACAATTTTCCATTATATAATACCTACACGAGAAAAACACATAAAACCTTTTTTATTTAGTTAAAACTACAGCTTAAAGTCATTTTAAAATGCACCATACTCTGTATGAAGCTTAAAAGCACTACATAATAAAAATGATTGTTTCATATTATAATATTTTTTTTACTATGTTGTCTCATAAGCTTTTTTTTCTCGCTGCAATCCAGTGATCAGAGCAGGCTGCTTGACTTAAAAATTTGACATTAGGCAGAGTTGTGTATTAGAAAAAAATATTTTATTTCTGACACAATCATTACAATTTAAACTGACCCAGTATAGGTTACACACTCTGCAATGTAATAGGTATATACTTCATATTAAAGATTTCTTCTTTAAAATGGGATGCTTGTCTGCTTTTTAAACCGTGTTTATCTTTGTCCGTGGCCCGTTAATACGTGTCCCCCCTCCCAACAGAGAGATATGTACACAATTAAAGATATTTTTTTTTTTTTTGAATTACCACAAAATTAAGACATTTTTTTTTAATCTGAAAAAAAATTATGACATAGAGAAAAGACTATCCAATCATGGCAACATTTTTGAACTGAGAAATTTGTAGTATTTGTAGCTTAAAAAATATATAGAAGTTAAAAACAATGGTCATCTGCCCCCTTTGTACCCTTTTACTTACCCTTCCCTTTTCCTCCTACATTTTTTTTTACTGTTGAGAAATTTGGTTTAATTATAAGAGGTCAAAATGGCTACTATCGCTTTTACTGCACATAAAAGTCATGAAGAAAAAAACGTATGGACAGATAAGGGTCACTTCATAGTGACTAACGTAACATTCAGAGCTGATTTTGTAACTTTTTACTTGTAACTTAAAGAATAAAAAATATTTTTTAGTTATGCTGGTGAATTAACAATTTACATAGTATCTATGTATCATTTCCGCTAAGAATTTAAAGCAAAATTACTGGCAGTAGATATTTTTTCAACCAAAATAGCAGCGTGACTAACGCAACATTTTTGCAACCCTGAAAATTAATGCTTATGTTGTGAGGCAAAAATTTCTCAAAGTTAAGCAAGTGTTAAAAATTGAATGATATATTTGAAAAATGTGTAAAGTTGGCCTTTAAAAAAATAAAACATATTTAATAAGTCTTAGGTTTTTTTTAGTTTTAAGTGTCACTTTTACTCAAGACGGAGTGTGACTAACGTAACCATCGAATAACAAGCAGTAAATACACTACTAACTATTTATTATGGCTAATCTCAGTGATAATTACAAAACTTTTTCTTTTTTTTTTACTTTTTATGTTGTATGATTTTTATTTATTTACTTATTTATTTTTTGATACTTTTTTCACTTCGGTATTTTTTTTTTCTTCGGCTGAGGTTGACATTTCTATAGAATGACCCATAAGGACTTCGGAAATAGAGTTAAATAATCTGAAAATTTGTATCATACTTTAATGCTGCAATTTTAAGCTTAGCGAATAAATTCTATGTCGTTGAAAAATATCGTGGCACAATTAAGAAATAATTTACCAAAGCATTTTCGAAAAAAAGAAAAGAAAAAAGACCGACATATTTGCTTTTGCTGATAAAACAAGAAGTTCTGTCAAGAACTAAACGAGTCTACTTTCCCGTACATCGACATCGGCATTCTAGCATCTGATCATTATTCTCTTGATTATCTAAGACTAAAAATTATGTCAAACATACCTTTTTAGCACTTGAAGCTGATTTCTAAAAGCAAAATATACCTCTCTCATCAGATGAAATAGACACATAAAAAGTAAATAAATGAATAAATAAAGTTTTGTCGCACCTTTTAAAGAATGTAACTGTTACAGTTCTTCCGTAGAAAAATTCCTCAATTGTTTTCAAAAAAAAAAAATTAAAAGTACAAAGTACATCAAAACACATTTTATCAAAGAAAGAAAAAAAAAAACTCGTCCGTTAATAAAATGTCTCGAATTTCACTTTTAATCCGTTGCCAGTTGTTAAATATAAATAAAGAATAAAATGCCCTAGTGAATGAAACATTTTTGTTACAAAAAAAATCGTCTGCCAAAAATAATAATAATAATAATAATAAATTCAATAAAACAAATGAATAAATAAACAAATCGTCTGCACAGTCAGTCATTTTTTTTCGGACTGTTTACTCAAAAGTTATTAGGGGTGACAGCTTGCTTGAGCGATTCAATGTTGAACGAAAAATTGTTCAAATCGGAAATGTAAATACGGGAATGAAGTATCCTTGAAAAGTTCTTTCCAACAAAAAAAAGTTTGTTCAAATCGGACTGTTCATTAAAAAGTTAGTATCGCGGGACCGGTTATTTGAACGGCTCAAAGTTGAACCAAAAATTGTTCAAATCAAAAAATCAAATATGGGAATGAGCTGTACTCGCCGAGATCTTTCCAACAAAAAAAAGTTTGTCCAAATCGGAATGTTCATTCAAAAGTTATTAGGGGGGGACAGACAGACCGACAGACCGACAGACCGACCGACAGACCGACAGACCGACACACAAATTCCCCATCTCAATACCCTACTTTCAAATTTTTAATTTTTCGATATTCATTTTACCTCTTTATTTTTTTAACTTGGCGATATTTTTTGGACTTGGCGATATTTTTTTTAACTTGGCGATATTTTTTGGACTTGGCGATATTTTTTCGATGCATTAAGCTACTTTTAATACTTTTTTCGTCTTTCTTTTATTTTTAACGGGAAAGTAGGCTAAAAAGGTTATCGATCGAATGAGTACTTTGACTGAAAGCAACATGTAATAAACTGTTCCCATACAGTTACTAAAAGTAAATTCAGAGAGTGGATTCAAAGTGCAAAATACGTGATGCTTTTTAATTGTTGAGAAATTTGATTTAATAATGAAAGGTAAAAATAGAGCCACGTTGGCTTTCTCTGCAGTGAGAAAGTTATAAAGGAAAAAACATATGTACAGATAAGGACTTCGGAAAGGGAGTTATATAATCTGAAATTTTGTGTCATACTTTGATGTTGCAATTTTAAGTTTGAAGTGCGTTCTATGTTGTTGCAAAATATGGTGACCCAGTTAAAAAAAATTTTCCCAAAACATTTTCAAAAAAATAAAAAAATCATAGTTGCTTTTACTTTTAAAAAAGTTATCCATACCGGACTGAATGTTCCTATAGTGTAAAAAATAAACATTGTTTTTACAGTATAATGCAGCTAATTTTACAGTAATTTTACTGTAAAGAACTGCAAAATTGCTAGTTTTACAGTTTATTACTGTGCACATTTTACAGTTTTAAACTGGAACCTCTGCTGCCAGTATTAAACTGTTGTTTTTATAGCATAATACAAATAATTTTATGGTAATAAACTGTAAAATTGCTAGTTTTACAGAAATAAACTATAAAATACAGTCGAGCCCTCTTAATGGAATAGACATTTTGCCATGAAAAAATATTCTAATAAGCGGGATATTCCATTATCCGGGAAGAAAATAATGCATTACAACGGTTTGGTATATTGAAAATGTATTATATTAAGCGGGATATTCTTTCAACCGATATTCTAATAAGCGGGCTCCACTGTAGCTAGTATTACTGTGCATTTTACAGTTTTAAACTGGAACCTCGGCTGTCAGTATTATATTGTAAAAACAACAGGTTATTTTTTCAGTATATACGAATGCTAAAAGTTATTGCTAAAAGTGAGTGGCTTTAAAGTTTAAAATACGTGATGCTTTTTAGCCTACTTTCCCGTTAAAAATAAAAGAGACGAAAAAAGCATTAAAATTGGCTTAATGCATCTAAAAAATGTCGCCAAGTCCAAAAAATATCGCCAAGTCCAAAAAATATCGCCAAGTTCAAAAAATATCGCCAAGTAAAAAAAAGTCAAAAAGAAACAAAAAAATGAAATAAATATCGAGAAATTAAAAATTTGAAAGTAGGGTATTGAGATGGGGAATTTGTGTGTCGGTCGGTCTGTCGGTCGGTCTGTCGGTCTGTCGGTCTGTCTGTCCCCCCCTAATAACTTTTGAATGAACATTCCGATTTGGACAAACTTTTTTTTGTTGGAAAGATCTCGGCGAGTACAGCTCATTCCCATATTTGATTTTTCGATTTGAACAATTTTTGGTTCAAATTTGAGCCGTTCAAACAACCGGTCCCGCGATACTAACTTTTGAATGAACAGTCCGATTTTAACAAACTTTTTTTTGTTCGAAAGGTCTTTTCAAGGATACTTCATTCCCGTATCTACATTTTCGATTTGAACAATTTTTCGTTCAACATTGAACCGTTTAAACAAGCTGTCACCTCTAATAACTTTTGAGTGAACAGTCCAACTTAAACGAGCCCAAAAAATATCGCCAAGCCTAAAAAATATCGCCAAGCCTAAAAAATATCGCCAAGTCCAAAAAATATCGCCAAGTCCAAAAAATATCGCCAAGTCCAAAAATATCGCCAAGCCCAAAAAATATCGCCAAGTCCAAAAAATATCGCCAAGTCCAAAAAATATCGCCAAGCCCAAAAAATATCGCCAAGTCCAAAAAATATCGCCAAGCCCAAAAAATATCGCCAAATCCAAAAAATATCGCCAAACCCAAAAAATATCGCCAAGTCGAAAAATATCGCCAAGCCCAAAAAATATCGCCAAGTCCAAAAAATATCGCCGAGCCCAAAAAATATCGCCAAGCCCAAAAAATATCGCCAAGCCCAAAAAATATCGCCAAGCCCAAAAAAATATCGCCAAGTCCAAAAAATATCGCCAAGTTAAAAAAAAATATCGCCAAGTCCAAAAAATATCGCCAAATCCAAAAAAAAATGCCAAGCCCAAAAAATATCGCCAAGTCGAAAAAATATCGCCAAGCCCAAAAATATCGCCAAGTCCAAAAAATATCGCCAAGCCCAAAAAATATTGCCAAGTCCAAAAAATATCGCCAAGCCCAAAAAATATCGCCAAGTCCAAAAAATATCGCCAAGCCCAAAAAATATCGCCAAGCCCAAAAAATATCGCCAAGTCCAAAAAATATCGCCAAGTTAAAAAAAAATATCGCCAAGTCCAAAAAATATCGCCAAGTTAAAAAAATAAAAAGGTAAAATGAATATCGAAAAATTAAAAATTTGAAAGTAGGGTATTGAGATGGGGAATTTGTGTGTCGGTCTGTCGGTCGGTCTGTCGGTCGGTCTGTCTGCCCCCCCCTAATAACTTTTGAATGAATATTCTGATTTGGACAAACTTTTTTTTGTTGGAAAGATCTCGGCGAGTACAGCTCATTCCCATATTTGATTTTTCGATTTGAACAATTTTTAGTTCAACTTTGAGCCGTTCAAACAACCTGTCCCGCGATGCTAACTTTTGAGTGAACAGTCCGATTGGAACAAACTTTTTTTTGTTCGAAAGATCTTTTCAAGGATACTTCATTCCTGTATCTACATTTTCGATTTGAACAATTTTTTGTTCAACATTGAACCGTTCAAGCAACCCTTCCCCCCTAATAACTTTTGAATGAACATTCCGATTTGAACAAACTTTTTTTTGTTGGATAGATCTCAGCGATTACAACTCATTCCCATATTTGATTTTTCGAGTTGAACAATTTTGGTTCAACATTGAACCGTTCAAGCAACCTTTCCCCCCTAATAACTTTTTTTTGTTGGAAAGATTTCGGCGAGTACAACTCATTCCCATATTTGATTTTTCGATTTGAACAATTTTTGGTTCAACTTTGAACCGTTCAAACAACCTGTCCCGCGATGCTAACTTTTGAGTGAACAGTCCGATTTCAACAAACTTTTTTTTGTTCGAAAGATCTTATCAAGGATACTTCATTCCCGTATTTACATTTCCGAATTGAACAATTTTTCGTTCAACATTGAACCGCTAAAGCAAGCTGTCACCCCTAATAATTTTTGAGTGAACAGTTCAATTTAAATAAACTTTTTTTTTTGTTCGAAGGATCTCAGCAAGGATACTTCATTACAGTATTTAAATTTTCAATTTGAACATTTTTTCGTTCAACATTGAACCGTTCAAGCAACCTTTCCCCACCTAATAACTTCTGAGTGAACCATCCGAATGGAATAAACTTTTTTTTGTTTGAAAGATCTCGGAGAGGTTCATTCCCTTATTTCGCTTTTTGGTTTGAACCATTTTTCGTTCAATATTGAACCGTTCAGAAAAAAATTTAACATTAGCGCCTACGGGGAATTTAAGTTGAATGTTGATCCTGGAACTTAAAGTCGGATTTCCTTCAAACTAACTTTGTAAAAAAAATGGTTTTGATAAATAATGTTTGTAAAGTACTTTTCTGAATAATCTTCTGTGAGGACTCTGATTCCGACTCCGACTCCACAAACATGGCGGAACTGCAGGCTCAGAAAAAAATGACTGACTGTGCGGACGATTTTTTGTTTATTTATTCATTTGTGTTATTGTATTTATTACTATTATTTTTTTTTGGCAGACGATTTTTTTTGTAACAAAAGTGTTTCATTCACGAGGGCATTTTATTCTTTATTTATATTTAACAACTGGCAACGGTTTAAAAGTGAAAATCGAGACATTTTATCGACGGACGAGTTTTTTTTTCCTTTCTTTGATAAAATGTGTTTTGATGTACTTTGTACTTTTAATTTTTTTTTTGAAAACGATTGAGGAATTTTTCTGCGGAAGAACTGTAACAGTTACATTCTTTAAAAGGTGCGATAAAACTTCATTTATTCATTTATTTACTTTTTATGTCTCTATTTCATCTGATGAGAGGGGTATATTTTGCTTTTAGAAATCAGCTTTAAGTGCTAAAAAGGTATGTTTGACATAATGTTTAGTCTCAGATGATCAGGAGAATAATGATCAGATGCTAGAATGCCGATGTCGATGTACGGGAAAGTAGGCTCGTTTAGTTCTTGACAGAACTTCTTGTTAATTGTTGAGAAATTTCATTCAACAGTGATAGCTCAAAATAGCCACATTACATTGGCTTTCTCTGCAGATAGAAAGTTATGAAGGAAAAAACATATATATAGATAAGGACTTCAGAGAAAAAGTCAAGAAGCTTTAAAATTACCATAAATCTTGCGGTTGAGTTTTTGCATTTTTGATACATAAAACTATTAAATAGTGACGTAAAGCACATTTACGTCGAGTTGTGTAACAAGTGGTTCAGTATATTTCGTGTAATTCGATAGGAAAATATATATTTCTTTAGATGCCTCAGAAATGTAAAATCAGTTGAAGACTCATTGTATAAATGAATTGGGTGAAACTTAATGAAGATGCAGGCATTATAAGAATACTAGGTGACCCGTGCGGAATTCCGCAAAAAAAAAAAAAAAGAGAACTTTAAACTTAAAATTTAATACGACAATTTTTATTGGCTTCATTTGCACAACATCGCCATCTACTGCCGTCGTTCTGACAACTTTTCAAAGAGATCAAAGACTCGTTCACTTTTACAACTACTACAAAAGTGATACCCTATATTAAAATCAAATACCCAAGGCTACTACTAAACTAAATACTAACGTTATCGCAAAACTACCATAGTATTTTGAAACAATAAAAGTTACAATTAAGGTTTACCGAGCTAAGCCTTGGCTTGAAATGTCGCATTTAAAATTGATTTGAACAACAATGTAACGATTTTGACAGTTGAGCAAAAAATTTAACTTTTTCAAACTTCAATCGCTTATAAGTCGCTTAAACGTGGATTTTCGAGATTCTCGTTACGCGGCGCTAGCGGAGAAACGTTCTAAAGAACGCATTTTTTTTAATCTTTCGAATGAAATCAAAATGGAGACGATACGACAATTATTTCGCTAGATAGAATCAATTTTGTGCCCAAAAATTGAAGTTCGAATAAAAAACGAACCGACACTTTTTAGAGGGTGGGTCTAATTTTCGTCAATAGCCCGCGGGATAAGCTTCAAAATCATAAATTTTCTTGCAATTCGATAAAGAAATGAGCGAGTTTCGACCGGGTATAGGATTCGGCTTAGAGAAATAATATATGGAGATGATACGTTTTGAGGTGATTTCTAAAATGTCAGAATGCGATGTCGACTAGTTTTAGACTATATTTGTCAATTAATTCATCTACTACGCTTTTAAGAAGAAAATTAAGGATAGTCTGACCACGAAATAAAAACCTGCGCAAAAGCTCAATACTGGGTCGAATAAAGGTCTGATAAAGTCTTAAGCATTTTATATACGACCTACAAAGCATTTTTGTTGATGTATGTTCTGGTTGTTTCCTTTTTTAGAATTACACAGAAAGAGACTTCTGTTGCCAATTTAGCTAACAAAAACCATTTGGAACCTTATTTAAAAGTTAAAAACTGTTCATTCATTAGAATACATTGACTCATGGTCATGCTACCCTAATCGCAATTTAGGGAACAAAAACACACAAACGACACTTTAACTCCCAACAGGCGATTCGGTTTTAGAGCATCAATCATCAACCCTTTCTAAAATAGAGCGAAAGAAGTATTCAAGTTTACGAATCGCTGCTTCCCAGGAAGCGTGTAAGTCATTAAACAGGGAACGAAAACGGGGAAATCCACCCCAAGTTTTGGAAATTTTCAGCAATTCGAGATGCCGGCGTCTGACAGCGCGTGGGGAGCTGGGATTCTCATCCCCCTCCTCCAATCGATATGTATCCCGAAGCCTTCCCCGAGCTTGCTGACGAATAAGCTCAACCAGTGCCCTCTGGTGAGCAAAGGCGATATTTTGGTAGTTTAAAAAATTTGTTTGGAATGTATCATCTCTCTTTTTGGTTTTTGTTTGGCGAGATATGTTAAAAGAGAGTTTCTCTCCTTGAACCATTCTTTTTCTTTATTTTTTCCTAACTGTTTGATACTGATCAATTACTGTCGATATTTTGCCGGGAAATCTTCAACCTTTGTCAAAATTATAAAATAGGATTCAAGCTTATATCTGTCACAGAAAAAATAAATGTTTCGTGAGTTTTTACTTTGTCCCAAGTTTTACTACCCGGTGCCTAGAGGGATAACTGCACGAAAGAAAAAACGGACGGTGAAAGAGTCAATAATATATTAAAACCTAAATGAACTGTTTGTTTAGAAAAAGATAAATGTTTTGTCATGTTTCATCAAGTGTTTGAAACATATATAAATATAAATGAACGCTTAATCATGTGTGTGTGTATGTTCCTTATACAATTCCAGAAATCTTCTCATGCTCAGAAATTACTCCATAGGGCTTTTTTTCATAACCCTATGGAAGTCATAACCCCCTTTTTTAAAATTGCTCTTTTTTTTACAGCGACGTAAATTTTAAACTATTTTTTTTACTTTTATTTAATCCTGATTGTTGAGCATGCGTCACTTGACACAAGTTTTACTTTCCGCGTTTCTTTTGTTACGCTTGCTGGCACCAAAGAGAAAAAGGACATCTGAAACATTTTACAGTTATAGGGTCAGGTGGGGTAAAATGGGTCAAAAAGGAATCAGGCATTGACAGCAAAAAATATATTAATTCAACCAGTAAATTAACTGCTCAGGATATACAAATGACTCTTCCTTGTGACATTTAAAGTGAAATATCTGGAAAAAAACAAAGTATTGATACCGATAAATAAATTACAAAATGTGTTGTCAATGACCCATTTTACCTCACAGTGTGGAGTAAAATGATTCAGGACTTTAAAGGATTTAATTTCAAGATTTATTGAATAGTAATTATGTACTTTTGTTCATTAATGAGAAAGCAATTAGCACATAAGCATTTCTAGAAAGAAATATTGTCCTCTTGCTTTATTTCACGGCAAGGAATGTCTAACACTGTTTACGATGAAAAAAATTTCAAATATCATCTCTCCCCGGAAACAAAAAACTTTTCCTGTATTTTAAAATTTCATTGCACGTTATTCTACATTGTGGAGAATAATGATGGTATGAGAATATACTTTTTTGAGATTTTCCCCAAAAAACTTAACTTGTTCTCCCTTTCCAACTGTTAAAGGTTGCTATCAATGCACTTTGATTCAATTATAAATTCCTTTTACAGAAAAGGTTTATTTATTATTTATTTTGTTTTGTGTCTGTGTGTCAGTTTAATTGATTTTTTTATCTCTAGACTCTTTCAGTATGTCTTTTCAATATTGTCGAGTTGAAATTTCACGTTTTTTTCTGCATGTGTGTAGTTTTCTCCTCTGTTATCTTTTACTGTTTTTTCTTTACTTTGGGTTATTGGTGTATAGGAGAGAGTGGGCTGATAATAATCTACTTATATTAAAAACTGAGTATCTTTCTAACTATCTTTCTTTCTATCTTTCTGTCTATCTTTCTATGTCACACTTCTTTCTCCTGAACGCCAATGAACTGAAAGTCGAACCAGGTACCGATAGATAGGTAATTTTTCAGGCTTCATTAGTTTCAGTTTGAATGATATGAATATATAACAGTTTATATAATTATACGACTTTAATTAACGAAGATATCAATTAATAAGTAGTCAAATTTAAAGCGATTAAGTCTAATAAATGATTAAATATGAAATCCATTGTTGAAACGTGGTTGCTATGAAACAGTGATAACAATGAAAATGAGAATTTTGAATAAAGGCTTAACTAAATCAAACACGAAACTCATAAGCGGGCCACTTACATAGTATTTTTATCGCTAGCTACTTGTAATATTTTGAAACATTCATTTGTTGAAAAGCCATCTACTTATATTAACAAGAAGTTCTGTCAAGAACTAAACGAGCCTACTTTCCCGTACATTGACATCTGCATTCTCGCATCTGATCATTATTCTCTTGATTATCTGAGACTGAAAATTATGCCAAAAATACCTTTTTAGCACTTAGAGCTAATTTCGAAAAGCAAAATATACCCCTCTCATCAGATAAAATAGACAAGTAAAAAGTAATTAACGAATAAATAAAGTTTTGTCGCACCTTTTAAAGAGTGTAACTGTTACAGTTCCTCCGTAGAAAAAATCCTCCATCGTTTTCAAAAAAAAAAAAAAAATGATAATAATAATAAAATAAATAAGTAAAAGTACAAAGCGCATCAAAACACATTTTATCAAAGAAAGAAAAAAAAAAAGCTCGTCCGTTAATAAAATGTCTCGAATTTCACTTTTAATCCGTTGCCAGTTGTTAAATATAAATAAAGAATAAAATGTTCGCGTGAAGGAAAAATTTTTGTTACAAAAAAAATCGTCTGCCAATAAAAAAAAATAATAATAATAATAAATAAAATAAAACAAATGAATAAATAAACAAAAAATCGTCTGCACAGTCAGTCATTTTTTTCTGAGCCTGCATTTCCGCCATGTTTGCGGAGTCGGAGTCGGAATCAGAGTCCTCACAGAAGATTACTCAGAAAAGTACTTTACAAACATTATATATCAAAACCATTTTCTTACAAAGTTAGTTTGAAGGAAATCCGACTTTAAGTTCACGATCAACATTCAACTTAAATTCCCCGTAGACGCTAATGTTATTTTTTTTTCTGAACGGTTCAATATTGAACGAAAAATGGTTCAAATCAAAAAGCGAAATATGGGAATGTGTGGGAAAGCCTCTCCGAGATCTTTCAAACAAAAAAAAGTTTATTCCATTCGGACGGTTCACTCAAAAGTTATTAGGTGGGGAAAGGTTGCTTGAACGGTTCAATGTTGAACGAAAAATTGTTCAAATCGAAAATGTAAATACGGGAATGAAGTATCCTTGAAAAGATCTTTCGAACAAAAAAAAGTTTGTTCAGATCGGACTGTTCACTCAAAAGTTAGCATCGCGGGACAGGTTGTTTGAACGGTTCAAAATTGAACCAAAAATTGTTCAAATCGAAAAATTAAATATGGGAATGAGCTGTACTCGCCGAGATCTTTCCAACAAAAAAAAGTTTGTCAAAATCGGAATGTTCATTCAAAAGTTATTAGGGGGGGACAGACAGACCGACAGACCGACCGACCGACCGACCGACACACAAATTCCCCATCTCAATACCCTACTTTCAAATTTTTAATTTTTCGATATTCATTTTACCTTATTATTTTTTTAACTTGGCGATATTTTTTTTAACTTGGCGATATTTTTTGGACTTGGCGATATTTTTTAGATGCATTAAGCTACTTTTACTACTTTTTTCGTCTTTCTTTCATTTTTAACGGGAAAGTAGGCTAAAAACTGAGTATCTATGACTGCTTTTTTCCTTTGAGCGAGCTGAACTTACTGAAACTTTCCTCACCATCTTGAAGACGCGAAGCATCTCAATAATTCGAATGATTTTTTTATATAGGAAAAAAGTAAAGGCGTGAAGCGCCTGTTAGCGAGCCGCCTTGTCGGGGAGTACTTTCTTGAAATTCCTCTCACTACTTTCAGGGCACGAAGTGCCCGTGCAACGCCGGGCCACGTGCGTGGTATGTCTTGAAATCGAATGAAACATTAAATTATATCAAATAATATAACTTCAGAATGAGGTAAACGTTAGAGAAGGGGACGTTATGCATCAACATGCCGCAGGAAGCTAATCTAGCTGCCCTGGCAGCTAGTCTACTTATATTAAAAACTGAGTATCTTTCTAACTATCTTTCTAACTATCTTTCTATGTCACGCTTCTTTCTCCTGAACGCCAATGAACTGAAAGTCGAACCAGGTACCGATAGATAGGTAATTTTTCAAGCTTCATTAGTTTCAATCTATATAATTATACGATTTTAATTAGCGAAGATATCAATTAATAAGTAGTCAAGTTTAAAGCGATTAAGCCTAATAAATGATTAAATATGAAATCCATTCTTGCATTGCAAAACGTGGTTGAAATGCCATGAAACAATAATAAAAATGAAAATGAGAATTTTGAATGAAGGCTTAACTAAATCAAACACGAAACTCATAAGCGGGCGACTTACATAGTATTTTTATCGCTAGCTACTTGTAATATTTTGAAACATTCATTTGTTGAAGAGCCATCTACTTATATTAAAAACTGAGTATCAATGTCTGCTTTTTCTCCTTTGAGCGAGCTGAACCAAGGGCGGATCCAGCTTCTGGTTAAGGAGGGGGTCATTTTCGGAAAGGGGGGGTCAAAGTGCAATTTTTGTGCAAAAATGGGGTGGTTTGGCAGTTTTTTCGTAAAATAAGTCCCAAAAATGCAATTTTTTGCTATATTTGGTCGGTTAAGGGAGGGGGGGTCATGATCCCCATGACCCCACTCTGGATCCGCGCCTGAGCTGAACTTACTGAAACTTTCCTCACCATCTTGAAGGCGCGAAGCATCTCAATAATTCGAATGATTTTTTTTATACAGGAAAAAAGTAAAGGCGTGAAGCGCCTGTTAGCGAGCCGCCTTGGCGGGGAGTAGTTTCTTAACATTTTCCTCACTACTTTCAGGGCACGAAGTGCCCGTGCAACGCCGGGCCACGTTCGTGGTACGTCTTGAAATCGAATGAACATTAAATTATATCAAATAAAACTTCAGAATGAGGTAAAAGTTAGAGAGGGGGGACGTTATGCATCAACATGCCGCAGGAAGCTAATCTAGCTGCCCTGGCAGCTAGTCTACTTATATTAAAAACTGAGTATCTTTCTAACTTTCTTTCTAACTATCTTTCTAACTATCTTTCTATGTCACGCTTCTTTCTCCTGAACGCCAATGAACTGAAAGTCGAACCAGGTACCGATAGATAGGTAATTTTTCAGGCTTCATTAGTTTCAGTTTATATAATTATACGATTTTAATTAGCGAAGATATCAATTAATAAGTAGTCAAATTTAAAGCGATTAAGCCTAATAAATGATTAAATATGAAATTCATTGTTGCATTGCAAAACGTGGTTGCCATGAAACTAATAAAAATGATAATGAGAATTTTGAATGAAGACTTAACTAAATCAAACACGAAACTCATAAGCGGGCCACTTACGTAATATTTTTATCGCTAGCTACTTGTAATATTTTGAAACATTCATTTGTTGAAAAGTTATCTACTTAATTAAAAACTGAGTATCTATGTCTGCTTTTTTCCCTTAAGCGAGCTGAACTTACTGAAACTTTCCTCACCATCTTGAAAGCGCGAAGCATCTCAATAATTCGAATGATTTTTTTTATATAGGAAAAAAGTAAAGGCGTGAAGCCTCTGTTAGCGAGCCGCCTTGGCGGGGAGTAGTTTCTTGAAATTTTCTTCACTACTTTCAAGGCACGAAGTGCCCGTGCAACGCCGGGCCACGTGCGTGGTATGTCTTGAAATCGAATGAACATTGAATTATATCAAATAATATAACTTCAGCATGAGGTAAAAGTTAGAGAGGGGGGACGTTATGCATCAACATGCCGCAGGAAGCTAATCTAGCTGCCCTGGCAGCTAGTATAAGTTCAAATGTGCATAAAAATAAAACACATGCTTGACTCGCCTTGTTGCAATATCGAAGAAACAGCCTCACTTGTTGTTGAGATCTTAAATGTTAGTGCGATTCCTTCAACTGCATTATTTGAATTCAGCTCTGTAGAATATTTATCTGTGATTTGTTTGCCGAGGCTTTCTTTGGCGAAAATCAGTCACTTTTGCTTAACTTCTTAATAACATTTTCTGAAGGAAGTTCATCAAACAAAAGCTGTGCTTTTAATATTGGCCTTTTGATTTAATTTAATTATTTTGCACTATAAGTTAATGGATTTGTGTATCAAAAGAATGACAAAGCAATGTATTGCTTGTTTTAAATTAGTACATACATACATGACAACAAATCATGAGTTAGTAAGCAAAAAATATAATTAGCTCTTTAGTATATGCTAAGCCTAATCGAATGCGAAAAATGACCCATTTTACCCCACGCATGTTTTAATATCCCTGAAAGTTTCATTTTTGATGCTTTGCCTTCAACATTTTAGGAATTTATTCCTGAAAATGTGCTCGAAACAGTTGGTTAAAAACTTAATGTGTATTTCCATTTCACTTTCCTTAAATCAAAAGTTTTTATAATGATCACACAGTCAAGCGTTTTTTAAGAAAAACACTTAATCGCTAGTATCTGTAACTTTAAAGTGGAAGTTGTACCTTATATTTTGCATATCAAATATTGCCTGGTGTCCATAATATACATGAAAATGGCAACGCAGAAAGAAAATATTATTTTTACTATTTTTAAGGAATTTTTTTAAGAGCCTGACCCATTTTACCCCACCTGACCCTAGTAAACTAGAACATAACATTAATCAAGAAACTAACCTAGTCCGAAGTTTATAGAGTCTCTTTGAATCACGTGAAAAATGTGATTTAAAAGTAGTGCAAACAACCAAGCCTGTCATTTAGTAGGATCAAGGGGAGGGGGGTCAATTGCCCTCCAAATGGCTTTGAGAAAGCAATGTATTTACATATAAGTGGATATGGTTTATGTTGTTTTTCGGTTAAATTGCATTGTTTTTGCATCCTCTGACACCCCCCTCCTCTCCGGAAAAACTTGAAATGACGAGCCTGGCTGCAAATTTTGAACTAGAAAAATAAAATTATAAATGTTTAAAAACTCCCCCATCTTCATTATACAGGATCACGATATTTCTATAACATTTTATTGCATAAAATATTAAAATGTAAGGGACAAGAGATTTAACCCCAAACAACAATTCAAAACTAGCTTCAAAATAGAACCTTCAAGGTTATTGGTAAAATATAATTAGCTATATACTGTGTGGCCAACTTATTTTGTAAAATTGAAAGTAGAGAACTGAAATTTAACTTTGCCAGCGGAGAGGAGCATTGAACCCTCTACAATTTTAGCCCTTTTTAGTACTTTTGAAGTGCCGACAGAAGGATGTAGTGATTGAGGTGTGTTCTCTCACACCTAAAGGCGCAAGTTGAAATCTGGTCTCAGTCAGTCCCATCATTTAGGGGGGCAAGGGGTCAATTGCACCCCCCTGATTTTAAGAAACCAATGTATTTTCATATCAGAGGGCGTGGTTTTTATTTTCCGATGAAATTGCATTATGCTTGCACTGCGGATGCACCGATAAGCAAATTGGCCGATTATAGATTACCGATTAATCGGCTTGGTACATTAATGATAAATTTTATCGCCATTAATTTCAACATCAATTTTGTTTTTTTTTTACAATTTCTATTTGAAAAAATTATTATAACTTTTACTCTGTACATTTCTCTGTTACATGTTGTAGTAAGGTTTTCAGAAAATAATTTACTCTTAGTAAATTTAATCATCATAGTTTCTTATTGAAAGTATGCTTTGAAGAATAATATTAAAAAAATATTGTTTCTGCCGATAAATCTGCAAAATTTATCTGGTTATATTAATCGGTGCATCCCTCGTTTATAGCCTTTGAACCCACCCTAACGGGAAAACTTGAAATGACTTGACTGTCTCAGTCAGTGGATTTTCAAAGTGCAGGAAAAATCGACAACGTCCATGTTGTATGATTATGCGACATGTAAAAGATCCCTCGAGAGTACTCGTTTGGCATGAAGTATCTCTTGTCTTTCTCTTTTGGCAAAATTAAATTTCAGTGCAGTTTCGAATCGGATACAGACCAGGTGCTGGCATCTAGTTGGGAAACTGGGTGTTAAAATTCTAGTGGCAATAGCCTTCGTCGATAGTGATGCCACATGAAAGATTGATTACCGATCTGGGGAAATGAACTAGCTCTGCAAACGGTTTCTGGTCAAAACGCGAGAAAAACGAAATGATCCCCCCCCCTCCTCCCCCGATAGAAAATAGAATTTGAGTAAAGAGCTCATTTTATTAAAGGAAATGCACCCCCACCCTGGGTTAGATCTATACCCTAGTTAAGTAGATATATAAATTTAAATTTTGGGTATACATTAAAGTAATTTCAATTTGCAAAATTTTGGCCAATTAATCAGTAAAATAAGATGATTATAGATAACCGGAAAAGTTGCAGAGTCCCAATTACTGCCGATAAATGGATGCCTCCCCCAAATTCAAACTCAAAATGAAGAAAACATCTTAACTCTCAATGTAAAAACATACTAAATAACATTTTCAGAACTTATAAACATTATGGCACACTCCGCGTTGAGAAAAAATGGAATAAACAAACAGCTTCTCACTACCAAAGAAGACATCTCACGTCTTCTTACCCTGTCGTAAACTTCTCGGAGCTATTCTAGATACCTTAAATTAGAAGTGGCTTTGAGATTAGCGATTATTCGTGTCTCACGAGATGTGACGTCACGGGACACAAAAAACCCGTATTCTCGGTATCGACTATATTGACGATACAATGAGAGTAGGGCCCCTGGCACTTGATTAGATGTCGTACTGTTGCTCTGAGACGACGACACCCTCGCTTCAGTTTTTAAACGTGTGATGAGAGGTATTTCACCTTGGAGTAAAATTAGTTTAATTTCATTCTAGTTGTACAGGATAACTGGTCCATACGATTTCCTTCCGTTTACAATATGTGTCAAAAAGAGCTCCAGGAAACTGAATGATGAAGAAATATCTTACAAGAGAAGTATGGTTGCTCCTTACAACTCAAACTGTTGCGTGCTATGGCTGTTGCATGCAACGAGAAGCAACCTTCATTTTTCCTTCTTTCTCTCTCTCTCTCTTCCTCTTCTCTCGATAGTAATATGATTCCGTTTTTATTGATTCCATCCTTTTTATTAAACATGCATTAGTACAATGGTAAATTTTCTACAAACTTCAATAAAGTAGTATCAGCTAATATAGCCTTTACTTCATAGCATAAAAATTCTGCTGAATAGTTGTAGTTAATTAAGAAAGTAGATATTTTTATCAATACGTCATTTAGGGTAATTTTCAATCTTGCCGGTTAACTTTGTATCAATTCGTACTCTTAAAAATACAAGTTGACTTCAAAAGAGACAAAAAAAAAAAAAAAAAAAAAAAAAAAAAAAAAAAAAAACATCAAATATTGATCAACTGCATATTTTTTTCAAAAAAGGAGTGATTAAAAGTTGGAGCATGAACAAAAAAAAAAAGGATAAAGACAATTATTTTCCTACAATATTTTCAAAAATTGGAAAATTTGAGCCAAAATAATGATAATTTTACAGTTCACATCAAACAAGCTATACTCATATCAACTTTTTTTCAGGGTTTTTGGGGTAATTAATTAATATTGATCTTTTAGCCAATTTTTGAAGCAAAATTGTTTAATTTCAGAAGCTTTTTTCAACATATTAGCTTTTCTTAACCTTTTCCATTTTTCTCGACTTTAGGATTTTTAGGGTACTTAAGTTCAACTTCCAGCGTACTTGATTGGCGATGGCTTTGTTTCTAATTATTGTAGAAACAAAAATGAAACATTTTTGGAGTTCTAAAAGTCTATTACTTTAAAATATAAAATGAAACAGAAACTTTTGCTTTTTTGCAGAAATGGTTATGTTAGAGCAAATAAACCCTTCTAACGGTTTTTACAATTAGTATTTCTTAATTCTAGGAAACTGAAATGTTTTGAGAGTTTTTGCCACTTCTCTGCCTCTAGGAACAGTGATACTGCACTGCAAAAATTACTGTAGTTTTACAGTATAATACAGCTAATTTTATAGTAATTAACTGTAAAAATTTCTAACTTTGCAGTAATAAACTGTAAAATTGCTAAATTTTACAGTAATAAACTATAAAATTGTTAATTTTATAGTAATAAACTAAAAATTGCTAATTTTAGAGTAATAAACTGTAAAATTACTAATTTTATAGTTTCCCTAGCAGCATCATCTCATCGGCCGATGATCGGCCATTCATCGAAACCCGATGAAATTCTCATCGGCCGATGATCCAATATGTCTCATCGGCCGAGCAGAATCCGAGCAGCAAAATCTGATGAGAATACGATGAGATTTGGAGCAATTTACGAGCAGAACAGTCCCGTGCCGAGGAATTTCATCGGGAAACTTGATCGGAAGGATATCGTTTTCCGATGGAATTTAGCTCATCTTATTTTCATCGGGAAAGTTGATCGGAAGGATATCGCTTTCCGATGAAAAGTAGCTCATCGAAAACCGTGCTCGGATACTGATCGGAACGATGTCATCGTGCGTTACAGGATTAGTTTACGAGGAGTTTGTTGATCGGCCGAGCAAAATCCGATGAGTTGATGCTACTTGGGTTATTACCGTGCTTTTTACAGTTTTAAACTGGAACGTCGGCTGTAAGTATGATACTGTTATTTTTACAGTATAATATTGCTAAATTTTGCGGCAATAAACTGCAAAATCGCTAACTTTATAGTAAGAAACAGTAAAATTGCTAATTTTGCAATTTATTGCTGTGCATTTTACAGTTTTAAATTGGAACCTTGGCTGCCAGTATTATACTATAAAAACAACAGTTCATTTTCTACAGCGTACTAAACTGCAGGGCAATTACAAAGACAGAAACCGGGGATGCAATTTACCCTGATTGACTGTTGTTAAATTTATTTTTTTACTTAAACAATACATCTTCATAAACCTCAATTTCGACTTTCAATCTAAAAAAATGCATTTTTGAAGTCAAAAACGTCTTTCGAAAGCAAAATTTCATCCCATGAAATTTAATGCATTTCATAGCAAAAGGGATTGCCTTTCTCCGGGGTAATTTGCAAATTGCCCTTGTTTGCGGCAGATGTAAATTAAAAAGATTGCATTTCCGCTGCAACGATTACACCAGGGCTTTTAGTGGGAAACGGGAGGTCGATAACCTCGCGCACCATAAGGAACTTAGACGAAAACATCATAATGACGGCTACGTAATGATTCTTCGACGGTTGGAATCTTTACATTTGCTCATCGAACAATCTTGTCGGAAATGCTTTTCGATACTAACACAAACGCAAAACGTTTTAGTTTTAAATTTTACTTTTTTTTTCTCATAAGATAAATATTGTAACGAGTCCGTAGCACACCTTAAACTTTCTTAAATGATCATTCCACTCTTGAGGAAGTAACTATAAATTTATTTACAAGTATGTACACTTATTTACAATAGGAGCAGGAAATAATTGCTAAACATCCAGCAATTAGGTATCAAACAGTACACTGTACTCTCAAGTGTAACTCAGCACCACATATCTAACGTGAACAGTAATTAAGAAAATTACAAAAGCAAAACAATCATTCGCCCGAGCGAATAAAATGAGTCTGCCAGACATCAAATCTGAAAAGAACTAACTATGTTCAAGGCTGTTGGACAGCTATTTATACTTGGAAGAAAATTTGTACAACATTCTAGCAAAATCCGGAGTGTTCGATTCATTCACAAACTTAAATAATCCATTCAAGAAAATTCTAGCGATAAAAAAAAAAACCTACAATGTTGCAGCTCAGCGCGAAAATGTCTTCATGCTTATTAAATATAGGGCAAGTGTAAAAACTACAAAATGTTACAAGGCCGGTATACAAATGGTAAAAGTGATATCTTCAGATACTTTTGCAACATGTCGACAGATAAAACCAAAACTAGTGAAATGGTGCAAGGCAAGAAAAACAACAACTATTTACAAGATTTGTAACAATATATTTTCGATTGCGTGTGAAATGTGTTGTGAAGTTTCATGCGTTTAACCCTTTTTACCCCGACTGGACTTAGAAGTCCCGCTTAGATTTATTTAGAATTTTGAATCCTAAATGGCTGTAATCATAGTGTTACTTGAAAGTGCCACTCCTTGTACTTTGCTGATAGGTCGACAGATGGTATCTGCGATCGGAAAAAGTTTTCTTAGGGGGGCCCTATGGCGTAGGGGGCCTTAGAGCCTACTGATTGTCAAAATTTTTATTCATTATATATGCTATTAGATGGGACCGTGGTATCCCGATCGGTAAGGCGTCGGACTCGTGACCGGAGGGACCCGGGTTCGATCCCAGCCGATCAAAGATCCACCGTCTTGATTAATGGTGGCTGGGGGACGTTAAAAATGTCGTGGTCACAAAGTCCTCCAAGTGAATCGATACCTCTGGGGGTGCTGGGCCAAGGGTTTGCTCGACCCTTGGTTCTGGTTCAAAAAGAACAGAGCGCTCTTCAGGGCCCTATCCCGGTTAAACCACGAGTTGTGGTAGGTACGGGGGACCCTGGAGTGTGTGATGTGAAGTGAAGTGAAACGCTATTAGATGAATTTTCAACTAAAAAACCAAAAAAAAAAAAGAATAATAATAAAAAATTCATTGTTAAATTGATTTGTCGACAAAAAGTATTAAAACTCTTGTTCTTGACTTCAGTAAAGGGAAATCCTGTTTAAAATTTGATCACCAATTGGCTTCACAAACATTCGTCGCAGTAAAATGGGTTTTATTTATCACGAGAGTTTGTTCTCATAGAGACTTCAGGGCTTACGTCAGGGTCTCCCGTACCTACCACTTCACGTTCTTTAACCAAATTGTATGGGCCTCTGAAGAGTGTTCTGTTTTTTGATCGAGACCAGGCACCGAGTAATCCCTCATCCAGCACCCCCAGATGTTTTGATTTGGAAGGGGAACTTAGAGGATTTTGTGACCAAGAACATGTTCAGCTTGCGCAAGTCACACTATTAGTGAACACGGTGAATCTTCGATTGGTTCGGATCGAAACCAGAACCCTACGGTTACGAGTCTGATGCCTTATTAATCACAGTGATGCATGTTGTGCCATTGAAAGTTTCAGAGGGTGTTTTTAGGGATTGTTTTCTCTATTTAGAAGGTCTCATCTGGTGGGGGGGGGGGTGAGAGATGCTCCGTAGTATTCTAGGGAATGCGCCGTTGTTCTTGGGAAGAGGAAGGTTATCCCCTGGCTCTCTTCATCCATTTACATCCTGCTTCACATGCTATCTGAGGAGTGTTGATTCAATACGAATATTATCAAACTTAAAACGGAAATGGGTTCAATATACTGTGATTCATGTTATTACGAAGCATCTTAAGTGGATAGAAAAAATAGCTGTAGCTCATATTACTGACTTTCTATAGTTCATATTACTGATTTTGTTGCTGCCCAGCGTATTTTTCCTGTCGCCACCACAGGTAGTTAAAAATGTTTTTGGCAGAAATTCCGTGGAAGAGTCTAGGAGGCAGAAACATGCAATACACCGCCAACTCGCTCATTTCGATCCATGGACTGGCGGTGTATTGTACAATTTCTCAGTGTTAAACTTTTCTCAGGTTTTGTAATTTCAACCAATGTCTGTCTTATTCTAATTTAACAATGAATTTATATATATATATATATATATTTTTTTTTTTTTTTTGGTTTTTTTATTTGAAAATACATCAAACAACAGATATAATGAGATTTTTTTTTTTTGAAAATCTCGGGGGGTCTAAAGCTTCCTACTCCTCAGGGCCCCTAAGAAAACTGTTTCCGAACGCAGATACCATCTGTCGGCCTCTCGGCAAAGTACAAGAAGTGGTACTTTCAAATACCAGCATTATTCCAGCCAGTTAGGATTCATGATCTCTATCTCTTTTCTATCTCTATCTCTACTAATAATAAAGCTGAAGGTTTGTCTTTCTTTCTGTCCTTCTGTCTGTTACGCGCGTAGCGCCCAAACCGTTCGGTCGATTTTCATGCCACTTGACACAAAATTAGTTTGTAGCATGTAGTTTTGCACCTCGAAGCGATTTTTCGAAAATTCCATTTCGTTCTTTTTCTATTCGAATTCTTAGCAGAAATTCAATAAAATAGGGAAGAAATATTTCATACACATTTTCAAGTCTTATGTCATTCAAAAGCTTGAAATTTTCTGCACAAAATGAAGTTTTTTCGAAGTTTCTACGATCATCAGCAGAGCTGTAACAATTGTTTTTAGAATCCCGGAATTCAAGGCTTATCTTCAGTAAAGCAAGCCAAACAATTCTAAAATGGTTAATGAAATGAATTATTTTATCAACGGAAATCAACTTTTAATGTTGTTACCATGGTTACCATTTGATTTCGTTTATTTGTTTCGTTCTTTTTCCATTAATAATTTTAAAAATGTATTTGTTTTTGTAGCAATCCAAACTCCAAGCCTTATTAAAATTAGTCAAATGAAATATAATAAAATCGTAATAAGATGGCACCTGTCAATCAAATGAGAAATCGAGTCCTTTCTTTAAAAAAGGTAGAGAAGGAAGAAACTGACGCGTACCATTTTTCTGAGTTTAGAGATATTTTGGCGATCTGACGAGTTGTGTAGAAGAGGGAAACATTGTTTAACTAAATGAGGTCAAAAAAGAAACAACATGATAGTAAACCATTCTAAATTTATCGTCTGGCAAAACATATTTTATTTCCTTTTTTTTATTTCAATATAAATTGCAGTAAATGGCTTGAGTGAACGAGTTTGGCTTTTAATTTATCATTTGCTGGTTGATGTTTGTCGATGTTTATTGTTTTTATTATCATGGTGAAGAATAATGCACGAAATTTCTATTATTTTGTTTTTGAAGTTAGGAAAGAAAACTTTCTTCTTCTTTTAAACCTTGGTAAGATTTCTGTGAGCAGCAAAATTGTTCTTATTTTCTCTTTTGGCTTATTTTTGTGCACCTCCCCTTGGGGTTGCATTCGAATTTCCCCAAGGGGGTTTTTACCCCTTTTATGGGGTAAATCAGTGTTAATTTCAATGCAGACAAAAGTGATATGAATTGGCGCGAGCACTTGGCGAAATATCGCCAAGCTTTTAGTCGCCAAGTGTTTGACGCCAATTTGGCGACATATCGCCAAATTTGCGGCAAATTTGGCGAAAAAATCTATTTATTTTTTTTTGGGGGGGGGGGGATTCAATTTGGTGCTATTGGCGATATTTTGTGAAAAATCCACTGAATGATGTTAAAATCGGCGATATTTAGGAGATTAATCATTGAAAAACATTTTTTTGCATTGTTTTGTGGCAAACTAGGGATGTAAATGTTTGAATTGTTATCTTGCTCACTCCAAGCACTATTTTAGCACTTAAGGCATCTACTAAGAAATTTACTCGTAAAAGGAAGTAGTGTGGGGTCCATGCCAAATTTTTATATCATTCTTTAAAAGAATTATAGTTGAATAACTAAAATAGAGTATTTTTTCTGCTATATCAATTTTTTACAAATGAATTTTTAATTTTATACCACGGGCAAAGCCGTGCGGGTACCGCTAGTACTAAATAAATATAAGCTGGATTTCTGAGTCCCGTCGCGTGGAGGCATAAAGGGTTCAAGTTTCATGTAGAAACTTTTAGTAAGATGGGTAGGGCGGCATGTGTTCGCAGCGCTGCACTTTGGTGCACACGTTACCTCTGCAAATATCCATAGGTAAACGATATCAGACCATTTCCACAAATTAGGCTTTTCTGGTGAGAACTAAATGGGGAAAAGCTATGTATAGTAATACTCTGGTAAGAGTTAGAGTAAACTTTTTTTTTCTTGAATTTATTAAAATCGAAATGTGTTATTTCCGTTGAGCTGAGCTCTGCTACCGTCACAGTATCAATGCTTAAAAGTCTACACAGTGCTAATAAAACGACTTGCTCTTTTACTAAACTGCTCAAAAAGGCATTAAGTCTCTCAAGGTCAGGCTTGAGCTTACCTAACACGAAAAATATCATTGAATTTTGCAGTTATTTTAAACAGTTCAAAACTCTTTTTTTTTTTTCGCGCATTGATCTGAGTAAAATGGAACAACGTGTAAAAAAAGCACAAATGAACAGATTTAAAATGCATTCAAAACTCAGCAAACAGCTGTTTCGAGGCTATAAAATGCAAGCCTCTTCATTAGTTCATAAAGACAAAGAATGGTTCATGTAGTCAAGTGAACCATTCTTCGTAGAGCGGCTATATAGACAGGCCGAAGCATAAAGCATAAGTTCGACCACTTTGGATCCAATTCACATACTTTTACTGTTGGCTGTGTATCGCAACATTTACTTTTACTTTCAATTTTTCATTGTTGCGGAGTAGGGTTACCATAAAAAAGTTTTGGCACATTGCTAAGCTTTGCCGAATCCACGTGATGCTAATACTTGCTCAGTAAAAAATAACCAAAACGCGATTACTGGCCAGAAAAGACAACCACTCAAACACTCAAACGCGCGCTGGATCCAAAGTGGAGAAACTTAATCTTGATGCGCCGGCTCGTCTATATAGGGGTCTTAATTCTTCGTTTTTATGCACTGATGAAGAGGTTTGCATCTTATAGCCTCGAAACAGTTGTTTGCTGAGTTTTGAACTCATTTTTAATTTGTTCATTTGTACTTTTTTCCCAATGTCCCATTTCCCTCATTTCGCAGAACAAAGTTTTCGACTGCTTTTTTACAGTCGAAATTGTCGACTGTAAAAAAGGACGTCGAAATCGTCCATTAATTTGTGTTCAGGGTTAGGTTTCACATATATGTTCGTTTTTAGATGCAGTACTATAATATTTGGCTAAAAATTAGTTGACCGTCAAATTGTAAACATTATAAATGTAATTTCTCCGAAATGTGTCATCAATTTTAAATTCTTATAAAACAAAAAAGAAAAAAAAAAACTGCGAACCACTGGCTTATTAAATACGAAGGTACCTTTTCACAATTTGTCAACTGCCATCCCAATCCCAAGGTACCCAGCACGGGGACTCAGTATAGCAAGCATTGAGGTAAAATTTGATATTCAGTTAGATCTCAGAAAAGAGTGGTGCTGGCTTCATTTATTTATTTGTTTATTTATTTATTGTGGCACCAATATGTTCAAAGAGATGGGGAGGGAGGGGGTAGCAGGCTTTTTCTTGTAAATTGTTTTCTTGTCAATCTGTTATAGTATTGTGTAGTATTCTATAGTACTGCCATGATGTAGACAAAATTTTTCGAGTAAACCTAAATGGAAATGACTGCCATGTAGGCTCCCTTAAATTCTTGGCGAATTTGTTTTTTCACTTTTGGGGAGGGGGGAGGGGAAGGGGGGTGCTTTTTTCCCCTTCCTCTCTCTCATCGTCTGCACTAATTATAATTGCAGTTATAATCAACTTTGAAAAAAAAAGCAACCTAAAAGATGAAATAAATTTAAACATTTGCAATTAACATCGCCTTAAGAACGGCTAGTAGATACTGGTTGAGCAAGGTGTCAATGCATTCCAATTTTTCTAAAACTCCTTTGAAAGACTTTTATTTGCCAAAGACATCAATTGAAACTAAAATATCACATTTTCACAATTTTAATGGAAAAAACATTCATTTTGCATATTTAAAATATTGGTGCCCATCAATGTAACAAAATTTTCTGCATATGATGGAATTAATTCGGAACTTTTAAGTTATAATTAGAACGGAAGTTAAAAAATTTTTTAGCAAATTCTGGGAAAGGGGTACGAAATTTTAGGAATTCCGTACAATCGGAGGTGATTTCTTTCAGAAAAAGATCGATGGTTTTAAATTAAATCTTTTGCCATTTTCTAACTGTTGACGAATGAAATATTTGCCATGTGTTTTAGTGAGCAACCTGAGCTTTTCATAGGATTTTAAATAATCCCATCTGATTCCGCTTTCGGGACATTACTACTATTAAAATCTGTCCGTCTGTCTGTCCGTCTGAAGCTTGAACTCCTCAAAAACCGTTGAGCGTAAAGAATCAAACATAATACCATTCGATTTGAAATTTTCTAAGGCAGGGATTCAAGTGAAACAGGCAATCGCAAATTACAATCGCGACTGGAAATGAATTACATTAGAACGTTTCTTGATAAAAACATCGTGACGTCAGCGTGACGTTTGCCTATGAAAAACGAGCTAGATAAAACGTCACAGCCTACTTGGCGAATAAGAGGAGATCGCTGAGTGCTTGTGAGCTCTTATTGGCTCCACCCGTAGTGACGTCATGCCAATTTAAGTTGATGATAATGTAATTCACTTCCAGTAGCGATTGCAATTCGAAGCGATTGCAGTGCTGTTTCACTTGAATCCCTGCCTAAGGAAGACAATGAGACCAACCGCGTAATTGTACGACGTTAATTAGCTGAGATATTAATTAAAACGTTAATTAAATTCTTTCATTTTAAAAATTCCAAGACATTTAATTCTTTCCGTTGCCATTTTAAATTAAAGCGTAATTAAATTATTGCACTATTTAAAATTCCAAGACTTATTTCTTACCGTTGCCATTTTGAATTAAAAGGTTAATTAAATTATTGAACTATTTAAAATTCCAAGACTTATTTCTTACCGTTGCCATTTTGAATTAAAACGTTAATTAAATTATTGAACTATTTAAAATTCCAAGACTTATTTCTTACCGTTGCCATTTTGAATCAAAGCGTTAATTCAATTGTTGAACTATTTAAAATTCCAAGACATTTATTTCTTACCGTTGCCATTTTAAATTAAAACGTTAATTTAATTATTGAACTGTTTAAAATTAAAGAGTGTTATTTCTTTCCGTTGTCATTTTGACTACGTGTTACAACAAAGTTCTAACAATTGTTTTTATTCTAACTAGCTGCGTGGCCCGGCGTTGCACGGGCTGTAATGTAGTGAAGGCAGTTTGAGAAAACTACTCGCCGCCATGGCGGCTCGCCTTTAAAGTAGCGAGGAAAAGTTCAACAAACTACTCGCCAGCAAGGCGGCTCGCTTTTACAGTAGCGAGGAAAGTTTCAATAAACTACTCGCCGCCAAGGCGGCTCGTCTTTAAAACACCAAGGAAAAGTTAAACAAAGTACTCCCCGCTAAAGCGACTCGCTAAAAAGCTTTCCTGCATCAAAGAATCAATCGAATTATTTGCACATGCTTCCTCAAAAAGAAAGACGATGTCAAGTAGCGCATACTTAGCACTCTTCCTAAATAACATATAAAATTCCTTACCAAAAACAATTATTTCCAAACCGCTTTCTTCCTGTAAAATTAATTGCAAAACTCTAAACGAAAAAGTTCTTTTAATATTTGGATCGCAGCCAAAAAAAGTCCCTTCTAAAAACAGCAGTTGCAATTTTATTTAAAAACACATTTTAAAAATGGTACCAGAGAAAAAATATGTCATTAATAATTAGAATAAAAACAATTGTTAGAACTTTGTTATAACACGTATTCAAAATGACAATGGAAAAAAAAAACACTCTCTCATTTTAAAAAGTTCAATTTAATTAACGTTTTAATTTAAAACCGCAACAGAAAGAAATAAATATCTTGGAATTTTAAATAGTTCAATAATATAATTAACGTTTTAATTCAAAATGGCAACGGTAAGAAATAAAAGTCTTGGAATTTTAAATAGTTCAACCATTTAATTAACGCTTTAATTTAAAATGGCTACGGAAAGAAATAAAAGTTTTGGAATTTTAAATAGTTCAATAATTTAATTAACGTTTTAATTCAAAATGGCAACGGTAAGAAATAAAAGTCTTGGAGTTTTAAATAGTTCAACCATTTAATTAACGCTTTAATTTATAATGGCTACGGAAAGAAATAAAAGTCTTGGAATTTTAAATAGTTCAATAATTTAATTAACGCTTTAATTTAAAATGGCAACGGAAAGAAATAAATGTCTTGGAATTTTAAAAGTGCAAAGAATTTAATTAACGTTTTAATTAATATCTCAGCTAATTAAAGTCGTACAATTACGCGGTTGGTCTTATTGTCTTCCTTAGAAAACTTTGAATCGAATGATATTAGATTTGATTCTTTACGCTCAGCGGTTTTTAAGGAGTTCAAGCTTCAGACGGACAGACAGACAGACAGACAGACGCGGACAGATTTTAATAGTAGTAATTAATGACTGATATTTTTTTTCTCAGGTACCTTTTTGAAAATGTGTTTTTAAATAAAATTGCAACTGCTGTTTTTAGCAGGGCTTTTTTTTTGGCTACGATCCAAATATTAAAACAACTTTTTCGTTTAAAATTTTTGCAATTAATTTAACAAGAAGAAAGCGTTTTGGAAATAATTGTTTTTGGTAAGGAATTTTATTTTTTATTTAGGAAGAGTGCTAAGTATGCACTACTAGACATCGTCTTTATTTCTGAGGAAGCATGTGCAAATAATTCGATTGACTTTTTGATGCAGGAAAGCTTTTTAGCGAGCGGCTTTAGCGGGGAGTAGTTTGTCGAAACTTTCCTCGCTACTGTAAATGCGAGCCGCCTTGACGGCGAGTAGGCTGATTAAACTATCCTCGCTACTTAAAGGCGAGCCGCTTTGGCGGCGAGTAGGTTGTTTAAACTGTCCTCACTGCTGTAAAGGCGAGCCGCCTTGGCGGCGAGTAGTTTTCTCACACTGCATTCGCTACATTAAAGCCCGTGCAACGCCGGGCCACACAGCTAGTAATACTTATTTTCTGCTGAATTTAAATGGAGAATTTTAATGTTATCGTTGTTAACTGATATCTATGCATAAATTATGCGTTTGTGATACTGTTCAGTGGCGAGTCTCATGACCCATTCTGCCGTGCTAAGCGCAAAAGTGGTATCTGCAGCTGAGCTCAAACCGAGATATCACTCTTTAAAGTTTTGCGCCACCATGTATTTGACTCAGATTAAACTTTTTCATTCTTTCTAAAAATATTTTCCGTTCTCAAATAACCATAAAACTTTAAGTAAAATACGTCACGAAGAGCCACCTGGTGGCGATAACTCAATTTTGTTAAAAACTGCAGATACGACTTTTGTGCTTAGCATGGCAGCTTGCCATTATTTGGAAAATCGTTTTCATAACTCTATACTGGAGCGGCTGTGAATATTTTTTTCCCTCGTGACGAATGAAATTCATGAAAGCTAAATTATTGGGGGGGGGGGGGGGGGGGTAGGAGTTGCGTCTCAGGTGAGAAAAATCGTCGTCTACTTCACTTTTTTTGGCCTTGGGGGTTGGTAGTGGTACTGTGGTTAGACGCTGGTCTCGTACACCCAAAGACCCATGTTCAAATCCGGCTCTAGCAACGCCTCCTAAATACTAAATGCCTAGTACATTTGCTTTGCTACCGTCGAGAGGGGTTCCACTTTAAACGACACCTTGTGGCAATCCGATAATGCCGTTGTTATTTTTTGATTGGTTAATTTTTAAATTTAGAAATGAACTAATAATCGTTAATTTTTCGAAGAACTCCGGTAGATGGCAATGCTTTGTGAACCAAGGGCATTTTACAGCTATTGGCGATGGATCCAAACAATATTCAAATTAAACTTTTTGATTGGTTGATTTTTAAATTTAAATTTAGAAATGAACCAATCGTTGATTTCTCTTTCTCGAAGAGCTCCGGTAGAGGGCAGTGTATCGTGAACCAAGGACGAAATTTTGCTCTGTACTAAAAACTAGAAAGTTGCAGGCATTTAGTATTTAGGAGGTGTTGGCTCTAGTCGGTGGATTTTTAAGTTACAGAAAATAGACAGCGTCCTTTGTCGTGTGATTTTGCGAGATCCCTTGAGCGAGTACTCGATTAGCTTGGTGTGCTCTTGGCAAAGTGAAAATCCCCAGCGCAGTTTTGCATCGAAGCTGAGCTCGGGTACCTCCAACTAGCGGGGAAACAGGGCATCAAAATTCTAATGGTAATGGCATCTGTCGACAGCGGTTTCCAGATGAAAGAACGGATTCTTTTTCGGGAATTGCACCTGTACGAGGTTGTGCCTCTAACGAAGCCCCATTGGAAAGAAAGAAAGAACTTCTTTGTGCCTTATTTTTTCCCCTTTTCCACCTCTGAATTCAGTTTCGTTCGGATTGGATGTATTTTGTACTTACCATTATTTCTGTATATTTTTCGAAGATTATTTAACTTCGAACGCCTAGACACGGTAATTATGAATAAATTTTCCTTAAACCTCCTCTAACTAAAAATGCTTGTATGCTAATGATATTGAAATGAATTCATTTTGAATATGCTTCTCATTTTCATTTTGTCTGTTTAAAAATGAATTGTTTTAATGCTCGAGTCTAACCAGTAATTAACATAAATTACAAACATCAGCCCACATTTCATACTGCATAGATAGTGTATGTTTCGGTGCTTGCTACATATATTGTGGCAAAACAATACGTTTTATTCGTGTTAAACAAAAAGATGTATTGAAATTAATACCAAATTATCGCTTCTGGGAACGCGAAGAAGCAGAGAGCATGGAAATTTGAAAATATTTTTTTTCTTTTTTTTTTCAAAAATAAAGTCTTAAAAACTAAATACAGCTCTGGATTATGAATGTTTTTATTTGTTAGAAACAAATTCAATTTTTTAGTTTATTTTTACTTAATAGCAGCTTTAAACTTTTAGCTCTTTTCGTTTTGGATTATGACCATAAGAGTAAATGCTTCTTAATAGCAATTGCCCCCTCAGAATACGCCCATTACAAAGCCTTGCTAATAGCTTAAGCATTCCTTTAAATCATCACCTTAAGCTTCATTTAATGCCCTTTCATTGGCTAAGGTCATTATATTAATTCCGAATGAATTTGACAATCCCCATAATGCATTTCATAAGCAGCGGCCCACCTCAATTATTCAAAGGCTGCCCGGAAAGACAAAGACCATTGGTCATGTTTAACACGTCATATAATTCTGATTGCCTTAATCCAGTCGTAAACTAGGAGACTGCTGGGAAACCTCCATTGAAAAATAAATATTTAAAAGTTTGTGTGAAGTTTTTTGAATTATTCCGAAGTAATTGGGTCTTAATTCTACAGTGGACACAAAAAATGTTTTTTTTTTTTTTTTTTTTTTTTTTTTTCAGTTATTGATTTATATGTCTAAAACTTTTTGTGCTTGTATATTTACTACATCTAAAAGCATAAAAAAATTGGTGCATAAACAATGAATACTTTTTTTTGAAATTTAGAATTAAAAATTTTTTTAAACAAAATTTCAAATTGCTACATGCGTCACAATTATTTTTCAAATTTTGAATTTCTACGTAATTTCCCATCATTAGGCATGATTGCATACATTTATGCATTACATGTAATGTTTTATGAGATAGTTTATACAAGGTGGCTGAAAATGAAAATTTATATGAATTTTTCAGTAAATAAAGTAAATTTAACAAAAAAATCGAATTTCTAATTTTACAGAACAAAATGACTAAAATTCATCCATGAAATTTTTGCTAGACAGTATCTCAACGTATTTCTAAAGTTTAGAAAAAATCCAATAAATATTGTGATGCATGGAGCAATTTGAAATTTGGGAATTTCCTTTAATTTTTTCTTTTTTATTTTAAATTTCATAAAAAGTATTCATTTTTTGCGCCAATTTTTTAATGCTTTTATGTAGTAAATATACACTGAAGTGACAAAAGTCATGGGATACCTCTTAATATCGTGTCGGCCCTCCTTTTGCCCGGCGAAGTGCAACAACTCGACGTGGCATGGACTCAACAAGTCGTTGGAAGTCTTCTGCAGGAATATTGAGCCATGCTGTCTCGATAGACGTCCATAATTGTGAAAGCGTTGATGGGGCAGGATTTTGGGCACGAACAGACCTCTCGATGGTGTCCCATAAATGCTCAATGGGATTCATGTCGGGCGATCTAGGTGGCCAAATCATTCGTTGGAATTGTCCAGAATTTTCTTCAAACCAATTGCGAACAGTTGTGGCCCGGTGACATGGCGCATTGTCATCCATAAAAATCCCATCGTTGTTTGGGTACATGAAGTCCATGAATGGCTGCAAGTGATCTCCAAGTAGCTGCACATAAGCATTTCCAGTCAATGTTCGGTCCAGTCGCACTAGAGGACCAAGTCCATGCCATGAAAAAACAGCCCACACCCTTACGGAGCCACCACCAGCTTGAACAGTGCCTTGCTGACAGTTTGGGTCCATGGCTTCGTGGGGTCTGCGCCACACTCGAACCCTACCATCGGCTCTTACCAGCTGAAATCGTGACTCATCGGACCAGGCCACGGTTTTCCATTCATCTAGGGACCAACCGATATGCTCACGTGCCCACGAGAGTCGCTGCAAGCGATGTCGTTCTGTCAGTAAAGGCACTCGAGTCGGTCTTCTGCTGGAATAGCCCAAGAAATCCAAATTTCTCCGCACAGTTCTAGCAGACACGTCCATTGTACGTCCCACATTGATTTCTACGGTGATTTGACGCAGTGTTGCTTGTCTGTTAGAATTTACGACTCTTTGCAGACGTCGCCGGTCTCGATCTTTAAGTGCAGGCGGTCGACCACTGCGCTGTCCATGGTGGGATGTTATGCCTGAAATTTCATACTCTCGGCACACTCTTGACACAGTGGATCTGGGAATGTTGAATTCTCTAACGATTTCCGAAATGGCATGACCCATGCGTCTAGCTCCAACTAACATTCCGCGTTCAAAGTCTGTTAATTCACGTCGTGCGGTCATCATCACGTTAAAACCTCTTCACATGAATAACTTGAACAGAAATGAAAGCTCTGTAAAAGCACTGCGCATTTATACCTGTTCTATGCGATGCTACTGCCATCTGAAAATTTGCATATTGCTATCCCATGACTTTTGTCACTTCAGTGTATAAGCCACACAAAGTTTTAGACATATAGATCAATAATTGAAAAAAAAAATGTATCCACTGAAGCCTTAACGGTCTTTCAAGACTTCGGTTTTGTAAATGAGAATAATAATAATACAGTGAACTCTCACTTATGCGCTTCCATGAGCAATAGAGGCTAATGATTAAAGAGGAAAGTGAAGAAACATGTTCATTTTTCAAGAAAATAAATTAAATTGTTTACATTTTTCGAAAAATCCGCACACAAGTGAAATATTTATCTTTAGAGCGACGTATAAACGAATGAAATTATCATTATTTAACTATGGAATGTACTGGGACCACTGAAAATCGTCGTATAAGTGAAAAAGGCGCATAAATGAGGCGGTGTATAAGTGAGAGTTCACTGTATTTATAATAACAACAATAATAATACAGTTAACCCCTCGTTTAATCGCGCTTATCGGGAGGCCACAAAAAAGCGCAATATGTCCGAAAGCACGATATAACAGAGGTTATAAGAAATAATTATTCAATTAACGTGCAAATTAATGACGGGCACTTTTAAAAAGATTAATTTAAAAAACATATTAGGACAATGGCTTTCAAGTTGGCTTTCAAGTTGTTCTTTAAATAAAAATAATAAATAATTTAAAATATTTCTATTACTTTATGGTAGAATACTAAACTAAAGTTGTAGCCCAAACTGCAACAAATTTAGATGTTGAGAAAATATTTGATCATTTTTGAGTAATTCACTGTGAAAAAAATTGTGTAACCTTACTCCATAAATAAGGTGGCAACAGTGCTGACTCCACTGTTATGGAGTAACTTGACCGATATATCTGGTGTAATATTATACATCACTTGTGAAAAGTTATACCATAGTAATGTAACTCTCGCCTTACGTTTCATTAACTTATGTGAAAGGTTACACCAGAATTCTTAGTCAAAAGAAAGAGCATTCATCAGGCCGGAAGATTACTTTCAATTATTCTTCTATTTAAAACTTATCAGGATCATGCTTTCAAATTACCAATCAACTTTGCACAAATTCGTAAGTTATTTTAATTACACACGACAGCATCGAACCCCGAACCACTACTGCCCCTCCTTGAAAGCCGCATCTAGTACTCGGGAACCATTTCACTGAAAAAAAAGGAGTTATGGGTTGTGAGTGGGAACTTTCTGAAGTTTTCGATCTAAAACTTGCATTTTGACACATTCAACTAAATTATGTAATTGAAATTAGCATCGTTCTACGTTGTTTGATACGGCTCAAAATGAATCTTGCTATTCTTCCCCTTATTGTTATCTTACCTATCACACCCTATTTTCGTAAGATCAGAGAAACCCTGGCGCATGCGTAAATAATCGGAAGGTTTTACCTAAGAAAATCAGACAGTCTTACCGCGTTTAGAGAGCTCTCAAAGCAAGCGCGTTTTACCACTCTGCCGCCAAGGGACGTCTTGGTTACGTTCATAAGACTTCAAGAGCCGGTGTTTGTCTTAACGCATGCGCTTTGAATAATACCTCAGTTATTTTATCGCTAGGTGGTGTTTAACGGTATACGCCCAAAATGTGGCGGCTAAAATGTCGCCGGGAAAAAATGTCGCGTGTCAAAATGTCGCAGGTCCAAAATGTCGCGGGCAAAAATGTCGCCGGATAAAAATGTTGCCAGTCCAAAATGTCACCGGTCCACAAAATGTCGCCAGACAAAAATGTAGAAGGTCCGATATTGATACAGTTTGTATCAAAAATTAAAACATACGAAAAGGCTTTTAATCACCAAATTAGCAAAAGATTGTTGATTGCTGTTGATGAACGTGTGCGTTAACAATAGTATGGACTAAAATTTTTGAAAAATACTAAAAAAAAATTTACCCTTTCGGCATGTAACTGTTTCGAGCGTTTTCCAAGAAACAAATAGTTTTCAAATAAGCGTACGTTATTTATTTACAATAGCTTATTTCACCGTGACGCGCTATCTACCAACTTCAGGCTTGGTTTCCTAGAATCGTCGCCGACGCCGGGCGCGACGCACGCTGGAATCAGAACCAATCAGATCGGAGCGTGGCGTGAAGCGACGTCAATCTGCGGCTCAGGCGCATGCGCAGAAGGCGGCGGCGTCTGTCGCCTCGCCAGAGATCGACGATTTCACTCCTAGGAAACCGGGCCTTTAAAGCCCTGGTTTCCTAGGAGTGAAATCGTCGATCTCTGGCGAGACGACGGTCGCCTCCTTCTTCTGTGCATGCGCCTGAGCCGCAGATTGACGTCGCTTCACGCCACGCTCCAATCACACTGGTTCTGATTCCAGTGTGCAGTCGCGCCCGGCGTCGGCGACGATTGTCGCGTTCTAGGAAACCAAGGCTTAAAAATGAATAGATTAGCAGTTCAAGCCAAGTTTAATTGATATCGAAAAGAAAATTTAAGTGTTAAAAAGAAGAAGTTGAAGAACAATGAAATGAATAAGGCAGATATAGAATGTTTGAATCTTGGTTTTTGTTAAAATTTCTTACATGATGGAAAGCAAGTCTATATTATTTAATAATAGAGGTGTTTTTATTTTCTTCTACATAAAATGTATAAAAGAAAGTATTGGATCAATGAAATATTGTCAATTTAGAAGAACTTACACGTTCGGACGTATGCTGAATTCAATTTTACCGTTTATTTTTTTAAAGGAAAATCTGTAAGTGTGTATCTGCATGACCCATTTTTTGGGGAGACTACCTCAAAACTTACTGTATGAATTAGAATGAAATTTGGTACATACATGTACCAATATGTGATTCAGTGCTGATTGGTTTTTGCCGCTAGTTCTTCCAAGGGAGTTTTTACATACAAGATTGTAATCAGGGACGTCATTTCAAGTTTTTCGGGGGGGGGGGGGGGCAAAGGGTCCAAACACAATGCAATTTCATCGGAAAACATAAAAAACCACGCCCACTTATATGTAAATACATTGCTTTCTCAAAGCCAGGGGGGCAATTGACCCCCCTGCCCCCCCCCCTAAATGACGGGCCTGATTGTAATGAAACGTTTTCAGCATAGCGTGATTACTATGTCTGAAGAAGATTCAGACGAAATCAAATAAAAAATTGGCCCATACGAAGCCTTTATACTTCGCAGCAGTTTAACTTGGCAGTGACATCACTACGGGCGGAGCCAACAGCGTGACGTTAGCCGATGAAAAACGAGCTAGATAAACCGTCACAGCCTACTTGGCGAATTAGAGGAGACCGCTGACTACTTGTGAGCTCTTATTGGCTCCGCCCGTAGTGACGTCACTGACAAGTTAAGTTGCTGCGAAGTATAGAAGATACGCCACAGCATCGAGGAAGCAGAGTGCGTGATTTTTTTCGTCCCGCAAGAAGGTGGTCGAGTTTACTGGACTCTGTTGTGTTACAAGGCCCAATGTTACACAGGTTTTAATATCGGTTTTCTACTTTTCATGTTACAAAATAAGCAATCTACGCTGAAAGCTCATTGTATAATCCAATAATTTGGGACGAAAGTAATGAAGAATTGAAAGTTTAATAATGCTTGAAAAATAAATAGTCGATAACCGAACCGGAGTCAGATGTTCTCCCAATTGAACTGAGATTACCTGCACACTGGTGGCTAAAATTAATTTAGCCCAATAGGGAGAGTCTGCAAGAGTGATGCTACAAAACTCTTCCAGCTCGGTTATAGACTATTCAAAACTGATGAGTCTGTATCAAGGATTAAACTGCAGCTTTAGTAAGTTGCAAAGGACTGTCGGTACACGCTTATACAGTACACTCCCGATTATCCGCGGAATTGGATGGCACGGGTATCGCGGATAACGAAAATCGAGGATGATCCAAAAAAAGCATAAAACAAGGGGTAAAGAACATAAAAAAAAAAATATTTTGTTTAAAAATAATTGTATCCCACTTAAAACGGGATAAGTGGGGTCATTCCGACGAAAATGGTACAAATCATGTCCGAGACTTTAGAATTTTTTAAAATCAATTTTAATAACTACCACCCATTAAGTGTATTTTTTATTAGTTCTCCATTTAATTTTGTGCCATCAAGTATCAATTGATTAGGTATAATCCATTTAGAAATGACACAAAAAAAATTATCTTTGTCAGAAGAAGGAGAAAATGACGTGTCCCAGATTCAAATTGCTAGAATTTTAAATGTGATTTAAAATTAAACTGAAATGTAACAACAAAATAAATGACACTGCACTGCACAAAAGATGCTTCTGACACCATTTCTGCAGATTATTACGCAAATGGAAGAAAATTTCCCCAAAAAACATTATTATTTATCCATGTCCCTAGATTTTCTATGTTTCGAATTGTCCACTCTGTTATATGCCTTTTGGAAATAAAATAAACAATTGCATTCAATCTGATATATATTTTTTTAAATATCTACTTATATTAAAAACTGAGTATCTTCCTAACTATCTTTCTATCTTTCTTTCTATCTATGTCACGCTTCTTTCTCCTGAACGCCAATGAACTGAAAGTCGAACCAGAAACCGATAGATAGGCAATTTTTCAGCTTCATTAGTTTCAATTTATATAATTATACGATTTTAATTAGCGAAGATATCAATTAATAAGTAGTCAAATTTAAAGCGATTAAGCCTAATAAATGATTAAATCTGAAATTCATTGTTGCAAAACGTGGTTGCTATGAAACAGTAACAACAATGATAATGAGAATTTTGAATGAAGGCTCAACTAAATCAAACACGAAACTCATAAGCGGGTCACTTACGTAATATTTTATCGCTAGCTACTTGTAATATTTTGAAACATTCATTTGTTGAAAAGCCATCTACTTATATTAAAAACTGAGTATCTATGTCTGCTTCTTTCCTTTGAACGAAGTGAACTTACTGAAACTTTTCTCACCATCTTCAGGGCGCGTAGTGCCTGTGCAGTCTCTCTATAATTTGAATGATTTTTTGATGCAGGAAAAAAGAAAAGGCGCGAAGGGGCCTCTTAGCGAGCCGCCTTGGCGGGGAGTAGTTTCTTGAAATTTTCCTCACTACTTTCAAGGCACGAGGTGCCCGTGCAACGCCGGGCCACGTGCGTGGTATGTCTTGAAATCTTATGAACATTAAATTATATCAAATAATATAACATCCGAATGAGGTAAAAGTTAGGGAGCCGGGGACGTTATGCACCAACATGTCGCAGGAAGCTAATCTAGCTGCCCTGGCAGCTAGTAGGAAGTATAACTGCCGTGATTAGCTCGCGCTACATTGAATTATGTAGTCAACAACCAGGGTGAGCCTAATTCTTTTCTTTTATGATAGTTAATTTGAACTGTTGGATGTCCACTCTGTTAGAGCCGATTTCATGATGAAAAAAATGGATTTTTTTCTTGAAATTGCAGACAGACTTACAGCTCTAGGCTGTTTATTCCACTTTATGCTCGTTCTGTGATTCTAACTTTTCTTTGTGATTATACAGATATTTTTGAAGGCTTATTTGTCCACTCTGTTATATGTCCACTCGGTTAAACAAAGTGATCAAAATATTTAAAATCCTTTCATAAATGAGTCATGTACTAGTTATTTACACTTCATTCTACACAAATAAATGGAAACTCAATAAAAAAAAATATGATTAGTTGGTGGAAATTATTTAAATTGACAATCTTAGGTGAAGAGTTTCAGACATGATTTGTACCATTTTCGTCGGAATGACCCATGTACAAACAGTGACGATAGGTACAGCATAAAAAATAATTAGTATTTGAGGTTCGAAAGTATATACAATCTATAAAGAAGCAATACTTACGATAACGCCCAGGTAAAATAATTTACTGGGTAAAGTACACCGCACTCTTGGGTAGAAAATGTTAAGAAAAACAAAATTTAAATCCGTGGTTTTTGGAAAAAATCTGTTACTAAAAAAATAATAGTGTTTGTTTCTTTCGAGACAGTCGCAGATAATCTGTTCGCTGATAATCGAGAGTTTACTGCAGTTAATAACGGGTTTCTAATGAACGGATGAAAAGTTCGTATCGATAAAAAATAAGCATACAGCAATTGTATCTCTATTCTCGGTTTGTAAATTTCTTTCTTTTCCTTGTTTTCTCATCCTCTGAAAAAAAAAATAAATATTTTTTTTGTGCTCTGGTCCGCAAGATTAACCTCGATATGAAGGCTCTTGAATTAAAAAGAAAAAAAGTTTAGACTCCGCCAGGCCCGTCATTTAGAGGGGTCGGGCGGGGAAGGGGTTAATTTCTCTCCTCTCCCACACCCTCCAGATTTTGAAAAATCCATGTATTTACATGTAAGTGGGCGTGGTTTTAGCCATCTTTTGCAAAATTTACATCGTGTTTTCACCATTTGCCCCTCCCCCCCCCCCGGAAAAACTCAAAATGATGGGCCTGGGCACCACTGGCATAAACCAATTCAATTACTTAACGATAACAGAAATGTATAACGATAACTGATGACCCAGCATGATTTACATTATCTGAGTTTTTTTCAAAATTGGTTAGCGAAATAACTCTTAATAGGTTAATGTGGCAAATTCTTTCTCGAAACTTTAATTGGCCTGCGGTACTTATCAGAAATCTTATATCGCGAAGCTCCATAACGCAGGGGTGTCCATTGCTCCAAAAACAAGCGCACCCCCCCCCCCCCAAATGCTGCGAAACACCTCCCCTTCGAAAAACAAAATCCTCCTAAAAAATATCAAAAGCCCTCTAAAATCCCCCCCCCCCTCTCGTAGGCACCCCCGCATAACGATTAAGCATAAGAGCGCAGAAGGGTAGATTCAGTGGCGTTTGCAGACAAATCGTTTCAGGGGGGACTGAACCCAGACTTTTAGAAATGAGGGGGGGGGGGGGGGATACCTCATAAAATGTAGTTAAGGAAAGTAAATGTTTCGAATGTGGGATATCATTGAGTTAATATAATATGATAAAAATACATCATCATTATTATATTTTTAATCGTCATAATTGCTATAAAAAAAGTAAAATCGCTTTGATGAAAACAGAAAATAATAAAAATAAAGGTTAAAAATTTTTTTTTACTGACGGAGATGTTCTTGAATCACATGCTTGCAATATTTTGGAAAATTTGGGCTTTAATATCGTTAATTTTGCGCTTGATTTTAATACTGGGTTTCAATTATCTTTCATAAATATAATTAAAATAGCTATATGAATGAATGCGCATTAATTGGTGTTTCTAAAACATATGTTTGCAATAAAAACGAACAAAATTGAATTACGTAAAATAATCATAAACATGACATACAGTAAAATAGAAGAATCAAAACCTGAAAAAAAAAATCATTTTTCTTATTTTTTTCTGATTTTGTCTTATACTTAATTATTTGATCTGAAAACTCTTTCTGATGTTGCGACTTCAAAAAGAAAGGAAAGAAAACAAATCTGAAAGCTTAAATGCAAAAAATTCGCTTTGAAAATTTCGGAGGGGGCTGCAGCCCTATCAACACACTCCCTGAGTACGCCACTGGGTAGATCGCTCCTTATACATGCATAATGTGATTGGACTGTTTCCATTCTTAATTTGTCTACCTTCTGCCCCCCCCCCCTCAATAGATTTCATTAAAAACTTTTTCAGAAAAAATAGTATGGAAAACAAACAATTTGTATTTTTAAATTGAGAACGTGTTTTTGTAAACTTTAATGCCACTAGGCACCTTAATACAATGCATCAGTAATTCAGTACAGTCATCAATCTATACTTCAGCCATAATTGCAGTTCACTTTTGAATCAAATCGTTTTTCTTTAACTTTGCGTTGGTTTCTTTATTACTCTACATTTTACATTACGAACGGTAAATGAAATATTATCACGTGTGAGAAATATTAAATTTATCGTGACGTTTAAGTTTTTCTCGTGAAAATGACAAAAAAAAAAAATGTAGCTCTAACACTACCTCACATGCAAGAAAGCACTTATTTTTCAGTTAAAGAGCATTGCATCACTTTTGCGTTACTAAGTTAGTGCGCATGTGCAGAACTTTAAAGTTTACGAAATTCTTCCCGAACTAAACGAATCGAATCTCAAAGCTAAATAAAATAAACTTTCAAAACAATTGAAGAATCAACTGGAGTGAAAAATATGCTCACCAACATATTATAGATTTGTCTTTTAAAGACCTTTCTGAGCAAATATTTCATGCAAAAAGGGGCATATCACTATTTCAAAAAGTAAATATTTTCAAAAACTTATAGTATCTAGTTTAAAATTCAAACTGTATTGATTTACGTGAAAAACGTGGAATTAGGTTTTTCATAATGTCTTTGTTATATTCCTTATAATTAATCCACTTGATTAAAAATGTGGAACATCATCATTTATACTTTCATCATCAAAGTAATAGTTCAAAATAAGTGATACATCGTCAAAGTAATTTTGTGTCATACATTTTGCAAAGTCATACACAACCATGAAAAGAAAACTATTGAAGTTAAAAATAATCGTTCCCTAATCGTTTAATTGGATAATCGCTCGAATTTAAATTCAATAATGATCAAAATTAATAAACAAAAATACTGCCGTATAAAACTTAATAATGTCATATTATTAATATCATTTAAAATTCGTTGTTGATAAAGTAAGAAATGAACACATAACCGCTTAACAAAAACAACAAGTTGGATGCTGTAACAACAATATTAATTCCAAGAAAACCATCTTAAAACTGTATGACAAAGTTTTAAAAAAACACAAATCATTAACGAAAAAATCATTTCTCGAATTTGTCATCACAAGAAACAAAAAGTCCCCCCATTCTTTGAAAAAATAATTTATTTACCTCTTCTGTTTGCGGCCTTCTCCAGATGTCGGCAGTCCGGAAATTGTCCGAGGATTCTCCCATTCCGAAGTAAAAACACACTTTGAACGAAACGGTCCACCTGATTTACTTGCTTTTAACTGTTGGCCGATTTTTGACCGACAGCTATGAAAAACGCCACCTATCGCGGAAGAAAGAAGTTAATTTTTTGTTGATTGTGAGCTCCCCGCCTCGTGCTCTCTTGCCTCATTTGGGGCGCAAAGGTTTCGGAGGCTCTCTCGATGGTAATTTTCTAAATTAATCGAAACGCTGGATATCATCGCAAAAGGGAAATGTTTCAAGCTCTTTTTTTTTCTCTCTTTTTGTCAATGTTCTCGTTGACGTAAAGATATTAATCACTCTTATTATTGTTACAAACACATTTCTTTGAAGTATATAAATATAACTAGTGGTACCCGCACGGCTTTGCCCGTGGTATAAAATTAAAACTTCATTTGTAAAATAATTGATATAGCAGAAAAAATGTTCCATTTTAGTTATAATTCAACTATAATTCCTTCAAAGTATCATATAAAAATATGGTATGGACCCCACACACTACTTCCTTTTACGTGTAAATTTCTTAGTAGATGACTTAAGTGCTAAAATAGTGCTTGGAGTGATCAAGATAACAATTCAAACATTTATATCCCTAGTTTGCCACGAAACAATGCAAAAAATGTTTTACAATGATTAATCTCCTAAATATCGCCGATTTTAACATCATTCAGTGGATTTTTCGCAAAATATCGCCAATAGCGCCAAATTGAACCCAAAATTTTTTTAAAAAAAAAAATCGCCAAATTTGTCGCCAAATTGGCGACAAATACTTGGCGACCAAAGGCTTGGCGATATATCGCCAAGTGGTCGCGCCAATTCATCTGCATTGAAATTAACACTGATTTACTCCATAAAAGGGGTAAAACACCCCCTTGGGACATTCGAATGCAACCCCAAGGGGAGATGCACAAAAATAAGCCAAAAGAGAAAATAAGAACAATTTTGTTGCTCACAGAAACCAACAGAAATCTTACCAAAATTTGAAAGAAGAAGAAAGTTTCCTTTCCTAGCTTTAAAAACAAAACAATACATTTTCCGAAATGAAACACTTTAAAAAGAACGTTGCAATGTCGCAATTTATACGATATTTGGTTAATCTTTGTGCTTTGGGTACCCCTTTCTCGCTAAATGGGTGATAGACGCGCCTACTACTGTTTCCAAACGTTGCCAAAATCAATATTGCTGAAATGCGAAATCTATGAAAATGAAAAAAAAAAAAAATCCGCCAAATCTTTTAATTAAGTCATTAGTATATTGGAAACAGGGTTGCCAGAAAAATACTACGCTCCTTATTTGGGCCGAAAAAATACTACTGTAGTATCAAAAATACTACATCTGGCAACGCTGGAAAAAGAACGAAACAAAAATAAGTATGAAAATGTAACCACGGTAACGACATGAAAAGTTGATTTCCGTTGATAAAATAATTCATTTCATCTCTATTTTCAAACAAATTTTATTCTCGAGCTCAACCATTTTAGAATCGTTTGGCTTGCTTTACTGAAGGTAAGCCTTGAATTCCGGGATTCTAAAAACAATTGTTACAGCTCTCCTGATGATCGTAGAAACTTCAAAAAAACTTCATTTTGTGCAAAAAATTTCAAGCTTTTGAATGACATAAGACTTGAAAATGTGTATGAAATATTTCTTCCCTAATTTATCGAATTTCCGCTAAGAATTCGAATAGAAAAAGAACGAAATGGAATTTTCGAAAAATCGATTCGTAGTGCAAAACTACATGCTACAAACTAATTTTGTGCCAAGTGTCATGAAAATCGACCGAACGGTTTTGGCGCTACGCGCGTAACAGACCGACAGAAAGAAAGAAAGAAAGAGAGACAGACAAACCTTCAGCTTTATTATTAGTACAGGTTATACAAAAAAGGTAAAATATAAATACAACGTTAAAAAACACAAATACGCAGGGTTTGCAGACACGTGTATGCAAAAGCATAAATCTTTTGTCGGATGTCTGTGCATGTGCATCCATAAGCGCACAATTTTTTTCGCATTGAAAAAGGCATTCGTTGTTACATCGAAACATGTGCATGCAGTATTTGTGCTTTTTTAACGTTGTATTCATACTTTACATTTCTTTCCTTTTGAGTCAAATATTACTGCGACTGTTCTACTATGGGGCGTCTCGATGGGAGGCTTCCCAAGAGTTCTCTAATTCGGAAAATTTGGAGACAGCATTGCAAAATTTCAGTTTTTAAAAACATTTATAATGCTGAGTTCATATTTTATCATTCAGAGTTTCATTCGACGAATTCAAATTTATATTTATACGCCCATCGCGATCTTATATTAAATCAGGGGAGCCCCTTCCCCCAAGAGCAATGATCGACCCCCTTAAATGGAGCACTTTCCGAATTGAGAAACCCCAAAATTACATCAAAAACAGTCTAAAATCCCCCCACCCCATCCCCTCCACGAAACCCTTGCTTAAAATAGAGAGATTGAATGCTAAATGAACCCCTAAGCACACTGTCAGTTTTAGAATTTATAATATTAAAAACTAGCATTTTTTTTTTTTTCGAACGCTCCAGTAAAAGCGTTTCTGCTGGGATGAAATTATTTTTTTAAAAAGATAACTGGGAGAATACTTTTGTCGTTCGTTTTTAGATTTTTATGATGTACCCAGCAAATGAACCTGTTGAACAAATGTTTAACTCGATAAAAATGTTGTATTTTTATGCTGAACCTAAGCTTCGTTAAGACTTTTTACTTTTTAATTATTTTACTCATTTTTTTACTTCTTTCTAGTTTCCACTTTTTCTCTTCACTTTTAAAAAACTTTTTTTTCATGGAATGTTTTTTCTTTACCTTGCACTTTACTCTACTGTTTTGAATTTTCAGTGGAGAAAATAAACTTTTGAAACCTTATTAAACCATCATTCGCTGGACGATGTTAAGTATTTATTCACTGATCGCGCCCCTTCTCATGGCTAGATTAAGGCATGTGTGCACAGGATCAGACCACTATAATTTAGGAAAGCCAAATTTGTATACTACACTGCAACGTTTCTTGACAACAACATCGTGACGTCAGCGTGACGTTAGCCTATGAAAAACGAGCTAGAAGAAACGTCACAGCCTATTTGGCCAATTAGAGGAGATCGCTGACTGCTTGTGAGCTCTTATTGGCTCCGCCCGTAGTGACGTTCAGTGTCAAGTTAAGTTGCATAGCAAAAGTTTTAGAAAACAATGCATTTGCTAGAGGGAGATTTCAGGGGTTAGAACATCCTTTTTTAAGGAAGTTTTAAAGCAACTTCTACAAATCGTTCTTAAAAACTAAAATGTAGTGTAAAATCGTTTTAGTGTGATAAATTTTTTTCATCCGCCAGTTTCTGGTTTTTCGCGCGTATAGCACGTTTGAGACCATATGCTCTATATCAGAGATGCCTAACCTTTTTTAACACGAGGACTACAACTCGCATTAAAATGATTCACCAGAGCACTTCTAAAATTTAAAAATATTTAATATTGTGCTAATCAACATGGAAAATATGGAAAAGAGCAAAAAATTACAACGGAGAATTAATGTAATTACTACTTGATGTTTATTTCATTAAGGCAACAGTGAACACCATTTTTTTCCTTTTTCGATTATTGATCTATATGTCTAAAACTTTGTGTGCTTGTATATTTACTACACCTAAAAGCATTAAAAAAAATTGGTGACAAAGCAATGAATACTTTTTCTGAAATTTAAAAATAAAAAAAGATTTTAACGAAAATTCTCAAATTTCAAATTGCTCCATGCATCACAATAATTATTGGATTATAAGTAAACTTTAGAAATGCATTAAGACACTGTCTAGCTAAAATTTCATGGATGAATTTTGGTTATTACAGTTCTTTAAAATTAGAAATTCGACTTTTTATTGTTAAAGTTACCTTATTTACTGAAAAATTCAAATAAATTTTCATTTTCAGCCATCTTTTATAAACTTTCTCATAAAACATTACATGTAATGCAATCATGCCTAGTTATTGGAAATTAAGTAGAAAATCAAAGTTTGAAAAAAAATTGTGCGGCATGGAGCAATTTAGATTTTGCGAATTTTCGTTAAAGAAAATTTTTTCATTTTAAATTTCAAAAACAGTATTCATTGTTTTTGCGCCGATATTTTTATGCTTTTAGATGTAGTAAATATACAAGCACACAAAGTTTTAGACATATAGATCAATAATTTAAAAAAAAAAGCATTTTTTGTGTCCACTGTAGCCTTAATTGCATTTTGAACAAATAAAATTCTGAAAATGTGGGTTCACATTTGACCTATCACGGTTTTCAATTTGAAAGAGCGGGCCACATGGATCATCTTTGCTGGTGGCCTACGGGTTGTGGCTTGTGCACCACTGTTCTATGATTCTTGGTCGTTTAGATGTTTTCTATCACCAAGTAAATTTATTGATTTCCTCAGACTTATCCTGTATATAAAGCAATTCATCCACAAAGTTAGTATAAAGCACAGAAACTTCAAACAGCGTCATTGATAAAATTATTTTAATATTTCGTAAAACACATTAATTTGATACAATAAACATTATTCAAAACAAAATGTGAAAAACAACAATAAATTATAGAATACTAGGAACTTTCAAACATTTCTAAGGTTTTAAAATGATTTTAAAACAAAAATAAGTAATATATAACACTATAAAGAGAAAACAAAAATCTTAAATGTAGATGGAATGCTTAAAAAGAAAGAGAAAAAACTAAATGAACATATGCACACAAATATAGCAATGAAACATAAAATTTGAGAGGTATTGAGTCGCATTTGATTTTATTTCAGGCAAAAAGTATAAAATCAGGTACAAAACGCACTCAAAAAGTTCTAGGATAAATAATATTAAAAATTAAACGCCATGAAAATGTTATTAAATACTTAACATTCACATAGTAATGGGTTTACAACAAAATACTACTCATGATAAGTAATGCAAAAAAAAAAAAAAAACTCTGTTGTTCAATCAAAGTACTCTACAGATTTTGAATGATTTTTTTTTCCATGTGTGACGTAACACAGCTCATACAGAGAGAGGAAATATGAATGTTCAAATCTTGCACAATAAAATCTCTTTTTGAAGTAAGGCTGTAGTCTAATCAAAAAATAAGTGTGCTATTAAGGCTTTCCTTTTAGAAGGCATTCAGACACGATAAAAGTACCTAACAACGCATAACTACAGATTCCATTTTAACTGCAATGAACGATAATAATGGTTTTTATTACCAACAATATTCTCATGGGGATGTGACCTGAATTTAAACACAGTGCGCAAGTATAGATGGAAACAAATTTCCGGTGTACTTTCCACACCTTACGCTGCATGGTCCCCCCCCCCCCAGTCCCCCATGGGATACAATAAAACATGAGGTGAAAATCCTATATTCCAGATGTTGATGCTTGGTGCTTGTGTTGAAAAATGTGTGTCCCAAGCAATAAAACGTCAGTCATCTTCAACCTTTTGTCTTCTTTCATCTAATATGCTTTTCAGTTCTTCGGAAGTGATTGTTTTATACTGAAATGAAAAGGAATGAATGAAATATTTTAAAGAACTTTCAATGATATTAACTTAAATTTGAGATGTTTGCGTGAGTTAATACATAACACTATGAAAAAACTGCGTGATCCGTTTCATCTTCAAGACCTTTATTTTTTCAAATCGTTCGTCCTATATGCACACTTCCAGTTGCAAAAATGCTCAAAATAAGGTGCAGAATTATGAAAATGCAGTTTGAAGCGAAAAAGAAATTAGTGATAAAATACAAAATCTAACTTTTAAAACGGATCTTAGGTTTTCTAACTTATGTTTAAGGAAATATTCTCCATTAAAAAATAATTTTAGCACAAAAAATGTGAAAAATTTGCGACCCGAGCTGAAAGAGATATTCGAGTTCAAAAATGTGAGGGACCATGCAGAAGATAAGATTGGAACATGTCGCTTTTTCAGAAGAATAACATGTTGTCGAACCACTGACGTGCCAGTCGGCTTTTAATAATGTACGTACTATATACGTTAAGAGCAGAGGTTCTTTACAAATCTTCAGTTCGGAGGAAGAAGCACTGTTTCTCTGGGGATGCTCTTTGCTGCTATACTAGAAAGCAACTTAACTTGACATTCAACGTCACTACGTGAGAAGCCAACAAGAGCTCACAAGCAGTTAGCAATCTCCTCTAATTCGCCAAGTAGGCGGTGACGTTTTATCTAGCTTATTTTTCATAGGCTAACGTCACACAAACGTCACGCTGACGTCACGATGTTTTTGTCAAGAAAGGTTGCAGTCGAGTATAGCCGAGTCATTCCCATGGGAATATGTTATTAAAAAACGCATTCCAGGATTGTTAAGAGGTTCTTGCCCTCTGCCCCTTAATGTATTGTCAGAGGCACCCCTCATCACAAACGAAGACGACTCATTTTACGAAGACAACGCCTCCTCTCATACCTCATACTGCATAAAGGGAAGGTTTCAGGTCCCTGAAGCATTTTTTTTTTTTTTTTGGAACTGATTTGCTAAAAGTCCAGACCTCAATCAAAATGAGAACTTATTCTGTTCAGCGAGTGATAGTTACGAAAATGGAAAATGTGACAAGAATAATGATGAACTGCGAAATTCTCTTGAGAATGTTCCAAAAACGTTTTAAAGGGCTTGTAAGTTTATAAATTCAAGATTGATTAAGATCATAAAGAGAATAAGTAATTTCACTGACTACTAACCTTTTTTTTCGTCATTTGGCTAATATTGCCTTATAATTTTGTCCAACATCTTCCTGATTAATGCAGTATGTGGGTTCGGTAACTATACTTGATTCTTAAATGTATTTTTTCATAACTTATATTATACATGATCCTTGTTCTTAGATGTTTTACTTCAATATTTCCTGTCTCTTTTCAGGCCTTATACTTTTGTCCGGCACTAGCATGATATATGTTATACAAATATTGTAGTGTTTGAGAATATATACAGCTAAAAATAGTATAATAATATTCTCCTTTTATTTATTTATTTGTTTGTTTTTGAGTTGTGTCACTCAACTAGTACTGGGGGGTTATTAGTTACTGGGGTTCGGTTACGTGAAAACTACAATTTGCTTGTGCACTGGTAGACAAGAAAGCTCTTATAAACAAGGACACTATGACCGTGGCCAGTGGAGCAATATAGCTGCGAAAAAAGATTAAGATGGACTCAAATTTTATTAAAAACTTCTCTTAACTTTCAAGATTGTACCATCGGTGAACTTATTTCCTCTACACCACCTATGGCCTTATGGTTCAATAGGAGTAAATTATATGAGCCCTTGAGCAGTGGACACTGGTACATTACATTTCGGTACAATTTGTACCACTCGCACACTTCCAGTAAAATCTCGATACAGTGAATGCTGTGAAGTTTTCGTTTTAACGAAATAAACTTCGGTTCCGTTTTAATGCTATTACGGTATCGTATAAAAATCTTGTTTTGACAAAATGACGGTTTTTCAGATTACAGCAATGCATTTTCCCATTTCGTTTTAATGGAATTTCAATTTACTTTCGTGTTTATGAAATTCATTTATACAATGTAAAGCTTGACCACGGAAAGATGGCGGCGGACCTTGAAGCGAAAACGGACAGCTTCATTTTACTACAGGTAGCATCCGAGAGATCACGCAAGAAGAAAAAACTTTAATGAACTGAATGAGTAAAAAGTTAGTTTTCTCGCTGATTACACCAATTTTAAAATTAAACGGACCATTTACGGCTCAAGGTCAAGCGCCATCTCTTTGTGAAGCTATAATTATAGTTTTCATTAAGGTAGTAGTCTGGTAACTTATGCTTATTTTCATGCCTTCTTTGGAGGGTGGTTTTTTATAGGAAAATAAAAATGAATCATCTTGAATATTAAGAATGTTTTTATTTACATATTGAAAATATAAAAAAAAGTTTATTTGAAAAAATTTAATCTATAGACATGTCATTCTGGTCGGAACTACTGAAGTTAAATTTCAAGGGTAAATAACAAAATGGCGGACTTTTTAAAAAAAATGTCCATTTATTTTAGCAAAGAAAGGGTTGTAAAATAAAAAGTATGGGGTGAAAAAAATTCTCTTTAGTTCCGACGAGAACTATAAGTGTGTAGAACAGCCTGTTAAAATTTGAAAGTAATCGGTTCAGTAGAAAAAAAGTTAGGACCCGGGCCGACCAGAAAAACAGTGTTTTGAGAAAAACGCGTTTAAAGTTCAACAGCAAATTCCGAGGCGTTCTAGGAAACTCGTTATAACTCCCGAAATATTTCGAATTTCTGCCTGAAATTTTCACAGTATATTCTCAAGACATTGTATTTTCAAATAAGGCAAAAAAAAAAAAAAAAAACTCGAGTTTTTGAACTCAAGTTACCAGACTACTACCTTAAAGGTTGGTCTCCGAGGCGCTCTAGGAGACTCGTTCTAACTCCCGAAATATTTCAAATTTCTGTCTGAAATTTTCATAGTATATTCTCAAGACATTGAACTTTCAAATTAGGCAAAAAAAATTTTTTTTTTGATCTTCTGAGTCCAAGTTACCAGACTACTACCTTAATAATACGAAATCTTGTCAATTAGCACAAAGCAATTTTCGCCAAAAATTTCTATCAGTTTACCTTCAGTCAAATAAAAAAATATTGTTTAAGTTAAAAAAAAAAGAAAGAAAAAAAGAGCCAAACGTACCCCACACATATTTTTCTGTATTAAAAGATGGCTGTGCAGTTTCACTCCTTCTTCTCCGAGATACTTCTCCAATTGAGCTTTTTTAGAACTGAACAGCATCTCTGTGGACATTGTCTTTAGAAGTTCTTGCACTCTGAAGAAGAGGAAGATAGTAGCATTAGTTTTATTTTTGAAGACTGAAAAAAGTAAAAGAAAAAAAGAAACACGGAAAAATAACGACACGTTTAAACTGGATTTCGAGGGAAAACCTCTTTATTTGCACTAACAATAAGATTAAAGCCGTGCTTTGAATTACAGGAATCATTACATGTCTGAAGCGCAACAACAGAGGGTTAAATCACTCAGAACATTTGGTAATAAGTCATATTTTCAATCTTAGCATGTCAATACATATACACAATAGTACTGACGCTTACAAACCATCCCTCTTTCCAAGCTAGTCATTTAAGGAGTCATGAGGGTGCTCAATTGCTCCCCCCTCCCTCACGCGACTTCGGTAAATGAAAGTACTTTCATTTCTGTTTCTGAGTTCTGTTTTCTGAGATTTTTTTCCGTTAAATATGTACTTGTTACCACCCCCCCCCCCTCTCCACACACACACACACGATTTTTGATTGACCACTGTCTTGAGTTCCTTCGGATCTTCAACTCTTCTAACTCTGTCGCTTGTCAGTTCCTACTGTGGAAGTGACTCTAAGTTAGCTCATGCTCATATAGCTTAAAGCTACCCTGAAGGGCTTTACATTATACATTGATTGTAAAAACCAAAATATCTTACTTTTAAAAACGTAACAAACCTTTCACTAAAACCTTTTAGATTCAACCAGTGCATGACGTCAGCTGTGGAAGATTTCAGATTGATGTAAAAGCAGTCAGTCACTTCATGCTCAGGACACGTAATTTTCTTCCAAACTCGTTGGCCCTTTTTCTGAGCAATGGACGCTTTGAGTTCTTCTTGGAAAAGATCTGCTGTTGCATCAGTCGAAGATTTGGCACGGTGGTTTCGAGCATTGTTTTTGAAGCTCGGTGGACGAGTCTGACCTTTGGTGACGTTCGAAGAAGGTATAGAGTGAGAACGGGGTGCATTTGTGAAGGTATTCTTGTGCTCTTTCGAATGAACTGTAATCTTAATTCGATTGATGATTTCTTGTTCTAGAAAGAAAATAAGTTGAAGATAAAATGTCTTACACGTTCACATCATAAAATAAATACGTTGTGTCAGTAGCATAGCTGGTATGGACAAATTTTCAAACTACTAGGAGCAGTTGGAAAATAAGTTCCTCCTGTTACTATAGTTAGAGTTGTCAAGTAGATGGTTGTGAAAGTCAAAAAATAAAATGGAATACTTAAAAATAAGACATAACTTAATTTTTCCAACCAAATATCAAAGACATTGAGATATACGCCATACTTCTTGATATGCTTCAAAAAGCTCTCCAGGGAGTTTTACATACGGAAAAAGCGTGAAACGACTTTTTTGACTTCAACATTGCTTCCAAAGCACCTTCTTCCAAGATTTTTTCTTCAAAGCCAGAAACAGTTAGAAGTCACTTGGAGCGAGATTAGGAGTTTATGACGGACGGTGTTAAGCACTCCTGACCAAAAGTTGCAATATGGTCTTGCATTGCCATTGCCGAGTGTAATTTCAAATTACCACCCAACATCAGAACGCCAGATCTGAGGAGGTCAGGGAACTTTTTAGGAGCCCCCCCCCCCCCCCCGTTTCACTCAATTTCGACAGGGTCACGATTACCATTATCTACGTATGTAAAGCCCGGATGCTTTCCTAGAGGACTTTTTGAACCTCATCAAGCGGTATGACGAATATCTCAACGTACTTAGTACTTATGTTGACAAATAAAACTGTCGTATCTTTTATGTATCTTTATATTGTTTGACTTTCATTCTCAGTCACCAGGGGAAAATGATTTTTTGACTCACTTTCGCAAAGTTTGACTTATAATTAGAATTAAGTCGCGCAATATTTTTGAAAACTGAAAGTCCGTAATACTTTTGATTTTCCAAGCGTTTACCTAAAAAAAAAACATTGAAAAGTTTTTTTTTTTTTTTCAATTGTCTGAATAGTTAAATGGAAATAACCTTGAAACGCAGGGTCATGTTCGGGCGGTGGAGGAAGCCAATTTTGTGGACTTGTATCTTGGCTGGATGGAACCGAAGCTCGTTCGGATGGTGGGGACGGCAGCGGAGACTCAAACTCGCTCTCCTTCTTCCTAGTAATTGGAACTCTTGGAATGTTTGCAGCAACGTTATGTCCTGAAAAAGCACAGTTTGCTGAAGAGTTTGAAAATTAAAGAATAGTTGATAGAAAACACAATGCATCGAGCGATGCTATGTTTGTTCGATCGTGAGGAAATACATAGAAAAGTTATGATGACGTTCTTACAAAGGAAATCGAATGATAATAAAGTAAACAATTGTCTGTGATGAAATTAATTAAAGGGTATAGTTGAAAATTAATTAAAGAGTGTAATTGACTATCAAAGAAAGGAGAAGCCCATGTTAGGCTAGAGGGGACCATTGAGATCGCTACTGATATTTTGAATAACGAGTGGAGTTTAAAAAAAAGGCAATTGAGAAAAAATATCCTTTAAATTCAGTATTATTTTTCAGAACTCACAATAAATATTGAAAAGTAAACGTTCGTAAAGACTTCAATCACAAACAGAGTATTTAAACGAAATTCAGTGGCGCAATTTTCCATAGAGGGCCAATATCTGCAGTGCCCATCCCGGGAATCGAGCCCGGGTATGCGAGGTGAAAGCGTGAAGCGCTACCTACCACTAAGACACTGGGCTTCAAAACAGAGTACTTAGCATTAGCATGCTTAATTTTAGTTTTCAATAAATAGTACATACAGAAAACATAGAATGGGGCAACTGGGCATTTAAGAATCACCTCTCTCTTGAATGCCCAGCTTTATTGAAACATACAAATTTCTTACGGTATCCTGTGGCAATTTTTTCAACGGCTCAACAGGTGGACTTATAGTTTAACGAATTCCTGAAGTACTAATAAAACGAAGACCCTTTACGATGAAACGTTGATTCCATTCAACTGACTGTAAATTCCAAACATCAGGAAGTGAAAGTAATATTTTAATCCCCTTCTGTGTTAGTACAAGATCCAACTTGGGTTTATCTACCCTTATCGAGTTTTCAAATATGTTATATATGAAAATGTAGATAAAAATATTACAAACTCGATGGTATAAGGCTGACTAAGCAAAAAGTGCTTCTTTCATAGAGGTGTTATGATTTTAAAATGTCAATAATCGAGTCATTTTTAAGATATTTTAGATATCTTTAAATAAAAGAAAAAATTTTGTAGAAAGCTGCAGAATTTCTCCAGTTTTATAGCAGAATTTTTTAAAAGCACATAATTCAAGAAGGCACATAAGTCCTTCATCACATAATCGTTTTCTTGCGAAAATGTAGAGTTTTGAGCCGAATAAATGTTATAAACTCATGTTTGTGAAAATTGCAACACCATGAAGGACTTGCGCAAATGGGCTGAAATTTTCAGCAAATGCAAAGTAGGGTATGATATACAAATGATTAGAATTTTAGATTAGCAGCGCTCTCTGAATGCCGGATTTATCCGAATAAACAGACGGCTGCAGCAAGGCGTGTATGGTTATAGGTGGTTATGTGTTTGTGATAAACGCTAGCTCAGACGTTGCTCATGCCTCTTCGACAAAAAAGAGCGAAGTTTCAACAACTTACGAAGTTTGGAAGGGGGAGGATCATCGGCCTTCGTGAAGCTGGATTGTCTTATCGTGAAGTAGCCGCTCGTGTGCAGCGTAACAGCAGCACAGTGATGCGTGTTTGGAAGCAGTGGACGGACGAGTGTCGGACAACTCGGAAATCCGGGAGTGGATCCCGAAATGTGACATCAGCGCGCGATGATAGACACCTGATCCGCATGGTGCTGACGGACAGTACAGCTTCTTCTATACAACTGGCAGCACAGTGGTCCACAGCTACAGGTGTTTCATTGTGTGCTTCATCAATTTGTAGACGTCTGCTGCAGAGTGGACTGCGCGCAAGGACTCCTTTATACAGGATCCCCCTCACGCTAAACCATAGCCGCCTGCGGCTACAATGGGCCAATCAGCATAAGGACTGGCATGCTGATTGGCAGTATGTTGTGTTTTTTGACGAATCCCGCTTTAATTTGTGGTACCATGATGGCCGCATTCGCGTCCAACGCTATGCCGGTGAACGCCACCATCCAGAGTGCATTGTTGAACGTCACGGTGGACGAACACCTGGAGTCATGGTCTAGGGTGTCATATCATATCACCGACGATCTCAATTGCTAGGAATTGTGGGTAACCTGAACAGCAACCGGTACATCAGTGAACTTCTACAGCCCCAAGCTGTCCCCCTCCTTCAAGCATTGCCTGGCGCTGTATTTCCACTGGATAATGCCCGCCCTCATGTCGCTTAGACTGTTCAATCCTTCCTTGCATCGCAGCAGGTACAGCTCCTTCCCTGGCCAGCGTATTCCCCGGATATGTCGCTGAATGAACATGTCTAGGATTTCGTTGGTCGGCGGCTCATCCTGTTGCTTCTGATTCTCGTCTTGTTGCTTCTACAGACGAACTTTGGGTACGCATACAAACAGTATAGAATGCCCTTGATCAGGCAGACATTAAAAATTTGTTTGACTCCATGCCACGTCGCGTAGCAACACTTATTGCAGCGCGTGGTGGCTACACAAAATACTAATTTCAATATTTTTTTATTGTTTGTTGGCTTTCTAAGTTTAATCATTTATTTGTACCCACTATCACTCAGCTGTGTATTAAATTTTATTCAATTATGACTATTCCTTCACGGTGCTGCAATTTTCACAAACATGAGTTTATATTTGTGAGCTATTTAGATCCACTCTTAATTTTCCAAAAACTGCAGATAAACTGTCTATTCTTGCGAAATTTAAAGACATCTGGAGAAAAACTGTAGTTTCACTCAACTCTACTGGAACTTCAAATCGCGACAACCCTATGATTGGATCACTTTTGTTTAGATAGCTATATGCCATCGTGTTAGGAATATGTTGATCTACATTTTTATGCATAACTTATTAGGAACTCGATGACTGTAGGTCAACCTAGGTGGGATCTTAGATTATTAAGGTAACGACGAAACGTCGATCCCATTCAATCGACGTACTGTAAATTCCAACTATCAGAAAGTGAAAATACTATTTTAACCCATATATTCTTGTTTTTTTTTTTTTTTTTTTTTTTTTTTTTTTCTTTTGGAAACTTGGCGTTATTTTTACGATACACAAAGCCACTTTTCATGGTTTTTCGTTTTTGTTCTACTGTCACAGGAAAGTAGCATAAAGAACGAAATTTACAGTGACAGTTGGGGAGGGGGGGCACAAAACTGTTCATTGATATTCTACTTTAAAGTGTAATTAAACTTTTTGAGCAGTATTTACGAATGAAAATCCGAAAATCGATGCAGGGGTGAAGGGGGAGAAGGGGGGGAAGGCTGAAAAAAGCAGAGATAATTTTGCTAGAAAACTCCAATCTTGGGGGAGAAAACAAAGCGTTTGAAGTAGAGATGAGTTCGGGCTCACTTTTAAAGGCCCGAGTTCGCCCGAGCCCGAGAATTTTCAATCCGAACCCGCCCGAGCCCGAATGATATTGTCTTGTTTTGAGCCCGACCCGGCCAGAGCCCTAGTGTATCAAACATCAATATATATTTTTAATTTCCACTTGGGATGCACTGCCATATGGTATATCGTAATAGCAATCGCAAATGTATTATAAGTGGGTGCTATCTTTTTGAATTATTATTATTATTATTGCTGCCATTAAGAAAAACTGTTCTCACGCTCTTTAAGTACCCCAATATTTTATTTCGTGAACGTTGTATTTGAATAAAAACTGACTATCTTAATATAAGATCGAGCCCGAGCCCGAAAGCTGCTTGAAGTTAACGTCTCGGGCTCGGGCCGAGCCCGGCTCATCTCTAGTTTGAAGTATATCTTACGAAATTAGACTAATTTTAAAACATAGTTTAGCAGAAAAAGCGATGCATTTTAAACTAATCTTTGCACTGCGAAAATCAATTCAACAAACTCATTACACGAAGAAATTATTGTGAAAAAAATTAATCATAACGATTAATTACCACGGGTGAGCGAGCGTTTCCAGTGTCTATGAAATTAATAGTTTTTTAAAAACTAAAAAGAACTGAAAAGTAAAAAAATACCGTTTTAATGTAAAGTTTGTTCAGTAGCGAGAAGACTGACTAAAATATATATATATATACTAGTTGACCCGGCGAACTCTGTTCCGACTTAAAGGCAATAAATAAGCAAATTTTTGAATTTATTAAGTTTTTTTTATTAGAAAATACAAAAAAAAAAAAAAAATTAAGTACCTACATAAATCATTCATTATTGTTTCTGTGTTTACAACCTATTTTACTTCGCTCCAGAAGCTATCAGAACATGTGCTTTATGTCGCTCGGCGACAGAGTCTCAAAAAAGGCGTAGTTAAAAAGATAATTTTTTCGGACTGTTTATCAACCGACTGCTCAATCGATAAATCCATCCAAACAAACTTTTGTATATATAATAGTAGTAAGAAGAACAACCTCTTTAACTGCAGTCCTGGAGCTATCCCACCAAGCGCTTTCCACCTCTCAGCCGCAGAGGCGTAAAAACTCTTGACAATCGTTTCTGAGGGCCATATTCCACATCAGCGTAAAACGCGACCGAAACTGAAGGCAGAAACCGAAAATCCGGGTACTTTCCATAGGAACACCATTGAATCCATTTTACTCTTCTGCCTAATTTTTCTGCTTTACGTCGATGTGGAGCATGGCCCTGACAGCTTATCACATATAAATTTCAAGGGAAGTAACACGTTTGTTTATAATTTACTTCACAAAAAAGTCAAATAACACTCAACGCACTGCTAACCTACAACCTGTTTACAGCGCTCCGGAAGCTGCCAGAACGTGTGCTTTATGTCGCTCAGCCATGAGGTGTTTAAAAAAGGCTTAGTAAAAAGGCTTAGTCAATAAGACATTTTTTCTATTTATGTAACTGACACACATAAATTATAGCCTATGTCCGTCTCCTGGCTCTAAGCTACCTACCCACCAATTTTTAGCCATATCGGTACAGCCGTTCTTGAGTTATAAATAGTGTAACTAACACGACTTTCTTTTATATTTATATACTAGCTGACCCGGCGAACTCGGTTCCGCCTTAAAGGCAATAAACAAGCAAATTTTTGAATTTGCTTATTTATTGCCTTTAAGGCGGATAATGTATAAATTTAAGTTCTTTTTAAATTAGAAAATACAAAAATAAAAAAAAAAATTAAGTACCTACATTAATCATTAATTATTGTTTGTGTATTTTAGTACATAGGTTGCTCTTCACTTAAGTACCTTGTGATACACAACATTTTTTGTTTTATTATCAGGCGCAAAAACAAACAACGCAGATGGTCTTCCGACCCGTGAACATGCCACATATAATTGACCATGGGAAAAACAGTGATGTTCTAGATTCAAGCCACAAGTTTTAAGGATTGGCCTTGTGATTTGTTGATGGTCATGACAAATGCCAAAACGGATCGAAAATTGAAGTCTTTTAAATTCAAACGGCATATCGGTTGGGGTCATCGGGATCCTCGGAATGAGAACTTCCTCACCTTTGAATTTTCCTTTCAGTATCGTCGCGTAAATTACATTGTTCATCAATTTTCTAACCACCAAACGCGTACCGTTGCACAGTTTTGATTGGTTTATGTTTCGAAGCACGATTACTACGGAGCCAACCTTTAGGCGTAAATTGTGCGGTGGTAATCAAGGCATTTGCATCACAAAAAAGTCAAATAACACTTAATACACCGGTAACTCACAACCTATTTTACTGCGCTCCAGAAGCTGTCAGAACATGTGCTTTATGTCGCTCGGCGACAGAGGCTCAAAAAAGGCTTAGTTAAAAAAGATAATTTTTTCGGACTGCTTATTAACTGACTGCTCTATCCATTAATCCATCCAAACAAACTTTTATATATATATATAATAATAGTAAGAAGAACAACCTCTTTAACTGCAGTCCAGGAGTTGTCCCACCAAGCGCTTTCCACCTCTCAGCCTCAGAGGCGTAGAAACTCTTGAGTGACAATCGTTTCTGACAGTTTATCACATAGAAATTTCAAGGAAAGTAACGCGTTTGTTTATAATTAATTTCACAAAAAAAGTCAAATAACACTCAACGCACAGCTAACTTACAACCTGTTTACGGCGCTCCGGAAGCTGCCAGAACGTGTGCTTTATGTCCCTCAGCCATGGAGGTGTCAAAAAGGCTTAGTGAAAAGGCTTAGTCAATAAGACATTTTTTCTATTTTGCAACTGACACACATAAATTATAGCCTATGTCCGTCTCCTGACTCTAATCTACCTACCCACCAATTTTTAGCCATATCGGTACATCCGTTCTTGAGTTATAAATAGTGTAACTAACACGACTTTCTTTTATATATATATAGAAGAAGAATATATATAATGTAAAAAAAAGCGTCCTGTGGTCTCATGGTCCGGGTTTGAAAATGGGAGCCTGCAGAAATCGAAGGAAATAGAAATCGTAATCACAGTGATCGTAATTGTGACAATTTTGAATGAACGATTCACTGGATTACATAATGAAATTCATTTGAAGGGGCAAGTGGATAAAGGTGATATGTGATATTTGAATTTCGCAGACTTACACAAATTCAAATTAGTGTATGTTAATTGTGTTAACTCACATAAAGGCGATATGTGACAATATTTTTAATTTCTAGAAAAAGTTTTTACAAAAAAAATTACCTTAATACCTTCATCCATGGTAAAAAATAAGTAAAACTAAAATTGTCACATATCACCTTTATCCACTTGCCCCTTCATTCCAATGGTGTTTTTATCTTCATCTAGTTCGAAAGTCATTTATGTACTTGGAAGTACCTGGGGCGGCGACCCCTACCTTCCTGTCTTCTCATTGGGTGAGAATGGAGAGCGGCATGAGCCCGGACCAGTTGTGAGCTGGTAAATCTGCCAAGAGGAATTGCTTAAATTTAAATAAAAAATTAAATTTAATGAAGTTAACATGAATATAAGTATAAATAAAAATGAAAAACAGAAATAGCAAAATTTTTTTTTTTCCACATGGAAAACAAGCGTTTTTGGTGGTGAAAGGCATTTTAAAGTACGTTAGTTGCCGCTTAATCTGATATGCAACACGACTAATTTGCTAAAAATTTTCTTTTTCAAAAAATGAAATTTAAATTTCTCGAAAAACATATAATGAATTTTTTTCAAAAAATTCTCAAAAATTCTTGTGTATTTTATCTATGTTTGTACAAGTTTTTACATTGGGATCTCAATGGGATCATATTTTTTTTGAATTTTTGAATAAAACTGTATAGGAAAAAAATGATATTTTTTAGATTCTATTTATTTAAATACTAAGTTATCTTGCTTGTGATGGTCTAAAACGTAGTGAACAAACATGAATACGTTTAAAGTGAGCTGGCATGAGCTTATAGATTTGTCAGGTTCACCCCCTCAAACCTTCCTCCCTCGCACAACCACGCTTTTTTAATTCAAAACTGTTCAAAATGTTAAAAAAACTCTTTGATACAAAATGAATAGTAAACTTATTTAAAGTTGGTAAATGGGTTTCCTTATAACTAGACGAAGTATCCCCTCCTCCACCCAAATATACCATTAACGCTGTACTACTATGACATCTAACCTGGGGATTGAATTGACTATTATTTTTACTCTAGGTAAGTGAGCTAGCATTAACTTGTAAATTGGACAGCTCCCCCTCCCTTCCTTCCCGACCCAACCATTTTTTCCTCCAAACTGTTTCAAATGCTAAAAAAAACCTTTTTGATACAAAATGAACAGTAAACTTATTTAAAGTTGGTAAATGGGTTTCCTTATAACAAGGCAAAGTAAAACCCTTCCCCCACCCAAATATACCATTAACGCTACACTAATATGACGTCTCACCTGGTGATTAATATCCCCCTAGGTATACATTGTTTTTCACACAGACGAAGTGTTTCTTTTTTCAATCCGACCTTCATAAAGTGTACTTCCATTCAATATCTGAATTTAAACTTATGATTCATTTCATCCCCTCCCCCAGCACCAATCTTCAATTTTGGAGGAAGAAAAGAAACGGTTCGCCCCAAGATCATGGCAAACAGCAAAATAGCACTGTTTTCCCTTGTTCTCATAATGTTTTTACATTATTTTCACACAAAACTGAAAAGAAATCAAAGTATCAGGTTATATGTCAGTCCCCATTACTGCCTTTCCTTTCTCTTATTGGACAAAGCTCATGAGCTAATAGGAAAGAGTAACAAACAGAATAAACTGAAACACTACCAGACATTAGTAGAGACTAAGGCTTTGAAATGGGGTTAGGCGGGATGATAAAAAAATAAGAGTTTGGAGCGGGAAGGCAGGAAAAGGGGAGGAGCAATCTGTACAGAAGTTGAACAACATGAGGTTATGATCAAAAAAGCAGTGTTTGTTTAATATATGTATATAGATATATCTTGCTGCATTACTTTCCTTTACAACAAAATGAAAAAGAACACAAACAATTAAAAAAATTAAATAACAGCTGCACACTAGATAATGTGGGAAGATAGTTATGGGGACAGAGACATATGATCTGATATTTTGATTCATTTTCAGTTTAGTGCGAAAAGAAAAGAAAAAACGATGAGAACAAGGAGAAACAGTGCTATTTTGCTGTTTGATATGATCTTGGGGCGACCCATTTATTTCCTCCCTTCAAAATTGAAGATTGGTGCTGGGGTAGGAGATGAAATGAATCATAAAGTTGAATTTTAGATATTGAATGGAAGTACACTTTGAAGTTCGGATCGAAAAAAAACATTTCGTCTGAAAAACAATAGATATACCTAGGGTGAAAATAATCCTCAATTCAATCCCGAGGTTGGACGTCATTTTAGTATAGTGTGAATGGTATATTTGGGTGGGGAGGGGGATACTTCGTCTAGTTATAAGCGAACCCATTTACCAACTTTAAATAAGTTTACTATTCATTTTGTATCAAAGAGTTTTTTTTTAAAATATTTTGAACAGTTTTGAAAAAAAAAAAAAGAGTGGTTGTGCGGGTGAGGGAGGGGGGATGAACCTGACAAATCTATAAGCACATGCCAGCTCACTTTAAACATATTCATGTTTGTTCACTACGTTTTAGACCATCACAAGCAAGATAACTTAGTATTTAAATAAATAGGATCTTAAAAATATCATTTTTTTCCTATACAGTTTTATTCAAAAATTTAAAAAAATATGATTCCATTGAGATCCCAATCTAAAAATTTGTACAAACATAGATAAAATACACAAGAATTTTTTGAAAAAAAAATCATTCTATGTTTTTCGAGAAATTTAAATTTGAAATTTAAATTTCACTTTTTGAAAAAGAAAATTTTTATCAAGTTAGTCATGTTGCATATCAAATTAAGTGACAACTAACGTACTTTAAAATACCATTTACCAAATCGTTTTATCTATATTTGGTGCCGAGTTATGGTCCCTTTTATCTTCCCTTATCCATGGAAAAACGAGGGTTTTCCCAAAGTTCAAAGTCTCATAAATGAAAAAATAATAGAGATAAAAATCTAAAAATTGAGACTTTTAATTACCTCAAGGGGTACAATTGATGAGCCAAATGTGAAAGAAATACAAAAATGTAAGGTTAAATTTTTCTCAGATTTTGGATCACTTGACGTGGAATGATCCTATTTGAAAAAATCTGGTATGGACCCCACACTACTTCCTTTTACGTGTAAATTTCTTAGTAGTTGCCTTAAGTGTTAAAAAAGTGCTTGGAGTGAGCAAGGTAACAATTCAAATATTTACTCCCCTAATCTGCCCCAAAACAATGCAAAAAATATTTTACAATAGTTAATTTTCTAAATATTGCTGATTTTAATATCATTCAGTGAATTTTTCGCAAAATATCGCCAATAGCGCCAAGTTGAACCCAAATTCAAAAAATAATGTTTTCACCAAATTTGTCGCCAACTTGGCGATATGTCGCCAAGTTGGCGTCATATGTCGCCAAGTTGTCGTCAAACACTTGGCGACCAAAAGCTTGGCGACATGTCGCCAAGTGATCGCGCCAATTCATATCATTTGAGTCTATTGAAATTAATATTGATTTACCCCAAAAAAGGTGTAAAAGACCCCCTTGGGAACATTCGAATGCAATCACAAGGGGAGGTGCACAACTAGACCCCCCTCAGAGCCTACATATCAAGTTAGAAGTTTCTACGGCATATAGTTTTTGAGTTATGCGACATACATACGCACATACGTACACAGACGTCACGAGAAAACTCGTCGTAATTTACTCGGGGGTGGTCGAAATTGATTTTTCGGCTGTTTGTATGTTGTTAGATACATATGCACGTGCTGATAGGTCGAAAAAACTACGCGACATTCATTCGGGGGTGAGCTAAGTCAAAATTTAGACCGAAATTTGAGTGAAATTTTTTTCGTGATCACAATGCTTCCTTTACTACGTAAAAGGAAGTAAAAAGGGTAAAGTTGGCTTTTAAAAACATAAAACACATTTATTAAATCTTTATTTTTTTTTAGTCTTAAGTGTCACTTTTACTCAAGATGGAGTGTGACTAACGTAACCATCGAATAACAAGCAGTAAACACACTACAAACTATTTATTATGGCTAATCTCAGTGATAATTACAGTACTTTTTCAATTTTTTAAAACTTCTTCTGTTGTATGATTTTTATTTATTTGTTTATTTATTTACTTTTTGATACTTTTTTCACATCGGTATTTTTTTTTTTTCTTCGGCTGAGGTTGACATTTCCATGGAATGACCCTAAATAACAAAATGTCATGGATCCATGTTCTTTAATTGCATTCGCTTCTTAATTTTCAATGATTTCTCTGAAAAAATGTTGGCAAAATATGGCCAAACATCATTTTACCTATCGTTTTTGCGCCTTCATAAAATATGTTTAAAGTAATGATGTTCAAAGAATAAAATCATTTTTTACTTTTTAGACCAATTGCCGATTGAAGTTCTGAAGTTGGTTATTTTTTTTTTTTTTTTTCAAAATGTTTTTCTATTTGATTTTTTTTCGCTGCTGAATACAAACTTTATAAGAAAACATAACCTTTTACTTCCTTAGTATTTGTTTTTGTACGATGTGTTGTAGAAGAAAGGTTTTTTTTTTTCTTTTTTTCTTTCTAGATCGCGATTTGAACTTGGGACTCGTAGCGCACATAATTTTGAAGCAACAAAAAGAGCTTGAGTGTCATTGGTTGAAATAAGATCTGAAAATTTTGTCGTAGGGTGCAATACGAAGAGTTTACCATATCATAAAAAAACTACAGGTTCTTTGTTAGAAATGTTTGAAATTTATCTGGGATTTAAATTAGCACTTTTCTTGATATTGTCTCCTACACTAAATTACCAAAAGTATCTGGACACTTTCAAAACCTCAAATTGAAGTTTTCGAAAAACACCAGACCAATTTTTCCCTCTCTTTTGTCATCGAAAGGGCATTCTCTGCTCACGTTTTGCAGTAAAAACTCAACCACCCATGATTAATAGGAGACTAACAACTAATTAAAGAATTAAAAAGCGCTTTTAAATCATTCTCCATTGTAAAAAGCCGGGAAATACACTGTTATTTCACAAATGAGTTTGCTGATTGACTGTGTACAATTATTCTATTCTGTTAAAATATCCCTTACATTTGCGTCAGACATAATCATGTCATTCTACAAAAACTAACATTACATTAAACTAATTGATATATTTCGTCACCTATCCGGGTATAGTTGAAATTCGGATCATTAGATAGTCCATATCCTTCTAAATTTCAAAAATATGTAACTGGAACATTTTACGAGTTGCCACATGTACTTAGGTTCTTAATTATGAAGCTAATAAACTGCAATCTTTTTTTCCCGCACACGCCAATAATTAAAGAAAAAGAAAATTTCTAAAAAAAAAGTGTTCATTTTTCATAAAATGTTCAATATTTTATTTCTAATTCAAGCTTTAGGATTCACTTGCATGATGTCAAACTCTCTGGGGGGGGGGGGGGGGACTGACCCTGATTGCCGACCTCATATTAATCTTCACGGGTCAGATCACGTTCAAAAATACATTCAACAAATTCTTGTACTGCTGTCAAAGTTTTTGAAAGTTTGGTAAAGCTTGAAGAAAACTCTGCTTGTTATAAATCAAAAATTTGCTATAGAAATTGATATTTTTTAAAGGATTGCTTATACTATTCTGAATATAAACAGCTTTTACAAAAATCATAGACTACTTATGCATACGAAGTAAACAAATTTGGAGAAATAACAGCTCATTCCCAACTCTATGATACAAAACGATCAAAAAAAAATTTCATTGATTCTTCAATTTCTAGTTAGTCCCCTAAATTCATGAATGCCAGAATTTTCACTCGAAAGTTATCAAGCATACACCTAATGCAATACTTAAAGTTGAAAATGCAACAGGAATGGTTGGCTGGAAAGCAATGTAACTCACAAAGAGACAGCTAGGAACAAAAAGTGATCAGTATTTGGAAATGATATTCTTAATACAGAGAGAGAATAAGGTTGGTTCAGTTGGTAGTAGAGCCGCCATGGAGTGATACAAGAAGCAACAAGGTTAGTTACAGAGTCGATAACGGTACGGATAGTGTATTGAAGAATGGCTCTCTATTACCTGTCAACCATTTGCCACAGTTCGTCCTCTGAATGTGGCGAGGGTAGGGTCTACAAAGAGTTTCCAATCGCATCCCAAATATATGGTCAATTGATGAAAGTTTGGGAGAAACCGGTGGCCAGTGAAGAATCTATTTGACTTAACAGAGCACGTTAGCTAATGGGAGCAGTGTGCAGTTGAGGACTATCTTGTTGGTAAATTGTATTTGGCACTGTCGAAAGTAGGGATGAGACATCCAGCACATCATCCAAGAATCGTTAGCTAGCATAGAGCCTTAAATATAAACTAATGATGACTTTTAAAAAGTGTACACATTTGCCTCTTAGACTATGAGGCCTCGTTGTCTTCCTGTAGAGTTCCAAAATTGCTGCCGGATTTGACCCGTCTCCATGTAAATGTCACACTTGCCAGTGGTGACCATCCTTTTAGAAATAGGAGTGTGATTCATCTGAGATTCCATCTGCCATTCCATTCTCCGTGATGCTCTTATCTGGTAGTACTTCTGACGCTCATGTCTATAACATGTGATCAATGGTAGCATTTTTAGAGGACCCATGTGTGTGTGAGAAAAAGTCAATAAAATTCAATCAACAGGATATAATTCTAGTAGATAAAGGAACATTCAAGGATTCTCAAATATGCTGCAGAATTGAGGTAGAAGTGGCTTGCAAGTCTGCGGAAGCATTTTGGTGGATACCTTGCTAAACAAGTGGTGACATCACTCTGACTGCATTGTGACCTCTCAAAACCTATTTTCTTCTAGCAACCATCTTCGCCACAACCAGTGTATAATGGCCCCATCAAGGTGTGTGTGTCACCTAATATTTGATATGAGAACCAACTTGCCCTTCTCAGTCCTATCACTATAACCATTTTAAAGTCATCCGTTTGTTGAAATTGCCTCAGTTGACTGTGGCCTGGCATTCTTAGCTTTCACATGTCCTCAGAGACAAAAACAAGATCTCCCAAGCAGAAATAATGTCATGAAATAAACCCATTCATTTCACCCTCCAGGGTCCCCCGTACCTACCAGCTTAGTGGTTTAACCGGGATAGGGCCCTGAAGAGCGCTCTGTTCTTAATTTTGAACCAGAACCTAGGGTCGAGCAAACCATAGGCCCTAGCACCCCCAAAGGTATCGTTTCACTTGGAGGACTTTGTGACCACGACATTTTTAACGCCTCCCAGTCACCATTAATCAAGACGGTGGATCTTTGATCGGCTGGGATTAAACCCGGGTCCTTTCGGACACGAGTCCGATGCCTTACCGATCGGGCCACCACGGCCCAATAAACCCATTCTGTAAGTTCCTACTTTTTGTCTCGTTCCAAGTGTGCCATAGAGCTGGCCATTTTATATAATTTCATAACTGCGTAAAGTGCGTCTACTCTGAAATTTGCATAATTTTCTGACGACCCAGAGGGGATAATCTGAATAGAACGAAACATATTTTGTTTTTTCTGTTTGAAGTAGTATTTACGGATTTGACATACAACTTACATACACATTTATTTTTTATGTGTACGTGATTCAATTTTTAAAACAAGAATTGATGAGGCTACCCCAACCTCAAAAACAAGCTTCCCTCCCAAATCCCAAAATGAGAACAAACACCCAGTAAATCCCCCCCCCCCTTGTGCGCATGCCTGTTTAAGACAAGAGTTCAAATAATATTATAAAATGCTAAACATTTTTAAATATTCAAAGAAGCAACTTATTAAGACACAAAACCAACACAAAGTTACAAAACAACACAATATTTACAACAAAAGATATTTATTTGAAAGTAATTACAAAACTACTAAAAAATGGACGGAATGCTGTTGAACCCCAATAACATGAAAATATGGGAAGTAAATGGTTGAACTGTGTTGTCCAAAGTTCACATTGTTAATACAACAGTACTACTGAAACCAATTTAAGAGTTGCTCAAATCAATATCTTTTTCTTCAACAAATACTAAACATGTTTGTACATTAATGAGGTTCGATTGTATTAAAAAATACAGGTAAACTTACTAATAAATTCAAAATTAGAGAAAGTTTATTAAAAGCAAGAAAAATGAACAATTAAGAACAACTACAAAAAGTAATATAAAAAGTTTTACTCGTTGACATTTAACACATTTGATAAGAATATGTAAATTCAGGAAAAACTCTAACACTCAAGATAATTTGCTTGTTCAAGTATTAGATTAAAATCCAGATTAAATTCATCAAACATTTTTCAAAATTATTCTCAAAGCACCGGAGAATTAAGAGGTAGAAATATACACCTAGCTATGTACAAAAATATACAAATGTTTTGTTTATCTAAGACTTAAGGCACCATTTGTAATATAAAATTACAGCACAGAATACATCTTTCAATGATTACAAGTTTTTAAATGGTATTTCTCCCTTCTCCTTTTATGTTCTCAATTAAAACAATGGGGATAAAAAAATACTTTAACAACATTTGAATACTTCAGTTATAATTTAATTCTAATCTTAAAATGATTAAAATCTGTCATTTAACCAATATGTTGAATTAAAATAAAAGATTGCTGGGTGTTTGGGGGAATTTTATACAGAACAACAACTTTTCATGTTGTCATGAGCGAAAAGAATGTAGGGGGAAAAATATACATAGTTTCAAAAAAAATTCCACAAAATATTTTTCAGGCAAATAAAATACTCAATGTTCAGGGCTGAGCGAGCTGATATATAAAATGACTGCACAAAATCCAATCCAGCGCAGAATAAGTAAAGGGGGAAAGAAATCATGCAAATGCAAAAATTATTAGTGTCTCAAATTGTGCAATTTGATATTCTTAAATCAAAAGTTTCAACTACATTAAAAAATATTTCAATCATGCAAGTTCAATTGTTTAAGAGCAAGAATCTGAGAAACTGTCATGCCTAGCATTATGAGGTGATTCATGACCTCTCAGATTTTCTCCCAAAAATTACTAAATGTTTATTATCTTACTGAAAGACCAAATCCAAAATGTTTCACTCTAAAGTTGAGTTGTTTAGTTTTTATGGATCCCTAAAGGTGAAGGTGTGGCATCAAAAATTAAGGGGATTTTCAAGACATGGAAGTTGCTGTGAGCCGAAACTCTTACCAGGAACTGTTTAACTCCAATTTTCTTTTTGTATATGGAATATAGAAGGTTGAAACTTTACAAAATGACTGTTAAATTTGTGGTAAGTTGCTGCCGTAAGGTCAGTGAAGGCCCTCAAAACAAGGCATTTTTTATGTTTCTTAGAGTTTTTGAGGTCCAAAAACAGCTTGTACATTTCAGTTGGCACGGAGGAAGTAGTGTCATTTGAAAGACCAGTGTAAACACTTTAAATTAATGTATAAATAACTGAGGAAACTTCAACGTGCTTTTAGTTGCGTAAGGCCGAAATATGAAAAATGTCATATTTTACCTATATTCAAACGGTCATAACTTCCTCTGCCAACAACATATTGAAATATTTTTTTTGCCAATGTCATACTCTATTCTTTGTCTTAAGAGAACAGTTGAGTTCTTTGAGGCTAAATGTGAAATTTTTTTTTACAAAAAATTTATTTTTTCCTGTGCATTTTTTGTAAAAAATTTTTTCACATTTCGCCTCAAAGGACTTAACTGTTCTGTTAAGACAAAGAATAAAGTATGACATTGGCAAAAAAAATATTTCAATATGTTGTTGGCAGAGGAAGTTGTGACCGTTTGAATATAGGTAAAATATGACATTTTTCATATTTCGGCCTTACGCAACTAAAAGCACGTTGAAGTTTCCTCGGTTATTTATACATTATTTTGAAGTGCTTACACTGGTCTTTCAAACGACACTACTTTTGGTGTGCCAACTGAAATGTACAAGCTTTTTTTCGATCTCAAAAACACTAAAAAACATCAAAAATGCTTTGTTTTGAGGGCCTTCACTGACCTTAAGGCAACAACTTACCACAAATTTAACATACATTTTGTAAAGTTTGAACCTTCTATATTCCATATACAAAAAGAAAATTAGAGTTAAACAGTTCCTGGTAAAAGTTTTGGCTCACAGCAACTTCCATGTCTCGAAAATCCGCTTAATTTTAATAATTATTACAATTATAACAATAATAATTTTTAATGCCGCACCTTCACCTTTTGGGATCCATAAAAACTAAACAACTCAACTTTAGAGCAAAACATTTTGGATTTGGTCTTTCAATAAGATAATAAACATTTGGTAATTTTTGGGAGAAAATCTGAGAGGTCATGAATCACAGGCGTGACACTCTCTCAGATTCTTGCTCTTAATAAAACATTACTTAATTACAATGAAACATTTGATTTTTCAAATGCACACTGATACATACACAACACATAATTTATGCGGATACATAGAGCTAAATTTGAAATTCAAATGTTAACAATTATGGTAACTTCTTAGCGAGATTTACTTTAACATGAGTATATTCAACCTTAGCAGCCCACACCTTCAAAAATAAAAGGTAATAATGCATTATATATTTTACCAAACTGATAATTTGTTTTTAAAATTAATTACTATTTACGATTTGGGAATTGATTCAGCCATTTTAATATGTGAACAGAAAGGTTCAACAGGTTAACTGACTAAAATGTTTAACGCCCTCCTTCAAAGACAGGGGAATGAGGGATATATTCTAATTAAAAATGATGATAATTTTATTTTAATAAATATGAAATGAATATATTAATGAAATTTTGAGCAGTAATATGAAAGTAAAGGCTAAATGCATCACAATGTTTTTTCATTCCAATTAAACTACGCAATGAAAAAACATGTTTAATGTTATATGTTACTCTTGTTTTTACATTAAAGACATTTTTTTTTCCTCAAACTGCAAACAAAATACATTTTACACTTTTCTAAACAATCACTCATCTAAAGCAACAATAAAAAGCAAAACATAGTAGCAAAAGACAAAGGATTACACACAAAATGATTTCCAGCAGAAAGATAAATGAGTACAATCCATAGCACATTCAGCCACTGCTGTAAGTCTATCCAGAATAATATCCAATCGAGTTCCAGCTCGATACACGGAAGTAAAAAAACGTGGAGACCACAAACGTCACTTGCACACAATACCAACAGTTATTGCACACAGGAGAGAGTCTCGGGAGTTTCATTTAAGCAGATAACTGAACAGAGTCAAGGGCTGGGAAGCAGCACAGCGGGCAACACAACTAGCGCGGGTTTTCAGAATCAAAAGTACCGGAATTCCCCTTTCTTACCCTGGCGCTCCCGTCTGATCCAGTCGGCCGGGGCGGGGCGGGACATGCCTGATGTCGGGGATCGAGAGGCCGTCTCTTGAGATCGAGTGCTTCCCTCATCAATGTATTGTTCTTTCATTGGTGAGCCTTCCTAAAGTAAAACAAGGAACATATTCAAGTATTTCATACATAGTAGAGAAAACTTTCTTTTTGACTGTCAGAAGTTTTTATGGCTTCAGAAACCAAGCACTGTTAGAAATAAGAATTTAAACTTAGGTGTCATGATGAAGCCTAGAATAAGTGTTTGGGCATCAAAATGACCAACCTAGGTGCAATTTTTAATAAATCAAATACATAACTGATCTTATTATAGAAAAATGTATTAAATAAAAGTGCTGCGTATAAATATCTAAAATGTTGAAAAAAAAATGTTTTTGAAAAACGAAATTAAATGCATTTTGAAATAACTTCTAGAAATTTCCTTTGGTCAATCATGGGTCAATCAATTTTTCTTTTACGCAATCAGATTTTTCTATAGTTTACTACATTAAATTTCATAGAACTAAATAAAAGATAAGGAACTAAACTAGAATTTTTTAAAAGATAAGTTCGCAACAAAATAAATACAATACACTTGTTTAGTGAATCAACATTTTCTGGCTGTGTGAACGAAGGAATGATCTCGTTCAAAAGAAACACTGTATTTTCCTTAACACTCAGCGTTACCACAGATTCAATTTCTAGTACAGCCCATAACAACTATTTTTTTGAACTTTTTACGAAAAACACTGCTCTAGTAATCAATTTTTACGAATGTAAAAAAAAAAAAATAATAATAATTACAGAACATTAAGTAATGGTTCCGCAAAGGCCAGGACAAAACTCAAACTCTGGATTTGAAGACTAGCCATATATATATTCCTCTCTATAATTTACTATTTCTCATATTCAATAAAAAAAAATCAATCAAGCTTGAAAACTACATATGTTTTTCAACAGTGTGGCTAACCAGTTGCAGAATACAAACAGTTTTAAATATTTTCTTTCACTTGAATGCAATGTAAAATTTATTAGTGGGTGATTCATTCAAGAGCAAAATAGTAATATTGTTATCCTTTTTTTCTCTTCTCTCTTTTGCTTATACACTGGAGTTGTAGTTTGATCATCAAAAAATTTTGAAAACAATCATTTGTTTTATCTTTTTTTTTTTTTTTTTTTTGCCAAGAACTGAAACCATACGGTCACCAATAAATTTAAATAGCGTACATTTTGAGAAGGTTCAAAACTGTTATGGCTAAAGCATACTTTTGAAAAGAAAAAAAGCATGTTTACTTACAGTGCTATAATAATTTTCTCTACTGTTTCTGGATCCAAACCCTGAATTATGAAACACATCATCATCAAGTGCTGGATAAGGTGTGACAATGGTGTGAGGCACATGTGCTACTTGGCCCCTCATATTTCGAGCTTTCCACCATTTTCGACTATCATCTAAAACCTGAAAAGAATTTTTTAAAAAAGGTAAACTTACAAAATATTAAATTTTTTCTTCATTTTGATTTTGAAAAGTGCATTTCAAAATTATTTGCTGAGTAGAATTGAATTTAATAAAATAAACAGGATACATTATTTTCAATTCACAGAAATGCAAGGAAAATTAATTGGGAGTAAAACTAAATATACAGCTGCATATATACTTGAAAACTAATAATTAAAAGAAAAATGCAGTGAAATCTCGTTATAACGAGCTTCAAAGGACCGCAAACTTTGCTTGTTGTAACAAGAATTTCATTGTTATGGAATTCAAGCACTATAATGGAAATGAAACAAAAATTTATTATGAAGAAATGGATATTTTGTTGCACTGACATTGATTGTAACAAAATTTCACTGTATTTATAAATAAATATATCTTGCTCATATTTGGAATTATATTAAAAGAAATACCTTCTTCTGAACATCTAGCATTGTGTTTCAGGTTTACAATTTCAAAATAGAAATCCCAGACATTTTTAAGCATAAATTTCAAAATTTATTAACATAACATTTCCAGATGTTGAAACTAGTTGGCTTAGCTTTATCATGTATTTTCTACCGCAACAGCATAATAAGAATGCTGAAAAACACATTTGTACATTATTAGGTTTAGTTTGACACAACTTTTCTCCGCATTCCCCCAGAAAAAAAAGTTATAGGCAGGTAAGTTTTCTAGGTATGCAAAATGTATTTAAGATAAGTGGTAAAAACTATTATTTAAATGTACACACTAATTAGAAAAATTAAGCATCACTGTTATTTATCCACCTTTTAATACTTTGAAATATCAGCTATCTGTAAAAAAATATTGCACGTAATTTGCTTGAAAAATCTGAAGGAAATGCATTAATTATAATTAGTTCTGAGATTAAATGTAGTATAGCTTTTTAAATTGATAATGTAATTTGTTGATAAATTCAAACACAAGCAATATGCACGGCTGACATTTTATTTTTCTGGATGACCATGTTACTCGGCTCCTAAACTGTTAGTTCAGAAAATAAAAAGGATCAGAAAAAAAATACTTTGGTGCTTAATATTTCCATGTAGGAACATTAGCATGCTTTATGTAGATTTGGATGAATCCAATGATCTCATTACTTTTTTAGTTTGAACCATACATTTGCAAGCAATCTGCCAAGTTGCTTAGTTTACCAAAAATAAAACTCCCTGAAATTAAAAAATTTACATTAAAAAGAAAAAAAATATTAAAAATATATTACTTCTAATATTTCACCCCGTATGACAGTGAGTTCTTTCTCATTATTAGCTGTTCTTGGATATACAACTTGAACAACTTTAGCTCTTCGACTTTTCAGATCTTCTAACCACTGCATTTGCTGCCGGTCAAACTGACGCTCTGGACTCAAAGACAGTTCTGGATGCTCAATGGAATCTGAGCTGAATTCAGATCTCATGTCTCGATCCCTAGGGTCATGGAAATCTGATTCTGGAGACATTACATTTGCTCTGAAAAAAGAAGCAAATTAGACACAAAACAGAGGAAATTTTTTTTAAAAAGTCAATAAAATAAACAGCACTTCAATATGAATTAAAATGCAGCTTTTTCTCATTTTAATTGAATTAGTAAATTAAAATGAGGATTCAGCAATTTCATTTACTAGATCCCGATGTATGTTATTTACTCAGTAACAAAAGTAATTAACAGTCATCAGGATTTTTTTTGTAACAAACCTCGCCAGTATATTACTTAATTATAAATACTAACCTTAATTATGCAACACATCTAAAGTTGACAAACTTTAAATTTCAAGCGGTTTCAGGTTTTACAACATTCAGTTGAAGAACTAACTGGACAGAACTTTTGATTTTGCACTATTAAAACAGCTATTTTCCACAGTGCATAATCTACTGTGCATAATCTCATACAAACTATTTCATGCAATTGTGATGATTTCTGTCAATATGGAAAACAAATTTCAGTTGTGCTTAGTTTTTGAACTTTACATTAGACTACTATTTTAACCTTATACTTGAAGCAAGAATCCAACACTTCACCTTTTTTTTTTCCTCCAACATTTTTGACGGCTACATTAAACAACTTACTTCTTACGAAAAAAAAGATAGTTTTAACTTTCCCCACAACTAAGAATAACATAAATAAAAATCTCATATTTATAATAAATTTTCAAGTACAAATTTTCAGTGCTACAAGTGTTAATTAAAGTTTTTCAGAAATAAAAAACAGTAGCACAACATTCATAATGGCTTTTGTATGTTCATAATTTTCTGAATATCCATATGCAAAAAACTACTGAGCTTGCTGGAATCATACTATTTTTACAGGCATAATTATCTCAAAAAATAAAAATGTAAACTCAAAGTTAATAAATGCAAAAACTTGTACAAAAAAAATCCTACAGAAACATCTTGGGAAAATAACAAGGAACAACTTTTTCAAATATTTGAGTTTATGGATGTAAAAGCATCTGTAACCTTATCTCCACAGTCTCTGTACATTTTAGTATAAAGCCTTAGGCTTGCCAAACAGTACGAGAGAGGTGGTGGATTCACTCCTATGTCCAAGTTGAGGATCAAACTTGTCTTAGGCCCCAAAAACAAGACCACGAGGGAATGCTAAAGTGATCAATGCTAAAGTGATCCAACTTTAGTCAGACGTTTTTAAGTCCAAAATCCTTCATGTTTCTGCATTGAAAAGAGGTTTGTTTGTACTTGAAAGATATTATACAAATACTGTAATGTGAAGAGCAGCAATAGGATCTGAGATCAGCTAATCCAAGTCAATTTGCTAGTTCCCAATGAAGATCAATAGTCTCTTAAAGCTATCTACTCCCTTGCTCATAACTGCCTCTTCCAGTAAGCTATTCTGAGTGCCCACAATCCTACTGAAGCAGTTATTTTCTTACTTAACATTACGCTTAAGGTTTGAATAGCTTAAAAAATGACTCTGTTCTGCTATTCATGCAATAACATCCTTCATTTTGATAAATTTAAACAACTAAATCATGTCCTTGCTGACTCTCCTTGGCTCAAGGCTATACATATTTAGCATTCTTAGCCTTGAATCCCAGTGGCAGAAACACCGCGACACGGCGACGCGACACGGCGACATCGTCGCCGCCAGTGAAACCATCTTGCAGACAGTTTTTGTCTGCACTAATAAAAACAACTTAGAAAAATTGTCCGCAACTTTCGGCCAATTTTTTCCCCTCTTGAGCATGCTTTGACTTAGGGGCTTTTTCCTCCCCATTTAGCCGCTGGGAGAAAAAAAAAAAGTTACGGGATAAAAAAAATTCTTTGGTGTGGCCAAACATGGCGCCCGAAACCTTTCTTCGCTTTTATGCTCGTTAGAGCGGCTGTGTTTTATTTCGCTGGGGTTATTTTTTACTTGAGATAAGGCTACATTTTATTTTTCATTCATTTACGTGATATCTATCCTCCCCCCTTCGATTTTTGTCCGTTTTTCTATGAAAAAAAAATTGCAAGTTTTCTCGGTATCGTGGGCAAACATGGCGCCTGAAACTTGACTTTGCATTTTCAAATTTCAAAGCAGGCAAATAATATTTTACTACTGGAATGTTTTCGTTTAAGAAAAAGCTGGAAATAATTCTTCATTAATTTGCATCGCATCTGCTCCCCCCCCCCCCCCCGATAATAATCAATTGTGCTTTAGTGCTTAATAAACAAAAGTTTATTTTTGTTGTATTCATGCTTGGAAAATTGGCTTCTCTATATTTGGTGTAAAGTGAATTTTTGCTAAATTTATAGGTCACCCCCCCCCCTTTATCACTGATCTTTATGCACATAGTAATTTTAGTCTTCTTTTTTTTCTCTTTTTTCTTTTAAAACACAAAATCAAAAAAAAAAAAAAAAAATCGCTAATTTTTTAAAAAAAATATTTTAGTTAATGCTCAATGGATCATTAAAAAAAATCAATAGTTTGATCACTGGTAGGGCCCTTTCTTTTAAGTCCTAATTTAAAGTCTACCCTTTTTTTCTTTATAATATTTATCAAATTCAAGTTTGTGACCTGATAATACCTGCAAAAACAGCTCAATACATTTTTGTCTTTCTTTCTAAATTATTCTGAACATGTTAATAAAAAAATCTTTTTGATTTCATTAAAATAACCACGGTTAAAAATGTCTTGTCTTAAACCATGTCATTAATGCAACAGCTCTTACGAAAAACAAAATGAAATAAGAAACTAAAAACCTCAGAAAGTGCTAAAGATAATAGCTAATGGAACAAATAGAAAAAAAAATCATTATAAACTGAAACAATGAGTTTCATTACCTGGATAAGTGATAAGGATGCAAACCTATGGTGCCCCCCCCCCCCCACCCATTATTCAAAATTCAAGTTTAAACTTTTTTATAATTTCGTACCAATCTTGTTTTTTACTGTGAAAAAAGTAAGAAGTTTTTTAAAGCCTTTCTTTTTGAAATCTTTTATCAGAATTTCATCTTTAACTTTTTCTTTTTTGAGTGACATGCTCAACAGGTCACAACTTACAGACTACATGTTACACACTCCTAACATCAAAAGTAAAAAACAAAATGAAAGAGAATACATGATGCCTACAACATTTTAGATCAAGTGCTACAAATTATAGTTAAAATTAAATTATGCTTCTTTAATATATGACTATATTAAAATTGCACTCAAAATTTGCAGACAGATAATGAAATTGTCAAAGTTTGTCGCAGACAGTTACAAAACTTTCTGCCACTGGGCCTTGAATCATAATCGAAATCTGAAAGTACCCTTACTAGCCAAGTAGAGCTAATTTGAAACTTTTCCAATAAAGAAATGTCTTTCTTGACATAAAAAGACCACATTTCTGCATTTTATTAACCCTTGTCCATTTATAACACTATTTAAATTACTGTTACTTTCTAGCACAAAGGTACTGATATGTTAAATGCCATAATGAGTCGTTAGACATTTTTCATTTGCATCCTTTCCAAACGCAAAGTTTGGGAAAATACAATTAACCTCAAGTTATAATAAGCTTTGAAATCTGATACAACTTTTTACATAATAAAATAGGTAACAGCTGCAACCAATATTAGCAACAATTCCTAAAAAAATCAACAAATATTTACCTATCAATAAAATCTCTTCTAGACTCAGGTGGCATATGTTCATACGGACGATCATAAGGTGGACGAAGATGTGGATGATCAGGAATAACACCTGGGGATTCATCTCTCTCATGGTCATCCCTCTCACTACCAAAGTACTCACTGCCATAACGGCTGTCTCGTTCAGGATGGCTGAACACCCTTTGGTAGTCCTGCTCCCTTACATCAGGCTGAAAATAAATCCTTAATGTAAACAAAGAGCCTTCACATATTCAGAGCAGCAATTTTGCATAAAATCTGTAAACAATTACAAAAGATGATTTCATCAATTTTATCACAGTATAGCCACTTGATAAGAAGGCAGAAATTTGAACATTTCTACAATTATCTTTTTAAAAAGTTTACTACAAGCTGCTACCAAGGAAATAGAAATTTGAGGGGATCTTCCACATTATTTCATGAAATTTCTTTAAGCATGCAGAAAACTACAGGAAGTGTGGCAAAACATCTCTCAAAATAGCAGAATATCTGCAGCAAGGTTTTACATTTTCTAAGAAGATAAAAAAATTAGAAGATGGTATGCCTGCTGTCATGACTTCCAAGTTTATCAGTGCAAATTTCAAATTATTTTAGCAAAAAAGTTATACTATTATTCTGTTCACTTTTTTGAAGAAAGGAGGGTAATGAACAAATTAACATAAACTCTGAGATTCAGAAAAAATAACTCAGAATAAAGTTAATTGAAAGGAAATCTATACTAATAAAATAAAGCTGAAGAGTTAGTTTTGTTTGTTTGAACGCGCTAATCTCAGGAACTAATGGTTCAAATTTAAAAATTATTTTGTGTTGAATAGTCCATTTAATCAGGAAGGCTTTAGGCTTTATAACATTATGCTATATATGTAAGGAGTTATTATAGTTTAAAAATAATAATGGTCGAAAAGCAGGAGCGGATTAGTTTACACTCTTCTTGAAAGACTGTGTTCATTAAAAGTATTGTTTTGGCAGCTGTGCATAAAAGGGCGTTGGCCTGTTAAACTTGTGAAATATTTATAATGTATAGAAGCCCTTTCTTGCAGGCAATTATTTTTATGAACATTTTTATGCAATAACAGTCAAATGAACAGTCGTTCACTTAGCTGTTTTGGACGTGTAAACCATTCTTCTGTTTTTATGACTGATGGTAAGGCTTGCGTTTTACAGCCTTAAAAATAGCCGTTTGCTGAGTTTTTAACCCATTTCAAATGTATATTATGTTGTACATTCGTACATGTTGTACATTTGTACTTTTTAAACATTTTCCCATTTAACTTATGTCACAGTACAAAAGTTTTTGGCTGCTTTCTTACAACTAATATTTATGATTTGAATGGCTATGTAACGTTCATTTTAATATTGAGGCAATTTATTAAAGGCATACTCTTTTTTTTCTTTTGTGAAAGTTTTTAAACGTTAAAGAATGAAGCATTGACTCAACTCCAGGACTGAAAAGAGCTAGTGATTTACAAACTTACCTCTGGCCTCTGCATTCGATGGGCCGTAGAATTATCGTCAATAGGATTTTCGGGAGCCCATCCATTTGAAAACACTGGCCTATAACTACCTTCATAGCCTTTCCACTGATCCCTGCAAAGAGAAGATGAGTATTATATTTATTTTGCAGAATTAATAAAAACTATTGAAAAAAATAACTCCCTTGGAATAATCTGCTAAAATATTAAAAATACATATTTACTAAATTTTTTGATGTTCACTGTCGTAGTTTTTTAAATTGCTCAATATAACTTATACAATTCTAATGAAAATGAGTAAACTACTATACTGAAAATATTTTCAGAGCAGATTGATTCATGGTTAATACACAACCACATGTATTAACTATGATAGATTTTTCTGGCAGTAATCGAATAACTGCAGGTCAAATAAAGGCACAAAGCAAGGAAATTTCTTAAATGAAAAAATCATATTATAGTTTCTTTCTTTACGCATTTTTTTAAATTATAACTAGTCAGCTCAAAATATATATTTAAAACTATGTTTTTGTGACCAAGTAAAGAAATAAAATTAATGTTAAATACATTTACTTTCAGAGTTATAGATCAGAGGATAGAAGATAATTGTTGACTACAACTGGAATTTTGATTACCATTTTATTTTAATCTAGACATTATAAAAATATACAAAATTGTTTGACAGGTAACATTGATTTTAACAAAAGCTAGCAAATTTCATGGAAATTATTCTATCGTTTTTTAGCCTACTTTCCCATTAAAAACAAAAGAAAGACAAAAAAAGTATTAAAAGTGGCTTAATGCATCTAAAAAATATTGCCAAGTCCAAAATAAAAATATCGCCAAGTTAAAAAAATATCTCCAAGTCCGAAAAAAAAGCCAAAAAGAAATAAAAAGGTAAAATGAACATCGAAAAACTAAAATTTTGAAAGTAGGGCATTGAGATGGGGAATTTGTGTGTCGGTCGGTCAGTCTGTCTGTCTGTCCCCCCCCCCCCTAATAACTTTTGAAGAAACATTCCGATTTGGACAAACTTTTTTTTGTTGGAAAGAGCTCGGCGAGTACAGCTTATTCCCATATTTGATTTTTCGATTTGAACAATTTTTGGCTCAGCTTTGAACTGTTCAAACAACCTGTCCTGCGATGCTAACTTTTGAGTAAACAGTACGATTTGAACAAACTTTTTTTCGTTCGAAAGATCTTATCGAGGATACTTCATTCCCGTATTTACATTTCCGATTTGAACAATTTTTCGTTCAACATTGAAACGCTCAAGCAAGCTGTCACCCCTAATAACTTTTGAGTGAACAGTCCGATTTAAATAAACTTTTTTTTTATTCCATGGATCTCAGCAAGGGTACTTCATTAATATACTTAAATTTTCAATTTGAACACTTTTTCATTCAACATTGGACCGTTCAAGCAACCTTTCTCCATCTAATAACTTTTGAGTGAACCGCCTGAATGGAATAAACTTCATTTTGTTTGAAAGATCTCGGAGAGGCTCGTTCCCATATTTCGCTTTTTGATTTGAAACATTTTTCGTTCAATATTGAAGTGTTCAGAAAAAAAATTTAACATTAGCGGCTACGGGGAATTTAAGTTGAATGTTGATCCTCGACTTAAAGTTGGATTTCCTCCAAATTAACTTTGTAAGAAAATGATTTTGATAAATAATGTTTGTAAAGTACTTTCCTGAATAATCTTCTGTGAGGACTCTGATTCCGACTCCGACTCCGCAAACATGGCGGAAATGCAAGCTCAGAAAAAAATGACTGACTGTGCAGACGATTTTTTGTTTATTTATTCATTTGTTTTATTTTATTTGTTATTGTTATTTTTTTTTTTTTTTTTGGCAGACGATTTTTTTTTTTTTTTTTGTAACAAAAATTTTTCATTCACGAGGGCATTTTATTCTTTATTTAAATTTAACAACGGATTAAAAGTGAAATTCAGTGAAATTCCAGACATTTTATTAAGGGACGAGTTTTTTTTTTCTTTTTCTTTCTTTGATAAAATATGTTTTGAATGCTCTTGGTACTTATATTTTTTTTTTTTTTTTTTGAAAACGATTGAGGATGTTTTCTACGGAACAACTGTAACAGTTACATTCTTTAAAAGGTGCGACAAAACTTTATTTATTCGTTTATTTACTTTTTACGTGTTCATTTCATCTGATGAGAGGGGTATATTTTGCTTTTAGAAATCGGTTTTAAATGCTAAAAAGGCATGCTTGACGTAATTTTCAGTCTCAGATAATCAAGAGAATACTGATCAGATGCTAGAATGCCGATGTCGATGTATGGGAAAGTAGGCTCGCTTAGTTCTTGACAGAACTTCTTGTTATCTAAGCATCCAGACAAAGAGTAGGTGAAAAAATGAATTTGAAAGTGATCAAAGATTAATAAAGAAACAAAATCTTTCATAACCATACACAATATTCTACAACCTTTATCAACTACTTTAAATTTATGTTTTATGGCATTGCATATTGCAGGTGGTTAGTTTCACAAAAGTCGTAACATTCTACAAACTTCAAAACATTCGACCGAAAAAAATTCTAACCTTGGAATAATCCATGAGTCACCAAGACTGTGCCACAGATCTGTTTCTTTCGACGTGCAGCAATTTGCTAACAGTTCAATAGCATCTCTAGTGAGTAAAGGACTAACTACATTAGCTGCCAAATTGGCATTGTGATTAGAATCGCGAGCTGCATCAATTATTAATGCAAGTGGAGTAAACAGAAAGTGAACTAATTCAGGAGCATTGGGATCATGTATGTGACTTTTCAATTTAGCCTGCAATAGAAAAGAACAAGGTTAAAATATAGCTTTTTGATGAACAGTAAAACTAATAGTAATTTAACTCAAAAGCATAAGTTTAAGCACAATATCTCAATAAAAATATATCGGCTAAGTTCTTGGAAAATAATTTTTCTTATTTTTAGAAATTTAACAAAATAAATGACGATTCCTTTTAGAGACATTTTTAATATCTACACCCCCCAAAGCAGAATACTTAGTGATGTTCTGCAACGCAAAATTATTTGCCCAAAATTGTTCTGCAAGATAGATTTATGCATTATATATTTACCGTCAAAATGTTACCAAAAAGTGTTTTCTTATTTTTTCATATAATGTACTGCAATTTAGAATTTAATGAAACACAACCAAATTGAAAAAAAAAATATATATATATATATATATATATATATATATATATATATCAGTAGCGAGGCGTGACTTCAAGCGTCAGTCATCGCTAACTTTCAGGTCCCTAAAGAAATATACCAGACCATATGTTTCGCTCAGGCGTGTTTGTGATAAGAAATTTCTGAAAATTTTGGGCTGCCGTTTCCGAAATTTAATTTTTCAGTTTTCGAAAATTTTATTTCCGTTAAAGCAGGAAATTCTCCTCACACAATAAATGAAGTACACTTTGAAATGATAAAAATCATTCATGTTGTTTTTATGAGTTTTAAAACTAAATAGTAATTAAAAAATTCAACTAACCTTGTAAAAATCTTGGTTCACATATGCTTCTTTTTCAATTTGAAAAGTTCAAGCTTGCTGAAATGCAAAGCTCGAACGGCAACGCGCACTACTTTTTATGAAAAACATTTTAATTGAAACTAAAAAGAGAGAGTAAAAAAACAAAACCACGCACACATATATTCGTTTTTGAAAGTTCGATGAAGTTCCAAAACACAAAAGGTAACAGTGTTTTCCCCATGCAAAACTATCGTTGCAAACAATATTGTCTTCGACCCGTCGAGCTCATATAGGCGCCATCGTAAGATAACAATATTTTTCTAACCGCAACCCCTTTTTTTGAAAAATGTGACGCACCGTATTGAAAAAAAAAATAAAAAAGAATGAACGAAACAGGAGAAAAAAATCTCTACCCCTCCCCATCCAACCCCCACGATCCGCCAAAACTGAGAGTTGCCAGTAAAAACAAAATTTCCGCGGGTCATCGCCGATGAGTCTTTACTACATCTAAGGGAAGCTGTGAAAGAATCTGATTGGCTGAAATGGCTGACAAGCGAAAAAACTTGCGCGCGCACACACAAAACCGATGCGATATCTGTAGCGATGACTGAAGGTCACGCCTAATCGTTTACTCAACAGATGGCACCACTAAAATAAAATTATTTGGAATATTAAATGATCCGAAAACATAATCTGAAAATAAAATTTTAAAAACTTTAATTCTTCCAGTGCAAAACGAGATTTGCCTTCAGGTCATCGGCGAATCGTTCGATGACTTGAGGCCTCGCTACTGATATATATATATATATATATATATATAATGGTACAAATCATGTCTGAAACTCTTTACTTATATTAATATTATCAATTGAAATAATTTCCACCAATTAATCATATTTTTTATTGAGTTTCAATTTTTTGTGTATAATGAAGTGTAAATAACTAGTTCATGACTCATTTATCGAAGGATATTAAATATTTTGATCACTTTGTGTAACAGAGTGGACAAATAAGCCTTTAAAATATCTTCATGATCACAAAGAAAAGTTAGAATCACAGAACAAGCATAAAGTGGAATAAACAGCCTCAAACAGTAAGTCTGTCTGCAATTTCAAGAAAAAATTTCTTTTTTTCATCATGAAATCGACTGTAACAGATTGGACATCCAACAGTTCAAATTAACTACCATAAGAAAAGAATGAGGCCTACCCTGGTTCATTTTTCTATGAAGAGTTTGAATTAGAAAGATTTCATAAGTTAGCAAATACTTCTACTTTATTTTTATTAATTTACTAGCTGACCCGGCGAACTCTGTTCCGCCTTAAAGGCAATAAATAAGCAAATTTTTGAATTTATTAAGTTTTTTACTATTAGAAAATACAAAAAAAAATTAAGTACTTACATTAATCATTCATTATTGTTTCTGCATTTCAGTACATAGGTTACTCTTCACTTAAGTACCTTGTGATACACATTTTTTGTTTTATTATCAGGCGCAAAAATAAACAACGCAGATGGTCTTCCGGCCCGTGAACATGCCACATATAATTAAACAGTGATGTTTTAGAATCAAACCACAAACTTTTAAGAATTGGCCTTGTGATTTGTTGATGGTCATGACAAATGCAAGACGGATCAGAAATTGAAGTCTTTTAAATTCAAACGGCATATCGGTCGGGATCAGCGGGATCCTCGGAATGAGCAATCGTTTCTGACAGATTATCATATATAAATTTCAAGAGAAGTAACGCGTTTGTTTATAATTTACTTCACAAAAAGTCAAATACCGCTAACTTACAACCTGTTTACTGCGCTCCGGAAACTGCCAGAACGTGTGCTTTATGTCGCTCAGCCATGGAGGTGTCAAAAAAGGCTTCGTAAAAATTCGAAGTCCGTAAGACATTTTTTCTCTTTATGTAACTGACACACATAAATTATAGCCTATGTCCGTCTCCTGGCTCTAAGCTACCTACTCACCAATTTTTAGCCATATCGGTACAGCCGTTCTTGAGTTATAAATAGTGTAACTAACACGACTTTCTTTTATATATATAGATATTTTAAATGCTTTAGTTTGACAAATATATTTATAATCATGTTATTAATGCTTACCATATATATACTTCATCACCGGTTCAGAAATTCAGTTCAAAAAACTCAAGTTCTATAAGTTCAAGCTCGGCTATTGGGATTTTAACTAATTTCCGGATCGCAGAACAAATGTTAAAAAACATTTTTCCGATTGGGGGGAGGGGATGCTTATTTTAGCATGAAGTTATTTGTTTCAAATCTAATTACTTCGTCGCCGCGATTCTCTCTAGCGGAAAAATTGTTTTAAAATAATTTGAATGACTATTTTTAGCTCAAGCTCCGTCAGAAATTCTGCGGCCAAAATGTGAAATCCCGAAAAACTTGAAAGCAGACCCCCCCCTCCACACCGCGTTTCTCTTACGCAAAAAAATTGTTTTAAACATCATTTGAATAAATAATTTTCACTGCGAGTTCCGTAAGTGCAATTCTGCGGCAATATGTGAAATGCAGCAGAACTTAAAACAAAGCTTTGCCCCCGTGATTCTCTCACAGAAAAAATTGTTTTTAATACTAATTTGCTGTCAAAATGATAAGGCCCGCAGAACTACAGACGTAGCTTGTGTCCCCCTTGTTCTTCCGTAGGAAAAATTATTTTAAATCTTAATTTGTTCTGTAAGATTCGTCACAGCAGTTCTGCGGTCAAAACGTAATGAGAACTTCAAGCGAACACCCCCCCCCCTCCTGCCATTTATTGATGAGTACCGATTTATTGTTAAAAAGAAAATTTGAAAAGCTAATTTGTTCTGGAAGTTTCGTTGCTGACGTTCAGGGCCAAAATGTGAAAGCCCGTAGAACTTTAAACGAAGTCTGTGCCCCTCGATTCTTTCAACAGGAAGAGTTAATAGTTTTAAATATCATTTGAATAACTGATATGCACTGCAAGTTTCGTCTCTGAAGTTCTGCGGCCGAAATGTGAAAGACCGCGAAACTTCAGGCGAGTACCCCCCTCCCTCCCGCGATTCTCTCACGAGGAAAAAAAATGTTTTGAACATTGTCGAATATCTAATTTGTACCGCAAGTTTCGTCACTGAAGTTCTGCGGATAAAATGTGTAGGCCCCCCGCAGAACTTCAAACGAATTCCGCTCCCCGCGACTCTTTAACGCAGAAGAATTAATTGTTTTAAACATAATTTGAAAAACTATTTGTACTACACGCTTCGTCACTGAAGTTCTGCGGCCAAAATGTGAAAGCCCGAAGAATTTCAAGCAAAGCTTGCGTCCCCGTGATCCCGTCATGAGGAAATATGGTTTTAAACATAACTGAATATCTAATATATGCTACGAAGTGTGGTCACTGAAGTTCTGCGGATAAAATGTGAAGACCTGCAAAACTTAAATTGAAAACCTGCGCCCCTGCGATTCTCTTGTGAAAAAATTCGTTTTTTTTTTTTTTGGTTGCTCAATTTTGAACAGAATTGTTCTGCAGCCCCGATGTCTGTTCTGCGACGTACGTCGCCGATTTAGCAGTATTCTGCTTTCGGGTCTACACCAAAATATTTCATGCACTAAAAATTGCAAATATACCTCAAAAATCCCCCACATAAAGATTTCAGATGTATGAATAACTTTTAAAACTGGCTACAAGGAAAACGTAACCAATGGCAGTCAATATCATGGATTGATAGTTGAAATCAATTATTGTGGTTGTAAGCCAATGCTTAACTTCTCTTCACACATTATTATCTCACATGAAACTCAATAATAGATTACTAGTTGAAGAATACTTCATTGCTAGTTGACTATTGAAGCTTTAACTTACTCAGAAAAGCAAAATTCAGTAAATATTCCTACTCCAAAACAAAAAATTAAAAAAATATCTTTCTAATATTTAATGTACACAAGTGTTTTGCACGATAAAAAACACTTAAAGAACACTGCTTTATTTTCAATTCCAAGAAATAAGAAGTGTTAAACATGTTTTTACAAGCCAGAACTCCATTTGTTTCAATAGTTTTCTTAACAAAGAAAAAAATTTAACTTGCTTAGATTTTTTTTAGTGGTAATGTTAGAAATATCCAGGCTTAAATGCGGAAACCACAGAATACTATGTTAGGCAGCCATTTTGTATTTTGTGCAGTTTAGCATTAAATATTTATTTTTCTGCAGTTTTTTATTTGATCACTTGCAATAATTGATTTTTGGTTTTCTGATGAATAAATAACATTTGTACCTTATAACCCATAAACTGAAATAGTTAGAATTTTTGAGTTTTTATTATACAGGCACCATTCAACATCATACAGACAGCATGTGATCTAGTGAGGGTGTTACAATAAGTAATGCTGAGGTAGTATCTTTCATAGCATTGGACCCCCGAGTAGGCGAAAATAGAACACCACGTGTTGTCACGCATATATTTCCACACACAAAAGAGATCTTTAGGGTAATATTAGTCTGTTCACAAATAAGGAGCAATAAAGTATCAAAGCAGCACATAAAACATACAACAATAAAAAAAATCTCAATTCTTTTCAGTTTATGAGAAAAATCAGGTAAGAAAAAGTTCTTTTACTTTTTGCTCATTTAAATCTAGCAAAATAAAATAACTATTCCTCAGACACAGAAAGCAGACTAAAAGAAACAATTTTCCTTCCAGAATAAACAATATATAAATAAATAAATTAATTAATAAAATAATAGAAAAACGACAAATGCAAACACATCATATTTTTCGTTTATAAACCCGAAATGTTATCGTAATAACTCATTTAGTTTTAAAAACTTTACAATACTAATCTGAGATTTGAAAATACACAAAAGTAAAATATTATTAATCTAATATTAGACACACATAAGTTGGAAGGAAGTGTATAACAACTACTAATATGCAGTTATTCAAAGAAAAAAATTAAAAATCCTACTTACTAGTAAGTTAAATGATAATTTAAACTTTTGTAAAACATCTACAAATTCTCTTTCAGGGGGTGGTTTAGCTCTGATGCTCAGCATGCCATCTAAAAAAAGTAAAACAAGCTTATAATGCTACCTTTCCATGGACTAAAGTGACAAGAGAGAGTAAATAAAGTACTGTTGGTTCCGTTTAAACTCATACCATCAGTTCCAAGAAATATTATTTGATTAAGCCAGGCGCGGATCCAGAGGGGGGGTCATGGGGGTCATGACCCCTCCCTTAACCGACCAAATGTAGCAAAAAATTGCATTTTTGGGACTTATTTTACGAAAAAACTGCCAAAACCCCCCATTTTTGCACAAAAATTGCACTTTGACCCCCCCCTTTCCGAAAATGACCCCCTCCTTAACCAGAAGCTGGATCCGCCCTTGGATTAAGCTGGGTGTTCAATTAAGTTAAGAAATTTTCTTTACCTTTACAAGATGGCAACATTTCTTAAAACGTAACAATAGTAAAACAATAACAATATAAAGGAAGTAATTATAGTTATTAATATGAAGTTTTAAAAAAAGGCTAAGTAAACAACAAAATAGTATAACTACGTATATATGTAACAAGTATGTGTGAAAATTAAAAAAAAAAAATACTAAATTATAAGTAACCAACACCTTCAGTTGCAAAATCTTTGTTTTGGTACCATTTCTTATCAAATTATTTTCTTTACTAGTCCATAATAGTGGAATCATAGTATGATCAAGGTCTTTTGAGAACACTTTTCTAACTCCTTTTTTTCCCTCTATGTCTGCCGTACTTAACATTTTATATATTTATTTGTGATATTTAATTTAATTATCGTCTGTGTTATCTATTTTTTTTTTTCTTTTTTTGGAATGGTAACATCAAAAGAGATCAGGTAGAATAGTGAAAATGTTTTGATGGAACGAGAATATCGTTTTTTCTCGTTATTCCCGTTAGTTAGCAGAAAATATTATTAATACTTTTACATAAATAATTGCTCTTAATTTTTTTCCAGTTTATTCAAAATTTTGCTGTGAAAATATTTGCAAAAGCTGACCAATATTATTTGATTATCCAGATAAATTATTTGATTAAAAGGGGATCTTTAACGTTGTAAGTCTATGAGAAAATATTCAGTTCCAGAAGATTTTTTCGTATTCGTTTATCCGTTAATCAATTACAGAGGCTGACAGAATAACTAAAATGTAGATTAACATTGAGTGCAACACATTCAATAATTAACCATGTGCACTGAAGTGTTTACATGTGATACAACTTTGTTTAAACAACAAGCCATAATAATTTTAACTAAAATAAATATACTGAAGTAAAAGAAGATTTATCAGTTTTATTGAAAATTATTGAAAACTTTCAACTGAGTATTTTGCATTTCAAAATTTAACACTTAAAATAATTTAATAGAGTTCTAAAGTCTTAAAGATTTAATATTTTTTATAAGATCTTAAAGCTGCAAATACGAAAAAGACTTAATGGATACTTTTCTAATTGCCATAATTACATAGATAAGCAATAATTGAGTATAATTTCAATTCTCAGTCGTATACATTTATTACATTTTACAAATGCAAGCTAGACAGGGAAACAAATAGACTTGTATAAATCACATGTTTGAAAAAAATGGTTTACAGCACCAATTGAAAAAAAAGTTGTAAAAGACTTGCCTCCCATATCTTTCTTCTTATGTTTACGATTGTTTTGCCTTCGTTCAAGTTCCTTAAAAGCTGCTGCAGAGTGCTGAAGCCTGACAACAAATCTTTCTATGTCATCAAAACAATGATTGAGAATAGTCTAAAATGCACATTGAAAAAGAAAAAGTTAAGTCTTTCAAAAAATAACATAAAACAATGATAATTATAAACAAATAAATAAAGTGATATTTCACAAACAGAAATACAACTATTCATGAAAATAAAAACAAAATAAAATAAAAATCTAGCATAACTATAATTATGAATACAAAACAAGTTATCTCCAACACAATTTTAATGTAACTTTTTTCTTTTTCATAATAAAAATTAAAAAAAAAAAACAAATTTAATTCTAAAGGAGCCCCAAGTTCCAGATAGTTAAGCTTTATTAATATCATATTGCTTTTTTAATTGATCTACTGCAGGGCGTCTTAAACTATGGGTCGCGACCCTATTTGGGGTCGCGTAGCAAAATTCTGGGGTAGCGAGATATTTAATGTAAAATATTTATATATAATATGTATATACCATTTTATAACATCAGTAGAGTTGGCGGAATACAGTGGACTTGCAGCGTCTAGACACAGGCATTTGTTGAAGGTTTCGAGCTATTGGCGTTTGAAATCATAGATAGATGGCGCTGTACTGAGGTAGACATGTGTGTCTTTGTTCCGGCTAGTGTTTGTTTACTTGCATACAGTCCACGCTCACTACAGCGACCATTCGTTATAAAGACCATCCTAATATAAGGACCGGTGAGAAAAACCCGAACTGTATCCCAATATACTCTACGTTCTACCTCTTATCCTGACCATTCGTTATAAAGACCGTTTTCTGACGGACGGAGGTCGTTATATCTGTCGTTATATCAAGCGTCCACTGTATTTGCAACCAGAAATTCTATGTGAATGGAAAACAAATTCAATCTTATGAAAATCTTTAATTTTGTGGATGGTTCAGGTCGTTCTAGATTCATAAATGAATAACAATTTTCCATTTCAATCAATGGGGACTATGCTAAAGAAGACGGAAATTTTTAGTTCCTCTTTAGGGCCGAGAGAGGGCGAGCATTTGGTTGCAAACGCAAATCTCCACCGACTGCTATCTCCTCTGCGACCGTAACTCGCATTGACTAAAACGCTTGTGTAAACTAGCCTACACTGACTGTAATGTGAATTAGTGAATTTGATCGTGAAAGTGAATTAGGATCAAAATAATTTTCGGCCATGGATAAATGGTTGAACTTAAATAAGAATGGTAATGCTACAAACTCTTCTCAGGCAAGACAAAGTATTGAAAAACAAGCATCTAATGTGCGAAAAAGAAAATATGATGAATCTTTTCTTCAATTTGGCTTTACATTTCAAAATTGCGAGGGTAATGAACAACCTCTTTATTTGATCTGCAATGAATTATTGGCTTCGGAGAGTGAAACCATCAAAATTAAAAAGACATCTTGAATCAAAGCATGTTTACAAAGAGGTCTTACGTCCAGCAGTTTAAAACATTCCACCAAGATTTGATTTGTTATGCAATAAAAAACAGGCACATTATCTCATTAAATTTTTTACTTATACTTTAATTTAATACTTACCACGCAACTACTTGAATATATTCGAGAGAATTAAGACAGTCAGAATCCACTTTTATTTTTGAAACTTAACAAATACAATTTTATAATTTTTTGTGCGATTTTTAATTTTAGATTTTTGTATGTTTCAAAACGAATTCTAAACTTATATATTTTCATATGCATATCTATATTGTTACCTAATAAATAAATCATCAAAAAATTTAATTTTATTTTTCTTTTATATTTGTATGGGGTCGTCAAGAAACTGGCAATCATAAATGGGGTCGTGAATGACAAAAGTTTAAGAAGCCCTGATCTAATGAATTAAGGAAAAAATTTGTTAGCGACAGGAAAGATGTTAGAAACTACATATAAGAGTTGGAATGAAAGAATCTTATATTTAATGTTGATGATAAATGAATCATTTATGCATTATTAATTTTTAATGTAGCTAGTAATATATAATAATGAGAAAAAACTTCCTCTCAATACACAGTACAATTTTTCTCAGTACACCAGAAACGGTATTAATAAACTGTTGTAAAATGTAGTAATTTTGTTTTGTTCAAGATATGTTCCTTTATTAAGAAAAAAAACTGAGTGCAGCAAAAAAAAAAAGAACTAGAGCTTCTGACAAATACAGAAACATAAGTATTAACTTACGACTTCTCGTTCATATTTATCACTAGTTGTGGAGCTTGTTTCATCATTTGATTCCCTAGCATAACCTGTAGCTCTTTCTATTCTTTGTTGCAAAATAGAAGGACCCCTTGCATTGGGTGGATCTAAAAGAAAATACAATAATTTAAAAAAATATGCCAAGTAGAGGAAACTGTATTTAAAGGTATTAAAAAAAACTTACGCATAGTGGAAGAAGAAGCAGAAGCACTAAACATTGCCACGTGGTCACGAACCTTAGAACTATTACCATTAATAGGTGGATCAGGAGGTGGATTATGAGGAGGTGGTGGTAAATGCCTAATATTTTCAGCAGTTCTAGAAAGAAGTGAAAGAAAAAATTAACTAAATGTAATAATTACTTAAAATTACAAAAAAAAGCTGAGCTTAAGTTAAATTCGAAGAATAAAAAAAATTAAATAATAATCATTAAGTGTGCTAAAATATCACTTTTTTATAAATATATGTAATAAGAAATTAGTATATTTATACCCAAATTCTAAACCATGAGGAAAGAATAAAACTGCATTAAGAAAAAACAACATTTAAAAATAGTACTTCTAGCCTTTTTGATTGAAAGCAAAAGATTAAAAAAGAAAGTTTGTACCTATACTCACATTAACAAAATTTTTACACTTAAGAGAAAAAGAAATATAACATCCAAAATCTATAACAAAAGCCCTTAACACTTCAGAAAACACATTAGAAAATATTAGCCAGAAATTTAAATGAGAAGAAAAGTTTCTTCGGTGAAGTTATACCAGTAGGTGGTAACCTGATTTAAGTTTCCTTCAAAGTTGAGTGGGAGTAATCTCATTTGATAAGCAGCTCATGACAAATCAGTCTTGAAATAAAATCATTATAATTAATTTTAACATTTTACATAGTAAGGAAAACTTACTTTGCTTTGATTTTACCAGACATAAACATTTTCATTTCATCAACAACATCTTGGGCCTGAAATAAAAATTCATATTTTAAAGAGGAAATACTTTTCAAACTAGCACGAAGTGGATAGCAAGAATACAAAACAAATGTTAATCAACCTACTCAGTCAAACTTAAACACAACAGTAGATAATGCATTCTATTTCTTAAAACATGCCAGAGTTTAGAAATTACAGCACATTCTTTCAGCCTATCTCATGAGACACGACTTGAATTCTTAGCAAATTTATTAATTTAACCATGTTCATTGGGAAGAAAAGCATTTTTTTTTTAAATCCTAAACCCAGCCTGGATCAATCAGCCGTTCACCATCTCGCTGTTTAATACCAATGCAGATGGGAAAACTATAATGAGAAATATCTCTAGTGTCAATATGTTTCAATCCTGCACTAATAAGAAAATGTAGTCCCTTGATAAAACCCTCATATTACAGGTGGCACAAAGCAGAAGTTGCAAAGTCGGTTTTATCAATTTTGTGGATGTTCTGCTAAAGACAGTTACGGTCATGAACATTCAAAAACAGGTGAAGCCTGTCCTTTTAGGCAAAATAAAAGAAATCTTTTTTTTAAATCTTCTAATAGGCATTTCCAACTATTCCCAGCACCAATATCACAACAATAAAGTTTCCTCATATCATCAGCTTTGGTCTCAATTAATAATTAATAATTTCTCCAGGGAAGATTGGTGTCGTGTCAAAGATAAAGTCCCTTTTACAAGTACAGCTGCCTCACATTGTCAGGAATCCTTCATGACTCAGAATCCATTTTCAGCAAGATTACCAATAGCTTCCAAACAAAGAACTCTTTTGAGCATTGACCGAGAAAAGCCTCAGGTACAAAATCAACCATTCAATTTACAGCAAAGTGTACTCTCATCCAAACTTAATACTTTATAACAACACTTTTTGCAAAAATAACTTTTTAATGAAATTATTTTCCTTGTACAACACGAACAAAATTTGTATAGAAAACAAAACCATAAAATGCCGCACAATTATCCTAAAACTTTTTTAAAACATAAAAAAAAATGGCTGGCATACGGTAAAAATCAATAATTTTTTTGGTTCTGAGAAATATTACTCGATTAAGCGGGGTATTCGTTTAAGCGGAGATCTTTACCATTGCGTCTATGACACGGTTCCAGGATGTTTTATTCGTATGAGCGGGGTATTCGTTTATCCGTTACCCGATTAAGAGGGGACGACAGTATATCAAGAAAAAAACACTGATTTTCAAATAAAGAAAAAAAAAAGCTACAATACTTTTTAAGAAATACTTCCAATTAGAACATTACTTTCCTTCGCTACAATAAGTTTTTACTTAAATGTAAAAAATTGAATAGCTGGAACCGACAATTAAAAAAAAAAATTTCAGGAAAAATAAACAAAAGAAATTCAGACATATTTTAGATCTTTTACAAAACCAACAAAGAGAAAAAAATATAAAAGTTAAGATTGTAGAATCAAAACTAGCATTTAACAATTAACTTTCCAATTGGAGCAAATAAATTCATTCATGTGGAAATTTAGGATGACATGTTTAGGGTCCAAATATTTTTTAATAAAGTAAAAATCAGGAATGGAAACAAAATGTAAAGTTGCCACTTAATTTTTTTTAAACATTTAACTTACATAGACTCTTGCACACTGAAAAATGTGCATTTCCGATTGATTTGGATTCTTGCTTTTTGGATCTTCTCTGACAATGAAAATCAAAATGTTGTTATAGAGCTCCCGAGGGTCATCACTGGTATAAGCAGTCGGATCACTTATCAAGTTCATCGGAAATTTTTCAACAACATCCTGATGAAAAGAAAATTGCTAGATTAAGTTAAACATACAATTAAAGAAAATATAAGTTTGGGAAACATTAAGAATAACATTAATTTTAACAATTACCGTATTTTTCGCCATATAAGACGCACTGTCTTATACGGTATAAATTTAAGAGTACCTGGCGACCGAGTCTCGCTCGGTTAAAAAAAAGAGAGGTTTGTAAAATCGTGTTTTTTTTCTAAAATTCGAAGTACTTATTTAGATGAACTTTGGTACAACTTTGATATACCCCCCCCCTCACAAAAAAAAAATATTAAGCGCCAAATCTGGCACTCCCTACGGACTTTTTAGGGTTGCTGTTTTTTTGTGTGGTTGCCAATTTAAGTTTTTTCAGCTTTTAGTTTTGCAGTTGCCAAATTTGGTATTTTCTTGTATTTTGTAGCATTTTCTGAGTTTTTTTACAAAGTTTTGTGGCGACAACGCAAGTTTGTTGCGCCAAAAACAGGTATTTTTCTTGGCAAAAAAAAAAAGTCGTCAAATTTCCGATTGGGGGGGGGGGGGGTACATCAAAGTAGTTCCGCATTTTTAGGCCTTTAGTTGCAATTACGCATTTAAAACAGCCGTAATTTAGGCCAGAATTCAAGTGAAACACGGTTGATTGCAACTCACCAATGCAATCACAAATTCCCAAATTTGGATTCAAGAGAAACGTTACAATCGCTAGGAGATGCTATTCTATCGTAATTCGACTTCCAGTAGCGATTGCAATTTTGGTCTATACTGCGATCGCCTCGAAGCGATTGCAATGGTGTTTCACTTGAATTGGGCCCCAAATTAACTTTATTGTGACCAATCTCTTCAAAAATGATAACAATTTTAACATGTTGCCAACACTCATTTGCCAAATACCATAAAAATTTTAATTTACGCTGATACGTTACCATCGAAACTCTGATTTTGAGTTTCGATGGTAACGGCTGATGTGATTAAATATGAAATCCATTGTTATAATTAAACGTGGTTGCTATGAAACAGTAACAATGAAAGTAATCATAAAGAAAATGGCGAAAAGAAAGCTTCTCAAACTTTCAATGTAGGCACAAAAAAAAAAAACGGGGGGTTTTGTGAAAACTCGCGTTTTTACAGAAAAAACGCCGACGTAGATGAACTCAAAAACCAAAACTACCTAAATACAAAATTTTATCGAAATCATTAGAGCCGTTTTCGAGATCCAAAATATAAATAAATAAATATATATAGACAAGAATTGCTCATTTAAAGATATTAGATTAATTAAAATTGGGGGATTTAATTTAAAATTGGGGGATTTAATTTAAAATTGGGTGCGTCTTATACCGCGAAAAATACCGTAATTACATTCATTTATGGAAAGCTCTATAGCAAGAGTTTTGTATCAACCAACAAAGATAACTGAAAAATTATACTTTTAAGATTACCCTCCTCCACCTTCCCCGTTACCTAGCCTTTGATAAGAATTTTTTGAAGAAATACTGACAAGACGAATGGATTACTGATGATTTTTACAACAAATAGCTTCAAGTATGAAAGTAGTGTCGGCCGTGGGGAGCATCATTTTATGACTAGGCATGCAGATAATAAATGGAGAAAATATTTCCAAATTTTATTGCAAAATGCATATGCATAAAATATTAATTTATTCTCATTCTTTTGGCTTGAGGACAAAAGTGTTTTGAAAAAGAAATATCTCGGAGGTGGGGAGAGATAATTCAATCTTCAAATTATATTATTTCTTCATGTATTATTTCTTCAAATAGAAAAATACGTGCATACAAAAACACCACAAACTTACATTTTTCTGAAGAATATTCTCAATTTATCGAATGAAATTTCTAAATTTACTGAATGATAAAATACAAGTACACACACATATCCCTTCATTTAGTAAGAGATACTTGACATTTAAAAAATGTACAATTGAAATATTAGCCAAATTTCCAAACAAAGTTCGCCTAGTTGAAAAAAACCCTTTTAAGAAGTTACTGTAAATTCCACCCTGTTCTTGACCATGAGAGAGAAAAATATATCGAAGTTTTTATGCAATAAAATTTTTCAGAATCAAGAATGACGTTAAAATATGGAAATTATGTATTTATTATACCCTACAAAAATGGAAATAAACATGTTTTGTTAGCTTGCAAATGAGTTATGCAGAAAAAATATCATAAAGCATCAGACAAATAATTTTTGACCTCATTATGATAAAATGGCATAATTTTCTATTAGTACTCAGTTTTTTTTTCTTTTTAAATACTAAAATTTCATAAATCAATTTTAAGCCCAATGGAAAAAAAAGTTTAATTGTAAATGCAATTTCATATTCTTGTGATGTACATATATTTTTCCTTTTCTAACCGAAAGAGTCTACATTTTTAATGCTTACCCCATCTTCATAATCCAGAATAAGGACCCAATTTTTATCAAGTTTCATTTGCATTTTCTGAGTCCATATTCCATTACTCTTCTCCATTTGTAAGAGACGTCTGAGGCCATCTTTAGGAGAAACTAATCCTACACAAGAGATTAAAAAAGGGCTTTTAACATAGGATAACAAATTTAACAAATAGATTGTAAAAAAAAAAAGGATACACGTTACATAAGTTTGTTAAAATAAATATTTCTTTTTGCACCACAGACAAACAGATTGATGTAAATTGAAGATAGAAAAGGGAGGGGGATTTTTAATGAACAAAATGAGTAACAAATTAAATCCCAAAAATCACTTTTAATTTTTAACTTGCTATTGTTTTAAGTTACACCAGCAAGATTAATTTTGAAGATTATATTTTACACTATCATACATTAAAAATAATAGTTACAAGTTGAACTAGTCACATACCACAGAATTTTACAGAAAAATTTCAAATCAATCAAATACAAATGGGATGTATATATATATATATATATATATATATATATATATATATATATATATATATATATATATATATATATATATATATATATATATATATATATATATATATATTATGTTTAAGAAAATAAATAAATAAAGCTCTCTATTATTTTTTCCTTTTCCTTTTTGTCCCCCTTTAAATTCTTCAGCTTATAATTAAAAATGTTTGCTTACATATATACTATGGGCTCTAAAACTAATTGTTTAAAAAAAAGTCAAGACAAACTACTTAAATTACCATAAATCAAAACTTGTAGCAAAACAAAATATTTTGAACTGGATCAAAATTGATCAAAATATTTTCTATTCAATACATATCATAAACATATTGTATGCATAGGGTGAATACAACTTAACTGAAGTATGTTCGACTCAACCATTTGTTTTAAACTAAACTGAAACAATGCAATGGATAAGTGATACCACCAATGCTTCTAAAAAAAAGCAAAATAGCATATGTTCTGTAAAAACAACATGGATAATTTGAAAAACTTCATAATATTAGCAGCACAAGTCACTAAACAAAATCAGTACCTCAAAACTTTCTCATTACAAATTCCAAATGAAAACTTACACCAATTGCAGGCATTTTTCAATTAAACATAATACAATATACCTAATAATGGTATTTGAAAGAAAAATCTGGGAACTGATGCAAATATTTCATTTCTGGAAGAATAATATGTCTGTGCACTTTAATTAGAATTTTATTTTAAGAGAATTTCCCTGGGTTCTGAAAGCTATTTAAAGGAAGTTTATTTTGAAAACAGCTATGCCCGTTTTATTTGGTCCGCTCTAATTATACTGCTTAATCAGTAGATTTAAATGAAACAAATCCTTTACAAATATTGACTAAGGTCATATATACTGAATGGTATTAGCCTCAAGGAAAACATTTGAGTAATGTACTTCATTTTTGCTGATTTTTCAATGCACATGTCAGAATTACGAATTATTTCATAATTTGACATAAAGCCAATAACAAACGCATCATATTATTTATGACACATGACAAAACAAGAAACAGAAATAGCAAAAAATTGCCTCACCAAAATCAGATCCAACTGAAAAGGTTGCTAAGTGCTCCAACAAATAACGTGGGCTATCATCAGTTACATCACTCATTTGATCTAAATGAAAATAATATCACTGCATTACAGCTATGTTACAAATCAATAACATTAAAAAAACCATGCTAACCAACACAATAGATGATAATAACACAGTTAGACAAAAAAAAGATTAACTATAAAACATATATTCAGTTGCATTTATCATGCAATGAAGTTCAAAATGAGCAACCAATGATTTAAATTTTCTTATTGGAATTTTTTTTTTTTCTTGCTTTGTGAGTACATGAATGAAATTCAAAAGATTACATAATTAGGAAGTAGTGTTCAAAAAGCAGAAAAGCTGAAAACAGAAGTTTGAAAATTCTGTGGATGAAAATATTTTATGTTCAAATGTTTTGAAAACAACTATTTCTTTAGACTTTCCAACTATTCCCTTCTTCCCCCTCTCTTCACATTTATTAGAAATTGAAAATATTCAAGGTTTATAACAATATTTTTCTAAATTTTCAAGCACTTGAAAATCAAATTTATTTTTCCAAGAGCTTTACTTTCCTCTTAGAAACAAATTAAGCAATTTTTCGGAAGTTAGAGGCCCACAACAAAGCAAGGGCTCTTCCTCTATAGTTTGTTTAGCTAAAAGGTAAATCCAGCACTGTGCATAAAAAATATACATCAAAGCAATGATGATGAAAGCTTATGTGAAATAGTTTGCATTTTGATACAGAGCTTTAATTTGTTTATCTTATTTTTTCAGTTTTACAAAACAGAAATTGGATACAAAAATTAACAACTGAAAACATCAGACTACTTACCAGAATTATACCCATTCGGATATCGGTTTCTGGAACCACCTTTCATGTCGGAAGGCAGGTGATTTTCAGCAGTTGAATTAGTTACAACCCTGTAAAAAGCAATATGTATCACAAACCACTAATCATTTTAACAAAGCATGTTATAAATAGAGAGAGTTTAATGCAAGCATTGGGGAGAATTGTCACAACCAGGAATACTTGGCATGTTTCTAAAGTTGCTTGCCAAACTAGTTAAAACAAAACACTTATTTGCTTATAAAATGTCGGTAAAAATGATATTACTGAAGTTTAAAATTAAATGCTCAATTTTTAAAGAAAGCAAGCTATAACACAAGACAAAGCTCAATTAAAATGAAAAATAAGCCACCAAATAATTAAACTAAGCTATTATCAAGTAAAATAATACAGCAAATGAATGTATGAACAAAAAAAAAACATTCGACATTCCATTAAAATGTTAAATAAAAGCCTGAGGAGCAAAAATGGCACCAGCAATTTCAGCAAAGTTAATTATTTTCGGCAATTTGGCATGCTTCATGTTGCAACAATTCCCTAAAGTATTACAATAAAGTATTACAATGAAAGTTCACATAAATCATAAAACAGTACATAGATTTTTTTTTTCATATGCAGAGCCCCTCTAAAAATCTGAGAAATGAATGTTGCAACTTCCCCCATCATACCTTCACCTGACCAAAAGAGGTGGAGAGGATACTTAAACGATATCTTTTGTAGAGGCAGAGTTCATGCCTTTGGCCCTTTGAACAAGACATACATAAGAAATGAGAGCCCATTTGCAGATGCCACATTATATATCCAATAGTGCCTTACAAAAAGCAGTTTTTCACAGATTATCACATGATAAATGCAGAAAAGTTCTTTTCTACATGCAGCTGAAGAAAAATTGGAAAATTTCTGTCTTTGATTTAGTTATGCGTGTTACTTCATGTTACCTTTGCAATATACCTTTCACTAACATTTTATTTTTATTTTTTTATCAAAAGATTTATATTTTATCAAGCTAAAGTTTTATTGATGGTTGACTTTGAAAAAATTGTATAGTTGCTTATCAATTTTAGTAACAATTTTTCTTATTTTAAAATCAATACTTATCTTATTTTGCTCTTAATTTTAAAACCATTGACTCATTTTTAATTACTAGGCTAGGTAGTATACTAGTGAATTTTCTTTCTATTCTTAAAGCTAAATCCTATTTCAGTCTATCCTATCAACAGTTAAGGAATGTGATTACTTGAGATTGTGTACAAGAATCATATATGGCAGCGTACTGATGGTATTGATAGCAATTTTAAAAAATACTATATCAATCCCGAATTTCAAAATCCAATTAGTCTTTTGTTGTCTAGTGGTATGGAATGTTTACATTCAAGCCTGCAGGCTATTTTTAAGACCTATGCTAAAAGGTGTGAAATAAAGGAGAAAAATAAGTGTGGAATATCATCCCCAGATCAGACCAGAACTTCTCATTGGGTCCTTTTCCGGTTTTTTTTTTTTTGAAATATCTAGAGAAAAATTTAAAAAATAACTCAAAAACAAATAATCTGAAGACCTTGGTGCAAAATGGGGACAGCTGCATTTTTTTGCCGGTTTCCTGTTTTACATTGAAATATAAATGAAAAAAAATATCTTTCATTCTGTGTAAGAGCGAGACATCTATAACCAATATTCTGTTAGATCGAGTACAGGAAAGGTGCTTTAACAGGCCACATTTCCAGAGAAGAATGATATACCTTTTTAATAACTCAAACGAATTATTTTGAAATGTTAGTGTTTATCATAAGACTTACATGGAACAGCTCCAATACATAAAAAGTAATTATGCTGTTCAGAATTAATCTCACATACTTGAAACTATGGTGATTTATATCTAGAAATGTCCCAATTATGTTAATTTTATAGTAAAAAAAGGTGAAAAAATAGCAACTGAATTCTAAAATATTTCTAAGGGGCAGCTATCCTTTTATTCTATTATATTGAAAAGTCTGCATCTTAATATTAAAAATATGCAAGTGGTTTTTTTTTCTCTTTATTAGATATATATGCAGCGCAATATTATATTTACAGCCAATTTTAAATAGAATAATATAAGTGCAACCATTTTCTTCCACCGTGGGACAGTCAGTATATCTATGAGTATTTAGAAATTACTCTTGTAAAATGTGAAGCTGTTTCTTTCTTGCATCAATTTCTTCACTTTTGAAGCTTCAAGGCAGAAAAGGTGGATGCTCAGGAAAAGAGGCTTAGTTTTGTATTTGTACAAAAAACTTAACAAAGAAACATACCTGCTTCGAGTGCCCGTATTTTGGAGAAAATCATGGTTATCAACAACTCCAGGCATTTTTTAAGCTTGATTGTTGCCACCTGGAATGAAAAGATGGAAATGGATTTTTAGAAAGATTAGAATGATCTCCAATCATCACTAAATTAATGAAACAAAATTTAGGATCAGATTTTCAAGTAACACAAAATGACCTGTCAAGTTCAGAATTTTTTATCACATAAGTGTCATTTTTATTGCATATATTTTTCATAAGTAATTGTATTTTAATTACTACAACTTTAACATGTCATCAGAAGAGCCCCAAACTTAATTTTATAGATAGAATTCTGTCACCGGAATAAAATTCTGAATTATACCCTATAATGAAATACAGGAATTCACGAATGCCTGACATTTGCTGAGAATAAACATTAGGCATCACTTTAAAAAAAGAATATATATATATATATATAAAAAAGTGCAACGTTGCAATACTGTGTCCAAGTTAGTCTCACCCTATGACAAAATTTGCTGAATAAGGACATTTTTGGGATGTCAGTGACCTCCTAACAGGAAGCCCTAGCATATCTTTTGTATATTTTAAGAACTTGATGCACAATATTTTACAGCACAGTTTAAGAACTTAAATTTATTACATTAACAGCCTTAATAAAAGTCATTTTTTAGTATGTAAGAAAATAAACTGTACTGTTGTAGCGATTGATATATTGACTGTTGGCAATGAAAACTATTCAAAGGGGAGACTGCTGCAAATGAATAGCTTTCCAAAGGGAGAATATTACAATTACAAATGAAAAGTGGTCAGAAGAAAAGAATAATAGAAACAAAAAACAAAAAAAAAATCTTAAATGGAAAATGCTTGCATTTAAATTTAATCTGCAAGTAGATGTTTAGAGAAAAAAAGCAAGAAACTGGAGGGAAAGCACAAATGAAAAATAATCTTCAGAAGAGAATGTAAGTAACAAAAGAAAAAAAAAACCATTGGGATAGAAGCATGCTGGTAATGAACTACATAAATTGGAAAGATGTGGGGGAAAACCCAAGTGTGAGAAATGAATAGTTATAGAGCCGCAAGCAAGGTGTAAAATCGGATTTTTTTTATTTAAATCATTTGTTTTTTAAATTTAAATCCGATTTTTTAATATTTTTTAAAAAGAGACTTCAGAAATGGTTGTAATAGATTAGTTTATTCTTATAAACATAAGAAAGCTTGAAATTGAAACTTTTAAAAATTTCAAAACAACAAAGTTTCAAGTTTTGTGTCACCAAAAAGTTTTTATACATTTGATGTAAAACCAATTTAATACAAATGCATATGATTAAAATCAAAAGTAATACACATGACATAGTAACACACTAAAAAGCATAAAAAAGGGGGAAATGAATAAATTGGCTTTTGCCAGATGTCTTTTCATCCATATGCTCTTTTATTTATTTATTTACTTTTTGCATTGAAAATAGGATATTTCATTACTTTGAAAAACGAGTCGGCAGTTTCCTACAAATTAGTGCTTTTCAACATTGTATTATTTTTCTGAAATTGAAAAGCGTTGTATGAGATAAAAAAAAATCAAAAGAGTTAAATAAAGAAAAAAAGAAATACAAATTAAATTAATTTTCTCCGTGAAGATTTTTTTTTAAACACACAGATTTTTTATTTTCATTTTACTCTACGTATAAAGATGTTATTTTAAAACCTGACAGCTACCCATTTCATGTGCCCGCTTTCTGATAAAAATATATAAAAATCTATGTTTACATAAATATTTATAGCAAAAAAAAAAACTTTTTTAACCTTTCATTCCATGAGTATTTTTTAAATTTTTTGGTCTTTTAGACTTTTTTTTTTTTCTGATAAGAATTTATGATTGAAGCATAATTAATTTTTAGTTTCCTTTTTCCAATTTGTGTACAAATAATGCCCTTACTATAGCAACTGGTATAATTTTCGAGGAATTATATGCACATCCATCTTTTAGCATAATGCATTAAAATTTCCGTATAGTTTTAATTTAAAAAAGTCTTGAATTTCGTGGCTACTAATTACGTGAAAAAGTGACTAATTTAAAAGTGTCCACTGACTAAAAACGTAATTTTTTAGAAAAGTCAAGAAGATTTTTAGGGTTAAGTTAAAAAATGATTTAAATCAATGATTTTTTTAAAACTCATTTGATTTCAATCTATTCTTTACCACCCATACAGACAAAATATATTTGTAATGATATACAATATGCCATTGTGCAAAATTAATAACCGGAAGTTAGGACCGGAGCTTTGACAACATTTCAGTAAACAAAAGAAATAGCTAGAGCACATGGAAAAGAATCAAGGTTTTTGCATAAATTTAGTGCAGTTGACGGATGACAAAATTCTAAAACGATCGTTGAAAAAGATCCAAGTCCTATAAAGATTATAAAGAAGTTATGCGCAAACCATTTTTCAATCACGTGGAAAAAGCAATTCGAGCAAAACAAAGTGGAAGGGTGGAAAGAACAAAGTTTTAAAAAGCTGATTAAAAAGCAATTTCTCACACTAAAAAAATACACCCACGAAGCAACATTAATACTACATTAAACTTTCACGCCACTCGCAACCCAAGAAAAGGAACACCACACACATCGCTCCAGTAATCTAAACAATTCAAATTCCACAAACGTGAGTTTATTCTAGCGTTACCCGGTATTCCAAACATTCATTCATCATTAGAAATCGACAAAACGCCTGCCCGCTTCTTCAAATGCACAAAGAGAACGATTTCTTATGCAGTAAAACGAAAAAACAATTGCATACCAATGTCTATCACATGAGCATTCCAAACACAATGATCACTCAGAACACGAAATTTAACAATGCAAAAATAGGATGTTTTACACTTGTTGAAATCGCCACTCATCCATAACTTTCACGATAAACCAACTTTTTATAGTTAAGTTATTGTCTCTTTAACTGTGCGATTCACTTTCTTAACGGAACTTATTAACCTAAACGAGAAAGAAAATCATATCTTTATACTTTAAAAAAATCTTTTGCTTGAAACTAATAACTATAACCGTGGCCTGGAAGACATCAGTTTAGAGATCCTCAAGTTTTGTTAAGCTAGTCTTTTATTTTTATCTATCTTTTGGTACACAAAAACAAGTTTCAATCTTTTCTTCCCCTTTTTAAGGCTAATAAGTCCTAATTTTGTGGCATCTCCAGGGTCCCCCAGTGTGAAAGCTACGAACATAGTTTTATATTCAGGTGTTTTGCAAGAGACCCCTTTTGTGAATTTCGGAGAACATTTATTAAATTTTGTGAAGTTTAATTTTAAAAAAATTATAACTTTTTTGCAAAATTCATAAATTAATTAATTAATATAATAATAATAGCATGCAAAGGTACAGCTGTTTCTTCCTTTCTTTTTTAATGCGTAAAAATATTTTTTGACAACTTGACATGTTTTAGAGCAGCAATTTCCAAAGTGTGTGTTCCGCCACACGACAACTCAAGTTTCCTCTCTAAATTTCTTCAACATAGAAGAAAGTAATTATGAAAGCAAATGATAAGCATTTGACTTTCAGATCGTTGACATTTTGTCGTTTAATGATTAACATGAATGAGGTTCTTGGAAATAGTAAGAATTCTTGGCCTAAAAAGTTTGGGAACCGCTGCTTTAGAGGAGTGAAATATGCGAAAACAGTCAAGAACTCGTCATAGTAATCAGTTCCATTAAAAGATGAGGATGAATAATGAAATTTTTTTCATGAATGATTCATTTTTTCAACATTTAGAATGTTATATTTGTATTAAAAAAAAAAAAGAAAACATTCAAATTCCGACAGCCTATCCCCCCCTCTTCCACACGATGCTAAGTTTTTATTTGAAATACAAAGCTTCAAAATTTGCTTGACTAATACATTTTTGAGGCGGACTTCTGATTTTTAGTGCGTGAAATAAGCTTGTAGCTGCATAAAAAATAACACTGATTGTATTTAAATTGAAACGAAATATTAATAAATAGAATTATTTTACCGATGGATATCAATACATTCCACGTTTAAAATTCAGAATTTTGAGAAGGATTCTGTTTTTAAAGTTCGAAATATTTTGAACAGTTCGTAAACAGACCAATTTCCTGCAAAGTGAACTTCTCATAATGCTTTGTTACACTGTTTTATAGCAGAAGCAAATTTATTTTTGTGCATACAAGAATCAATGACAGAATTTTCGACAACGTCGGAATTATTCACCAATTTAGTAGTTTCTTCTATTGTTGAATTTTGTAATTTTTGCTCAGTTGGAAGACGCGTGATGAGTACGAGTTCCGGTCCCAAACCTTCGTCCATTTCCCCAATACTCAGATAACGTCGGACGGAAATCAACTGTTATTATAGGGCTCCACGGGTAAGTTGGCCTCCGACTTTTGATTATGTTTCCTTATTTTTCTGGTAGTAGAAAAGAGAATTGCACCGAGTTTGACTTGGAACACTTTTGCTAAACGACTACGAAAGTAACCCAACTCAATTCAGTGCCAATTACCCTTTCCTGTTACTCGAAAAATAAGGAAATATGGTTTCCGTCAGAGTCAACTTAGGGGCACTATACTGCACTTAAAACAGTTATATAGTAGTCTAGTGTGTTTAACAACTTCAAAAAACCACATTTCAAGCAGCGTAATCCTAAATTAAACCTTATTATTTATATGCGTCTCTGTACAAACTACGTCCTATAATAAATTACACAAGAACAACAAACGTTACAGAAGTGTGCCAACGAAGTTGGGGGGGGGGGGGGGGGGTCCTGGCGCAAACGACTGTGACATTGGAACTTTAAGGAGGAGTTTTTCTCTGTTTAGAGAAATCCGTTTTCAGGAGCTGGGTGCCCCATTGCTCTTTCGAGAGGGGGGGGGAGGGCACCCGGTATTATGACGGCGATAAGTTCTAGGAAACAATGGAGAAAGACAGAATCAACTTAACTTTCTTAAACTTTGCTTCATTCACGAATTAAATGAAACAGTGATCCAGGAGCGCCCTAAACCAAAATTTTTGGGAGGAGGAAATTCTCAATTTGCACAATGAACATTCAAATTTTACCGAATAATAAAATACAATCATGTGCACATACCTGCGCATCTAATGTAGTCGCTTCCAATTTCCCTACTCTTGAGACAAAAAATGTTAAATATTTTTTGAGAGGTCGCAGTGACGTCCTGTAATGTTGACGACAAGCAACATGGTTAAAGGCAAGGTTGAAAAGCAAGTTTTTTCAGTAGTCTATATAGGTGATTTATTGAACAAGGTCGTTGAACCAAAATTAATTTTACTTTGTATTTATATTTAATCATTTTAGCAGAATGTTAGTTTCCGCGACACCAAGCAGTTGTCCTCCGAAGAAATAATAACCGATTTCAGGGCACCCCGATAAAAATAATGCCCTTGGGCTCGATCATAAAAATACTTGCTTTTGTGTGGAAAACCCAAGTCAATCAAATACCCTTATTTTCATGACAGAAGTGAATGTGTTTTTTATTGAATTTAGAGGTTGATGAAATGCCACAAGATGATGCATTAGATTTGCCACATTAGCCGAATGGACTTGCGATCAAGCACAAGTTCAAAGTGATTTACAGCAGTTGAAGTTGTCGAGTGTAAATCAGATTTGAAAATAGTTCGAAAGGTTCAAATCGCGGATGAAACGACTAGCAGTGATGAAAAGAAGAAATCAAAGCGCCGTCTTTTAAAGGCATTCAAGGTGATAATTTTGTTGCAGTGTTTCTACGAGCAAGAAATATTCCACTAACATTTTTTTAAAAGTCGATATTGTTTATAATGACATCGGAGGGTTCACGGAATTACAGTAGTGGGATTGTAAACTAAGTTGACCTGAAGAAACATGCTTTGTGATAATAAAAACAATTTTTTTAGTAATATTATTATAATTATTTTATTGCATAATTCTAGAACATTAATATATAGGGTTAGCATAAGTTACATACACCAAATCCGGACACCTTTCTCATAACGAGAGGAGTAAAAGAGGTACCGGCATAATGCTTCCTGATTAACTTTTGATCACACTGAAACATTTGGCCTTTCTACATTTCATCGAGTATTATATCATTTTTAAAAAGCTCATTTGTTTTTGGTTCAGAATAGCGTCCCCCTCCCCTCCCAAGTTCAAGTATAAATTTAGCTGCAATTGAGCATCAAAATAAAAATAATATCAACACCTCTTTGTGATTATGCTGAAGTATGATATTGAAATAAACGAAATGGATGAAGCCTTTGAATTTATATTTTCAAACGCAACAGATATGTTTTCGAATATCAAGTCATCTTTTCAGAAATCGATAGATATTTAGATGTTATGGAATGTTTACAAATATCATATAATTTCATATTTTTAGAAAATATTTAGAAGTCAGACGGCGTTTTGCAATTAAAAATTATATTTTACGATATTGGTTGTGTTTTCTGGTCCAAATCGGAAAACGTTAGAAACAATAAATTATGGTTTTGTAGCATGGGAAGCATGCCTCTGATCACTCTCAGAAGCGCATGCTGAAATTTCGTGAAAATTTCGTCAAAATTGACGAAATGGTTTCGTGAAAAATGCACCGAGTAAACTTTTCGTAAAATATAAGCACGAGTTTCTGACCTCAGGACAAGGGCGGATCCAGAAATATTTCAAGGGAGAAGCGATTGATTTTTATTACTTACTTTTTCTGTGTGTACTAGTTGGCAAATATTGATCACATAGGTTTCGGATTACAATTCCGAAAAATTTCCGAAAGAGAGCTCAAATTCTGCTTCTTCAAGATCATTAAAACTTGTCTAAATTTTTTTGAACTTCAATTTCGAAAATTTACTGGTGGTCAGTCCTTCGAGGGAGGGACGATCGCTCCCATCGCCCCTCCCTTGTAGCCGCCCATGCCTCACGAGAAAAGAATAGCTAGAACATGACTTAATTTGTCTTACGATTAAAGAATCCTCGGAGGTAAGCCATTTTTTTCTAACAGTGTTAAAATTATTAAGAAAAGAACTTTGATAAGTGATCCGCATATTAAACATGATGAATCACAATGAATGAGCAATAAAAAAACATTATAATAAAGAAAACAGAATAGACTAGATTTTGTGTCCGTAGCTTTGTACAGGTCATGTCGAGATTTTTTTTTTTTTTAATGACCCGTTTGATTGAGATTAATCGATTCAGAGAACCTAAATCTCATGAATATGCTCTGTCATAACATCCGACAGAAATTGCAAAATCATCAGTACTTGATTAACAGCAACGAGAAAACAAGAACGAATGACAAATGAAATGGATATTTATTCAGAAAACGATCCAGTTACATAACCCAGTGAGAGAGGAAATCGATAATTGCGATTTGATGATTATTATGATCAAAACAAACGTACTTCGGTTACGTTTGCTCAACTTGCAAAAAAAAAAAAAAAAAAAAAAAAAAACGGGACAACATAAGCTAGGGGTATTCAAGCTTTTACCTTAGAGCAGGAGGTTTAAGGAGAAATGGAAATATTGTAGGGCACAGCTGTTTCCAAAGTTTTGGAACCAAAAAGAAAAGAAAAGTCAATCTGAACAGAAGTTTTGTCAAAGGCGAGATACTCTGTCAGCATTGAGTCGATATAAAGGCATTAAGAGGGGAAATAATAATTACAAATTGCTCGGTATAAGCTTCAAATACTGAAAATAAGGGCGATTCTCTGTAAAGTCGTAATCGGCTGCTCGGATCAAGTATTTTAAAACTAATAAAATGTATAATAAAGTAATTACCCCTCTCAATTCAAAAGAAGCACAAAAACTTAACAGCCCAATTGTATTTGGTGCAACACCATTTTATTTATTATTTTTTTTTTTATTTTTTTCTAAGAATTATCGAAGTCTTAAAAACACAGTCCCATGGCTGTCCTAATCCGTTACTGTAACACTTAAGGGTAATATCTCACAAACCTATGAACACTACATAAATTTGGCAATTAAAACCCAAAAATAGAATAATGCAATTATTATTATTTTATTTTATGAAATAATTGGGGTCCATTTATGGTAAGACTCTTTGAGGAAGAGGAGGGTTCGTGATATCGCAACAGTTGTTGACAAGAAGGAGTGAAGGGGATACAAGAAGTTTCACATCACGAATTGTTTAGCAAGAAAATGTTTATGAAAAGTTACATACTACGTGACAAAGAGAATGGTGAAGTATGACACTTTGTGACAAAGAGGGGTGGGGTTAAAAAATGAAAAGAAAGGGGGACATTTATGGACAGCCCCTACAGAATGGTCCACAATGATACCACACTTTGAAGGAGAGGAGGGATCCTGAAATTGTGACAAGGAGGAGGGAAGGGGGTAACAAGCTAACAAGTGTGACATCACATATTATATTGGTGCAAATAAAAACATTTTTGTTCAACAATATGCTTATGTAATATCGCATGACACGTAACAGATTTTTATTGGGTTAATAGACATATTAAACTTTTTGAAATCGAGGGGGGGGGGGGAGATTTCCCTTTAGTGGCTTGAGGCTATTAGAATGCTATCTTGCAACCGCAAAAGGCTGCAAGCTGTGTTACGAAAGCAGGAATTGACCCAGTGCTGAAAGATCAGCAGCCCCGGGGTGATTTAGGTGAATATGAGGCGTCACCCGGGGTCAACAAAATGGGAGACATCTGTTGCTATAAAAAATCTCAGAATGCTTTTAGACTTGTTTTCCGAGGAATTTCGACGTGAGATGGATTTTATCACTGAAACGTTATCTTAACAAGGACAAGAACACCGAATAAGTTCCGTTCTTACGGTCAAATGGATGAAAATTTAGAAAAAAAAAAGAACTCGTTATTTTATGCATTGTATGTAAATTTTTAAACACTGAACGTTCTTCACAGCACATTCCCGAACTACTCTTGGTGCATAGATAATTATTTTTTATTAATTTTTACAGTCTTTACAAGTCAAGCTGTGAATGCTAATCCAAGGAGGATGTACAGAGTATTCTATCAAAAGACTTCATACACTCCAGGATCCCCCGTACCTACCACAACTCGTGGTTTAACCGGGATAGGGCCCTGAAGAGCGCTGTTATTTTTTGAACCAGAACCAAGGGTCGAGCAAACCCTTGGCCCAGCACCCCCAGAGGTATCGTTTCACTTGGAGGACTTGTGACGACGACAAATGTTGTGACCACGACATTTTCAACGTCCCCTAGCCACCATTAATCAAGACGGTTGGTGTTAGATCGGCTGGAATCGAACCCGGGTCCCTCCGGACACGAGTGCGACGCCTTACCGATCGAGCTACTACGGCCCTCTATCAAAAGACTGTATAAACTTTGAACACCTAGATTCCTCTATAGACGACTACTAAGAAGCCTTACTCGGCCAACATTTGTCACTGGAGATGGGAGCGAGAAATTGCTATATAAGCTAATAAGATTTTCCGAGAGACTGACCAAGCCAGCGATTAGTTAAACGCTCTCAATGGCTGAACCAAAAGAAAAGTGTGTTCTGGTATTTGACACAAAAGCTGCCAATATATTCTTAGGCAAATGTACTATTTTTACTATAGGAGCATGCACTATTTTTGAAGACAGTTTAAAGACTTCTTGGGTCGATTCCACGGTAGGCACCATCTAGTTGCAAGGGCCATGGTTTGCAATAATGTAATGTGTTTTTCTGACGAAATAAAAGCTAAGGATAAAAAGTAAAGTTCCAAGCCCTAGGGGGCAAAACCAATTCTCACATTGCACGTTGGAGAGCAAAAACTATTCAATCTCTTGAAATCTGTTTATTCAAATGTCAGTGTACAGTTACGTCTGGAAAACGAGAGAGAATCCTTGAAATGAGTAAGCTTCTTAGTAGTCCGGGAGCTAACTGTCAAAAATCAATGGAATACTGCAAATCGTGATAAGAAGATGCCACTTGGTAGGAATGTTACTAATGGCTATACAATGAAATTAAGACCCAGAGGCACTTTCAAAAGCCGTTTTAATCCAAGATGGCGGTGTGTTTTAAAATGGCGGCCTATGCTACTGCTTTTGCAATTTAACTCACACAAAAGAGGTTTTTATATCAAATTATATGTTTTTCAGGCCAAGGATTTCATTTAGTATGTTGAAAAAAAGCTAAATGTTCATTTTGATGTTTATATTTTTATTTAATAAAAAAGAAAACATCAAAATGTTTTCACCAAAATCATCTTTTTAACCGACTTCGAAAAAGGAGGAGGTTCTCAATTCAAAGCGTATACTTTTTTTTTTTGTTTGTTCGCACATAACATCTGATCTATTGAACCGATTTGGACATTTTTTTTTTTTAATCGATAAGAGATGATGTAACTTAGGTACCATGTACTCATATGACGATATTTGTTCACTAGAAAAAAAGTTATGATCGAAAAACTAACATTTCATGTCATTTAAAACAATATCTGCTATCGTAAATCCTTACTTCAATGCGCGACCCGATGGTCAAGTGGTTATGCGCGTCTGGTTGAAGTTCCTAATGGAATGAGATCGAGTCCAGGTCTGCAAGGATTTTTTCAAATAGCTGCATGTTTTTGTTTTTTTTTTAATGGTTTTAATGATTGTAATGTCCTTATGCAGGTACATCCTCCCATGGGAATGTGCCCCATATTTTTTTATTGTACAAAATGTCAGTTTTGGTCGGATCTTTGTTAAAATTGGCAATGGGGTCCTTCGATGCTGTAGAATTTTCTTATGGACGTTTGCGCCATTTTGGGGGCTTTGAATCGATTGTGGCAATAAATGGTTTTTGATTTGCGGCACCTGTATTATTTTTTCAAAAATTATACACACAATCAATTATATTATGTTAATTTTTGTACCTTTATAAAATTCTGTATTTTATACCTTGCCAGGGCCGGATTTACACATCTTTCGCCCATGGGCCCGAAAATTATCGCCGCCCCCCCCCCCTCTCAAAAGAAAAAAATAAACAGAACTTTATTTTAGTGTAAAATGTTCTGATTTTTCACAAGATGAATAAAACACAAAGTAAAAAATAACTGAGACCTCCTATTTTATATTACGCAAACACTTTTTTTTCCAAAGGTCAAAATTATAGTCGTAATGTGAAGTTATTGAACCATGGTAGTTGGCAGTAAATTATATTTATTGTAACATTCTTTTGAATTGTTAAACTTCTGCTAATTGTTGGAGATAGAATCATCCAATTAAACATAATTGTTGTTTGTAACGAGCATAATACTACAGTAAAAATAACATACTGAAAGGCAACGCCAAGTAAAAAAAATTTCATGAAAGAGAATAATATTTTATCTGCTCAAAATATTACGTACTTTATTAGAGAAAGGTAGGACCAAATTATCGAAATAAAATAGGGAAGTAATATAACTGACAAGTTATGGGCATACTCAAGGGTTCTATTATTATTTTAATAGGGATGCAAGATACAAATGTAAAATGTTAGTTCATAAAAAAACGAATTCGAACTGGGATAGAACTCAAAAATTGCAGTTTTATAGCTATTTTATCTTCATCAATTTTAAATTATTATTTAGACTTTAATATGTTTGGAAATAAATTGTATACTAAGCGATTCCTCGCCAACTGAAAGACCAATTTCTAGAATACGGAGCAGGGAGTAAAACCCCTTTTGCCGCGAGGGAATGCTTTTCTTGTTTTCGACTTGAACACAGTCGTCTGGTCTTGATAAGGAAAAAAGAGGAAAATAGAGCTTCTGCTGAAAAGTTAGTCTAGGTGAAAATGTCCGATGCACTTTTGAGACGGAAAAAAAGAAAAAAAAAAGCGCCGCCTCTGAATTACATGAAGAATTTTTTTTTAAAGATAGAATTGGAAATAATTCTGAAATTATTTTGTTATTTGAGGAAATATTTGATTGATATTATCTGCCGCCCCCTAAAATTTGCTGCCCTGGGCCCGGGCCCATGTGGCCCATGCCTAATTGCATTTACGTCAAATTCAAGGTAAAATTAAAAGTCAAAAATTCTGAAGATGATAAATATGTTAAAAATTAAAGTAACTATTTTTTGTGATTTTCATATTGGTTGCGACCAAAAAACATCATTGCAAACAAATAAAATGTATCAAACACCATGAGTGTTGAGTTATTGGGAAAAATCTGCTGTGTAATGTTTTTTTGCACTGCGAGAGGGGGGGGGGGTATGAACGATCATTAAAGTGACACACATTTTTAAAAAATAAGACTTTGATTTGTGGGGTTTGGCAAAAGCTAAAGAGTCCACTTTAGTTGAAAATTATTTTCCATGAAAAGCAAAAACTTGCACCAATTTTCCAAGTCTTACTCTAACTCCTTCTCCCACAAATCAAATTACTTACTTTTACTTTCAATTTTTAACCGACTTCAAAAAAGGAGGAAGTTCTCAATTCAAAGCGTATGTTTTTTTGTCTGTTTGTTCGCACATAACATTTGATCTACTGAACCGATTTGGGCGATGTTTTTTAAATCGATAGGAGATGGTTAACTTAGGTACCATGTATTCATATGACGATATTTGTTCACTAGAAAAAAAGTTATGATCGAAAGACTAAAATTTCATGTTATTTAAAAACAATATGTGCTATCGTAAATCCGATGGTCAAGTGGTTAAAAGCGTGGGGTAGAAGTTCCTGATGGAATGAGATCGAGTCCAGGTCTGCAAGTTTTTTGAACAGCTGCATGGTTTTTTAACTATATTTTGATTATTTTAAGTGCATTTACACTAAAAAGAATGAAATAAAATATTTTTGGAAAAAAAATAGAACCGACTTCAGTTGGAAATTGCTCTAAAAAGTAAAAAATATTTTTTTTCTTTGAACACCATCGAAACTACTTTTAAACATAAGTTTTGAAGTCGGCGCAAAAACAATGTATAGAATCATACGCAACTACAATTCAACTATAAATATAAATTTTAATGGATTCATTTCATTGATTACCACACATTCGTGTAATGGTACAAATATTCTGCTTTTGATTTTCAATGGTTTCTTTGAAAAAATGTTGGCAAAATATGGTTAAATATCACTTTACCTATCGTTTTTGCGCCGACTTCAAAAATTATGTTTAAAAGTAGTTTCGATGGTGTTCAAAGAAAAAAATTATTTTTTACTTTTTAGAGCAATTTCCAACTGAAGTCGGTTCTATTTTTTTTCCAAAAATATTTTTAAGAATTATATTGTTTACGAGAAGACTACATGTAGTATCCAAAATCTTTTAGAAAGTTAGCCAAATTGCGACTGAAGAAAATAAACTGGGAAACCTGGTGCGGTAGTAACCTAACCATGCTCAAATTAGTCTCCTAAGAACTCCACACACATCTCCCAGCGGTGCTGCTATTGTTAGAAGCATTCCGAGAAGGCCCGTTTAGTCTGTGGAGTTAGCGACAAAAACAGCCGAAATATTTTACTTCCGGATACCAGTGTGAAATTTGGTACAGAGCTTATGTACATATATAAGAACAAAAAACCGCCGGGAGACACTTGATCAGGGGTCATGAACTCCCGTGATGACGTCATCAAGATGGCCGCTTTTACAGGTAAATACGTTCGTTTAATTGCTTAAAACTCCATCATAGATTGAAATATTGCAAAACTCAAATGTATCATTTAAAAGCTCTTTGAAAGAGCTATTTAGAAAGATTTAATTTTTCTTTCTGAGGTCAAGGTCCACCTTTAATGACGTCATCAAAATGGCTGCTTTTACAGGTAAATACGTTTGTTTAACTCCCCCTAAAACTCCATCATATATTTAAATATTTCAAAACTCAACTATATAATCTGAAAGCGCTTTAAAAGATCTATTAAGAAAGATTTAATTTTTCTTTCTGAGGTCAAGGGCCCACCTATGATGACGTCATCAAAATGGCCGCTTTCACAGGTAAATATGTTTGTTTAACTGCTTAAAACTCGATAATAGATTGAAGTATTGCAAAACTCAAATATATCATCTGAAAGCTCTTTAAAAGAGCTGTTTAGAAAGATTTAACTTTTCTTTTTGAGGTCAAGGTCCCACCTGTAATGACGTCATCAAAATGGCCGCTTTTACAGGTAAATACATTTGTTAAACTCCCCCTAAAACTCCATCATGGATTTAAATATTTCAAAACTCAACTACATCATCTGAAAGCGCTTTAAAAAATCTATTTATAAAATATTTAATTTTTCTTACTGAGGTCAAGGACCCACCTGTGATGACGTCATCAAAATGGCCGCTTTTACAGGTAAATACGTTCGTTTAACTCCCCCTGAAATTCCATCATAGATTTAAATATTTCAAAACTCAACTATATCATCTGAAAGCTCTTTAAAAGAGCTATTTAGAAAGATTAATCTTTCTTTCTGAAGTCAAAGGCCCACCTGTGATGACGTCATCAAAATGGCCGCTTTTACAGGTAAATACGTTTGTTATATATTTTCAATTTAAAATTGTTATAACTTTACAACTATTTGTCATAGACAATAAAACCAAGCACTATAAAATAGCTGTTTTAAAGCGCTTTCGGATGATATATTTCAGTTTTGCAATATTTAAATCTATGACGGAGTTTTAAACAGTTACACGAGCGCATTTACGTGTAAAAGCGGCCATTTTGATGACGTCATCACAGGTGGGCCCTTGACCTCAAAAAGAAAAATTAAATCTTTCTAAGTAGATCTTTTAAAGCACTTTCAGATGATATATTTGAGTTTTGAAATGTTTAAATGGAGTTGTTATGTTTAAATGGAGTTTTGAAATGTTAAATGATGGAGTTTTAGGGGGAGATAAACAAATGTATTTACCTGTAAAAGCGGCCATTTTGATGACGTCATTACAGGTGGGACTTTGACCTAAGAAAGAAAAATTAAATCTTTCCAAATAGCTCTTTTAAAGAGCTTTCAAATGATACATTTGAGTTTTGCAATATTTCAATCTATGCTGGAGTTTTAAGCAATCAAACGAACGTATTTACCTGTAAAAGCGGCCATCTTGATGACGTCATCACGGGAGTTCATGACCCCTGATCAAGTGTCTCCCGGCGGTTTTTTGTTCTTATATATGTACATAAGCTCTGTACCAAATTTCACACTGGTATCCGGAAGTGAAATATTTCGGCTGTTTTTGTCGCTAACTCCACAGACTAAACGGGCCTTCTCGGAATGCTTCTAACAATAGCAGCACCGCTGGGAGTGTGTGGAGTTCTTAGGAGACTGATTTGAGCATGGTTAGGTTACCACCGCACCAGGTTTCCCAGTTTATTTTCTTCGGTCGCAATTTAGCTAACTTTCTAAAAGATTTTGGATACTACATGTAGTCTTCTCGTAAACAATATAATTCTTAAAAATAAATAAAACAATAAACATCAAAATGAACATTTAGCTTTTTTTCAACATACTAAATGAAATCCTTGGCCTGAAAAACATATAATTTGATATAAAAACCTCTTTTGTGTGAGTTAAATTGGAAAAGCAGTAGCATAGGCCGCCATTTTGAAAAACGCCGCCATCTTGGATTAAAACGGTTTTTGAAAGTGCCTCTGGGTCTTAATTTCAATGTATAGCCCTAAACAACATTCCCACCAAGTGGCATCTTCTTATCACGATTTGCAGTTTTCCAACAGTTAGCTCTCGGGCTATAGTAGATAGCATCTACGGTCGGCATTAAAATGAGGCAAATAATTTTCCACAATATTTCTGTATCTCTTTATGTCAAAGACTTTTTAGCGCAATAATTATTTAGCTAAAATTCCACTTCACCCTGAATGTTAAATCATAGCGAGCACTAACTATTAACCAATTTGCCTCATCATTTCCTTTATAAAATACGAGTAAGCTAGTAGAGGATACGATTTAACATTTTATTTGGACTTCCCTACTGTATACGTTTGATGAATGTTTTAAAATACTGTCTAAAATTTTTTCGTGCGACCTCCGAGACATCTGCGCACGCGCCAAGTCTCTTCGGACTTTCTCGAAATAGGGGGGGAAAGCAACGAGTAAGTAGTAAGCGAACAAAAGCTGAAGGCATCGGGTAGTGCGCATCCTAAACCTATCTCCCCTTTTTCAGATGGAAGCGGCTCCCAGGCGCACAATACGCAAACAGACAGTATATCAGTATAGTATGTTGTCAATACAATGCCATAATTTCAGAAATATGCTCATTAAATCACACATAACTTAATCATTTTGAGCGAGACATTAATATACTCAAAATCAATTTTTAGTTTTGAAATTTATGTCTGAATGAAAGAACAGACCGCTAGTAAACAAACTACCAAAACGCTTCGTTATTGTACTTGAATTTAAAGAAAACTAGCTGTCGTGGCCGTCACGAAACTTTCTTCTATATCTATTAGGGTGAGTCGAAAAAATCGATTTTTTTATTTCGAAATCGCATTACCTCTCAAAAGTTGTGGTTTGGTATGCACAACTTGGGAAAAATAAGAAAAAAATTCTAAGTTGACGTCTTCGGTTCGCGCATGAGGCTCAAAGTTGGAAAAAATATGTTAAAAATGGAAATTTTCAAAAGGAAAAAAGAAAAAAAAAATTGTAACTTTTTGTAATGCAACTGCCATAAGCTGTAAATATTTTGTGCATTTTTAATCTAAAAAAATATTTTATAGCTTTTACATGCGATCATTAGTTTGCACATCAGCCTTAAATTGGGCTAAAATCGCCTACAATGTCAAATTTCGAAAATATCGATTTTTTTTTATTTCGAAATCGCATTAGCTCTCAAAAATTGTGGTTTGGTATCCAAAATTTGGGAAAAATAATAAAAAAAAATCTAACTTAACTCCTTCGGTTCGCGCATGAGGCTCAAAGTTGGAAAATATATGCTAAAAATGGAAATTTTCAAAAAATAATTTGAAAAAAAAAGTACGTGTTTTCTATCGAATCTGATTTAAATTGTTAGTAGATAACATAATTTGAACCGAAAAATACACATATAACTATTAGAAGATACATTCTGTTTGTGCGTAAGGCTCAAAATATGAAAGTCAAAAACTGAACCAGAACGCACTACGTCGGCACTGTGCCGGTATATTTTTATTCTACAGCCGACTTGTCTAGACATTACACATATTCTAGGAGACAGTTCGAAGTCCCTGCAGTCTGCACTCCCTTTGGTTGTCACTTAGTCAGCTAGACCCGCCAAACAAACAGTATCTTTAATTAGCAACTGAAAGTGCACTCTTAGAAATTTCCGTAAAAAAAGTAGAAATGGCCATAATAAAATACGGCCAACTGCCTTCGTTGAGAAAAAATGCCAGTGGTCGTAATTATGAAGCGCAACCCTTAAATTGAAGGCTGTTAGCCGTAAATTTACATTCTGATCTTATGGACTCGAAAACACCAGAAAAAACGGGAAACGGCCGTTATTTACAGCCTGCGATCTACGGACTGCTACTCTATTGGCTGTGAAAATCACGTGACTCAAGCTGACGTAGAGTGACGCATGGGAGCCAAAACACCCCGGCGGGAAAGATAGACGCAAAATGGCTATAGCGATCGAGATTTAATATTAAGTAAGTGCTCGTTTTTTTATATCATATTATGTGTGTAGCATTGTTTTATCTCGCCATTCCTTTCACAAACTATTTTTGCAAACTACAATTTTTAAACGTAATACGCGATCTTAAGTAATAGGTTATGAATCTAATAATGTGTTTTCTCGTAAAGTTAGAGGAAGTGTAAGTTATACAGTTTTTGATTCTGCCTGATACCATATTTTCCCGATTTAAAAGAAAG